>CM029016.1:135796406-136306200 GCA_016801055.1 Panax notoginseng
ATCAGTACTTCTGGTCGGAATACCGGTATAAGGCTGAAAGAAACTTGCTCTGATGAATAGAAACTCTCAAAGTATCTAAATACTCACAAAATACACTCAATAATCTAGAGAGAGAAAGAGAGAAAACTTGTTTCTGGTGTGATTTTTAATTCTAACTTAGCCCTCTATTTATAAGAAAATGTTAGCACGCTGAATCAGACTTAACATGCAACCTGATGGCTTTACCTGCTACTATTTAAGCCTACCACATTTGAATAAAAATCTCAGCACATTTCTTTACCAACCAAGAGTGGGGCCCACCAATTCTAGAATTTTTCACCAAAATGATAAACTCCGAAAATTCAACAATTTCTGAACCAGTCATCACGTAAAATTCATAATAAATCATACGTTCATTTTTAACGGTTCAAAATTTGTGGACATATACTCAACTTATATATGTATAACATATCCAAAAATTACCATGATCCAATGGTCAGATTAAAAATTATAACCCCCGCAAAATATCTCAAAAACCTTGATTTTTAATACCTCCATTCCGACAAAAATACTGATAAAAATCTCAACATTAACTCCTTCATTTTTAACCACAAAAATATATCCCTCATTTATATCCACATAAAGTAAATATTTCCTTATCATATGAATCAATAATTAATTATTCACATATAATATTACAGAATCCCATTTATGACAACCAGACCGTTTCCAGGAAAGAGGGGGCTTTCCAATAAGAATTTTTTCTTACTGGCGCGCAATTAGATGACCAAACATCTCCTTAGACAGAACTTTCTAGACATTGTCAATAATGTTATCTAATAATATTATTCAAATAATATGAATTATTGATCTGATAATGAGAAATACTGTGCAGTGACAATTATTGAAACAACAATAATATAAAATATCAATGCAGCAATTATTGAATCAATAAAATAAAATATTGAACAGTAACTACTGTAACAATTATTGAGTAGTGCCTTCCTTCGTAAGAATAAATAATTGGTGCAATACTGTGTGCTACTGTATTTTAACCACCAGGTATTTCAACAGTATTAACGGTAACAATTACGCCGTTAATTATAAACAACTTATACTTGTCGTTTTTTTCATCCAATCGCTTTTCGTTATGAGGCCCACTCAAGGCTGCGCCGTCGTACGAATATTCCCCGACAGCAAGAATATTCCACGACCAAACGAATATTCACCGACCAAAAATGAATATTTTATAACCACTTGCTTATTTGAAATATTTGCGCATTTTACCCATAACTAACCACATTAATCAAATCAACCATTTCTATTCCAAAATAATAAATAGAGGAAATTTAATTTCATTTATTAATAAGTTGGGGTCTTACAATAATGATGATGATCATTCTAATGAGATCTAAATTCTTAGAAAGCTTAAAACTAAAATAGTTCACAATCGTTGGATTACTAAATCAGGGATTACTGAATCTGGATAGATTGGTACATATGTTGCTTGCTCATTAGATGAGGATGATTGATCTCATGATCATTTGTGTGGAGACACTAAAGCAAGTATGTAGGTGCTTATTAGAGAATAAGTTCACTAAACGTGGCTCGCTAAGAAATACCTAATGGAGTTTTACTTGCCTATCAATAGGAATTCCTGTAGTGATAGTAGTACAAGTGATCCTTGGACTTGAGATCATCATAGTATCTTGTGTATGATGAGTTATACTTTGACTTATTCCTTAAGACCCTTAGGGTATATCAAAGGGTATACTTAGGTATAATAAGTCGTACATGTAGATAATATATGATCAATAAAGAATCTACCACTTTTAGTAAAAAAAGAGAAATGTCCTATATGATTCGATAAATGACAACCCAGTAGTCCTTGGCCAAGATAGAATAAAATTAGAAAGGAGTTTCTAATTTACATTATTTGGAGTTGTGCATTTAAGGATCAAAATACATATAATTAAATAAAATAAGACTTGACAGTAATTCCATGTCCTATATTTAATTGGGACATTGTATGGTGGAAGGATTGAATTGTACGGTAGCTATTTACTCAAAAGTTCTTTTATGATTAATGTTGAAATCTATATTATCTGAAAAGTCGTTGATCGCTAAGGAGGCTTATCCCTATTGTAGAATAAATATTATTTATTTAAATAAATTAATAATTTAATTTATTTATTTAAATAAGATTAGAATTGTTCTAATTGATTTCTTCACAACGGGTTTAATATGGAGAACCTAAATAGTCACACCATAAAAAGAAGAATAATTATTTAAGAAGTTTATGGCATAATCGTAATAATATGTTAAGTGTATTTAATTTAATCTATGGTGATAGAATAAATTAAATAGCTTAATATTTATTATTTAATATTTTAGAAATATTAAATATATAAATTAATAAGAGGAGTTTTATTAATATTATTACAATTATTATTATTTTAATTTCTAAAGAGTTGGAAATTAATTTAATATCAGTACTCTCATTTATTCCTAATAAGATTAGGAGGCTAATTAATTAAAGGATTTTAATTAATTAAAATAAAACTCAATTCTTTAATTTTACGTAATTCCAACAGTTGGGAGAGTATGCTCTTTTTCTATGAGATATAGAAAAATTAGGGTTTAGCCAACCACTCATCTTCTTGAATCTTTATTCTTTCTTGGTGGATCACCTCTAGAGGCCAAACACCTTGGTGGCTAACGTTGATCAAAGGAAGGAACCAAACCCGGTAGATTCAAGTTAAACGCGAAAGGATTTGGAGGTGAACTCGTATATGAGGAAGCTTGAATCTTCAAGGGTATAACTCTTGTTCTTTATCTTTTTGTTTAATTAATAATTGTGCATAAAAGATGATTCGACTATATGGTTTGTAAAATTTTAAAACTCTGATTTTCCACGCTTCCGCTTTTTTTGTGCAATTTAATTGCGTTTATGAATATTACAAACCTAACAGTGGCATCAGAGTCAAAATTTTATGTGAATTATTAATTATTTTAATTTAATATGTATATTGATATGTGTTTAGAACAATTTAATTGGATATAATTTATTGTATAAAATTTATTTTTAAAAAATAAATAAAAAATAAATCTGTAATCCTGATCTTTTTTTTCGCTGATCCGTCTTCATGTGGGTCGTGGCAAGGATCAGGATAATTAAAAGGCATTCACGCGTTTCGTCCTTTTAAAGTCGGTACATAGCAGGATTCATGCTTGATGTATATAATATATCTTTATATAATGGTTTTATATATATATATATATATATATATATATATATATATAATGGTTTTATATATATATATATATATATATATATATATATATTCTTAAAAGGTGATCGGCAGTAACTTGTATAAGATATATATATATATAGATCATTTATTAAATTTTTCAAAAGTTAATCCTGTCATGATTCACGGCTTGGAGGACAAGCCGAATGGACGTTATTATATATATATATATATATATATATATATATATATATATATATATATATATATATATATATAATAATTTTAATTATTTTATAATTAAAATAAAATATTTATTTTAATTTTGAAATAAAAAGTTTATTTTAATCTTAAAATAAAAAATTTATTTTAATTTTAAAGTTAGATTTCATGCTAACTAATTAGAGTTAGAATTGAATTCCATGGTAACTAAATGGAGTTAAAATTGGATTCCATGTTTCCTAAAATAAAGGAGTTTATTTCTGAATAGGAAAGAGAATCCATGTTTCCTTAAATAAAAGAGTTTATTTAGATATGAAATAAGATTTCATATTATTCAAAATAAAGGAGTTTATTTGTGAATAGGAAAGAGAATCCGTGTTTCCTTTAATAAAGGAGTTATTTTTTACTTGGAATTGGATTCCATAATTAATTAAAATAAAGGAGTTTATTTTAATTAAAGATTTGGATTAAAATATGATAAATTAAAATAAAAGAGGTTTATTTTGATTAAAATAAAGGAGTTTATTTCGATTCAAAATTAGATTTTATACTAACTAAATTTGCCCATTAAATGATATCAATATATATATTAAATATTTATTATTAATGAGATAAATGTTATTTATTGATGCATATAGTGTATGATAATAAATAGAATTGATTATGGACTTTTGACCAATGTGATTGAATTTTATTTTAGTTGGATGTTTGAATGTATGAGTTTTATTAAATGAAATCTGCGTACCTCGTCTTCTCTAAATTTTTTTAAATATAAATTTTATCTCCCTCCTATGTACTTTGCCTTGACGGCTGATCAATGTTTTTATTAATTTTAAATAGTTTTGTAATAGGAATAGTTAGAATTAATTTTTGAAGAATTGGAGATCAATGACCAAGGAGCGCTTGAAGACCCGATTGTAATGGAGCCCATATTTAAATGTAATAATTATATTTAAATATTAATTCTTGCACCCCTAGGGTTTGACATTTTGGTTCACTTGGTGGCTCTAGTGAACCAAACTATAATAAAAGTTCGTAATCAATCCAGGTAGAATATAGTATTCTATATGTGCATGCTTATATATATATATATATATATATATATATATATATATATATATATATATTTATGTGTGTGTGTGTGTGTGTGTGCGTGCGCGCTAAACAAGATGAGATAAATTAATAACAAACCCCTCAAAATTTTTATATTAAGTCGTAAGCGTTCAAAGATATGTGGAATATCAAACGTCGTCTTCTAGCATGATAAAATTAATAGAGTATCAATTAATTATTATAAGTTTGTTGTGTCACCACAAGGCTTATCTTAATTCTTTGAGATGTTAATTTTATTACATTTGATGCTTATAAAGAAAATTGAACAATGTTATTTTGTTGTATCACACAAGGATAATATTTTTTTTTTGAATATATGGAGTGCTAGGTTAGACTTAACTTGAATAATTTTGATTCGGATGTGCCATCACTTGATCAAAATAATCTAAAAGGCAAAATACAAGGAGTTGCATAATTGATGTAATTGACAAGAGTTGTCTACCTATTTATTTATATATAGTTTGTTGTGTCACCACAAGGCTATATACATTTAAAATGGGATCCTTATTCTCACTAGTAAATCTTTAATTAGATTTTGTTGAACTATATACATTAAGGGTAATATAGTTTGAAGAAAATAGTGGGAGATACCAATTTAAAATAAGACCTAATTTATTTTGGCAATTAATAAAAGAATGTATGCTAAAATATTGTTAATTACAAATTTATTTATAGAATTTTACAATGTCTAAATTACTATCACTGTAAAGTATATTAGATGCTATTTGACTAGACCGAATTAAACGGATTGGTTAAGAAAATTGAGAATTGTTCTCATGCCTGAAAAGCTATCTTATGTCCTTAATACGCCTATCCCTGCAATGGTTTCAGACAATACCTCTGAGGAAGAGATTGCTACTTTTAGAAAGCGGTAAGATGATGCACAGTTGGCTCAATGCATCATGCTTGCGTCCATGAGTAACGAGCTTCAGCGTCAGCATAAAACTATAGATGCTCGTACTATACTCCTGCACATCAAGTAGTTGATGGTGAGAAAAGTAGGACTGGTAGATATCAGATATCTAAGGAGCTCTTCCGATCTAGAATAACCGATGACACTACAATACAGACACAAATCTATAACATAATCAATTTGATTAGGACAACGAGTTTTGTCATGGATGGAGAGTTGAGCCAAGATTTTATCTTGCACTCACTCCCGAACTCCTTTCACAATTGTTGTGAATTTCTCATATGAACAAGCTATATATTAGCCTCGCTGATTTGCTTAACATGTTGAAAAATATTGAGAGTCACTTTCCAACCAAAAAAGACCATGTCTTACTGGTAGGGGTCAAAGGATTTTCTGAAAAGAAGAACGATTCAAAGAAGGTATATAGAAAGGCAAAAACAAAGGATAATAAGAACAAAACGGATAAGGATAGCAAATGAGTTTTCTTCCACTGCAATAAGCCTGGACACTGGAAAGAAACTGCAAGAAGCATTTTACAGAGGCTAACCAGAAGAAGCTTAGTGAAGTTTCGGTTATAAATACAATTTTGTTCATGATTTAAAATAAATTTTTCTTTAAGTCAAGGTTCTACTTGGGTATTGGATAACGACTTTGGTTATCATAAATATAGATTTATGAAGGGACCAAGCAGAAGTAGAAAGCTAAACAAAGATAAATAATCTTATGTGTGGGAAATGAAGCAAAGGTTGCTGCATTAACCATAGAAACTTATAGTTTAGCATCGCCTACGGGCAAATCTATTAAGTCAATAAGTTGTTATTGTATTCCAGTTCGCGTTAGAAACATTATTTCCATCTTATTGTTGGACAATGAAATCTTTGGTATTATAATTAAGAACAATTGTTGTTCTATTTATAATAATAATGTTTTGTATTGAACTGAAATATTACTTAATGGATTTTGTGTACTTGACTTATGTGAAAAATAATTTTACAAATTGAACAAACTAGTATAAGAAAAGGAGATGATCATTCAAATAGTTGAATGTATCTATTTGCTGAAATACAAGTGTGAATTATTTGAAAGGTTCAAAGAATTCAGAAGTGAAACGAATTGGCAAAGAATTAGGATTCTTTGATCGGATCAAGGAAAGAATACTTGTGCAATGAGTTTCAAAATCATCTCAAATGGGTTTCTCACAATTGACGCCTCTTGATACGCAATAATTGATTGATGTATATGAAAGGAAAAATCGTACCTTGTTAGACATGGCGTGATCCATAATAATTTTACCGACATTCCAGTATCCTTCTGGGATAATGTCCTAAAAATGGCTGCATATCTACGAAAAAGGTAACCTCAAAATTCAACCCCATGACTCCATAAAAGTTATGGACAGGGAGGATTCCTAATCTTAAGTATATTAAGATAAGGGGTTGTCTAACTTATGTGAAAAGATTTCAAAGGATAAGCTTGGACAAGATTTGACAAGTACGAATTTGTGGGACATCCTAAAGTAAGTTTAGGGTATATGTTCTATAATCCTACTTAGCGAAAGGTGATTATTGTGAAACACACTACCTTCTAAGATAAAGGTGTTTATCATTGAAGGAGCTAGTGGGAGGATAATAAATCTTAAAGAGTTCAAGAACCACAAATCACTATAAGTCAATTAAATAAGAGGAACCTGTAGATAGGCCTATTGTACCACAACCGAATTGTAAATCTGGAATAGTACCAAAGATACCTGGGAGGTATGGATTCATCATAGATGATGATGATGAGGTACACATCATAGAAGATGATGATCCAGTTACATACGATGATGTAAGAGTTGTAGACACTCAGAGAAATGGATTGAAGTAAGCTTCTCAAAAATGGAACATTCGTTATGATGAGACAATCAAAAGAGTTTGATTTTATCAAAAACAAGAATGAACCTAGTGTGTACAAAAAGGTCAGTGGGAGCATCGTGACATTCCTAGTATTATATGTTGATATACTACGGATAAGGAATGACATACCAATGCTACAATCAGTAAAGATAAAGTTATCTAAATATTCTTTCATGAATAATTTGGGAAGAGTATCGTAATTAGGGATACAAATCTGTATAGATATATTCAAGTGGATGATCAACTTAACCCATGAAATGTATATTCATTTGATGCTAAAGTCGTTTAGCATGACAAACTCCAAGAGTTATCTCATGTTGATGAGTCATGGAGTGCATCTCTCTTAATAGTCCCCATAGACTCATAAAAGAGAGATTACATGAGTAACTATCATGTATGCAATGAAATGTATGAGACCTGATGTTGATCAGTCATATTATGGAGAAGTTCACTATGAGTCAGTGAAAAATATCTTAAAGTACTTAACTGGCACTAAAGATGTGATCATATTCATGGTGGGTTTAAATTAAAACTAGAGGGCTTAACAAAAACACAAGTTTTTTCAGACAGACCAAGATGACAGAAAATTCACTTTAAGGTAAAGTGTTACCTTGAATAGTGGTGCAGTGAATTGGAAATGTTTTAAAAAGCAAAGAGTTGCTGGTTTAGTGATAAAGACAAAGTATATAGCTGTAAATGAAGCTACAAGTTGATTGTTTGGATAAAAGTTCATTACAGAACTAGGAATAGTTCTTACGTCTCATCTTGGATCTAAACATGTGTTGTGGCACTTTCATTTGATTATAAGAATCATTGAAAGATGGAAAATCACTATAGAGATAGTGAACTCTCAAGAACAACATTACATATCCATTAACTAAAGTTTATCCAACATCAGGATAATCGTCACTTAGAGAAAAAGGGTATGAGATACCATGTCGATTGGCTTTAGTGCAAGTGGGAGATTGAAAGTAGTATGCGCACAAGTCAATCATGTTTGATGATAAAGCATATACTTTGTAACAATCTTATTCATTTATTAATAAAAAGTATTAATTTATTAAAAGCTTTTAATTATCTACATGATGTTGTTTTATAATATGTGATAAACCCATAGTTTTAAGCAATGCTTTTAGAATAATGATGATGATCATTCTAATGAGATCTAAATTCTTAGAAAGCTTAAAACTAAAATAGTTCCCAATCGTTAGATTACTAAATCGGGGATTAGTGAATCCGGATAGATTGGTACATATGTTGCTTGCTCATTGGATGATAATGATTGATCTCATGATCATTTGTGTGGAGACAATAAAGCGAGTATGTAGGTGCTTATTAGAGAATAAGTTCACTGAACGTGGCTCGCTAAGGAATACCTAATGGAGTTTTACTTGCCTGTTAATAGGAATTCCTGTAGTGATAGTAGTACAAGTGATCCTTGGACTTGAGATCATCATAGTATCTTGTGTATAATGAGTTATACTTTAACTTATTCTTTAAGACCCTTAGGGTATATCAAAGGGTATGCTTGGGTATAATAAGTCGTACATAGAGATAATGCATGATCAATAAAGAATCTACCACTTCTAGTAAAAGAAGAGAAATATCCTATATGATTCGATAAATGACAACCCAGTAGTCCTTGGCCAAGGCAGAATGAAATTAGAATGTATTATTTGGAGTTGTGCATTTAAGGATCGAAATACATATAATTAAATAAAATAAGACTTGACAGTAATTCCATGTCTTATATTTAATTGGGACATTGTATGGTGGAAGGATTGAAATGTACGGTAACTATTTACTCAAAAGGTCTTTTATGATTAAAGTTGAAATTTATATTATCTGGAAAGTCGTTGATCGTCATAGGGAGGCTTATCCCTATTGTAGAATAAATATTATTTATTTAAATAAATTAATAGTTTAATTTATTTATTTAAATAAGATTAGAATTGTTCTAATTAATTTATTTACAACCGTTTTAATATGGAGAACCTAAAGGGTCACACCATAAAAGGAAGAATAATTATTTAAGAAGTTAATCGCGTAATCGTAATAATATGTAAAGTGTATTTAATTTAATTTATGGTGATAGAATAAATTAAATAGCTTAATATTTATTATTTAATATTTTGAAAATATTAAATATATTAATTAATAAGAGGAGTCTTATTAATATTATTATAATTATTATTATTTTAATTTCTAAAGAGTTAAAAATTAATTTAATATTAGTACTCTCATTTATTCCTAATAAGATTAGGAGGCTAATTAATTAAATGATTTTAATTAATTAAAATAAAACTTAATTCCTTATTTGTTAAGGAGGGTTGCCCACATCTATAAATAAGAGGAGTCTTATAATGGGTAGAGGGGTTGTTGACTTTTTCACAACATACGTAATTCCAACAGTTGGGAGAGTACGCTCTTTTTCTATGAGAGATAGAAAAACTAGGGTTTAGCCAACCACCCATCTTCTTGAATCTTTATTCTTTCTTGGTGGATCACCTCTAGAGGCCAAACACTTGGGTAGCTAACGTTGATCAAAGGAAGGAACCAAACCCGGTGGATTCAAGTTGAACACGAAAGGATTTGGAGGTGATGAACTCGTACATGAGAAAGCTCAAATCTTCAAGGGTATGATTCTTGTTCTTTATCTTTTCGTTTAATTAATAATTGTGCATAAAGGATGATCTGGGTATATGATTTTTAAAATTTTAAAACTCTGATTTTTTACGTTTTCACTTTTTTGTGCAATTTGATTGCGTTCATGAATATTACAAACCTAACAGTAGCCTCCTCAGCGTCGTGGCTTCGCCAAAGTACTTTTATAGAAGATATACTTTTACTCCTTAACGTGTGTTCTTTCCTATCTAATATCTGGACATGAATTTCTTCATATGCCAAATTCTTTTTTACTTGAATAGGCTCATAAGAAATCACGTATTTTTAGTCAGGCTTGTACGGACGCAACACGGAGATGTGAAACACGTTATGGATGTGCTCCAACTCAGGTGGTAATGCAACTTTTTACGCCACTTCGCCTACTCACTTCAGTATCTCTAATGGTCTTATGAACCTCGGACTCAATTTTTCTTTCTTGCCGAATCGTATATTTTCCCTTCCATGGAGATACTTTTAAGAAAACGTAACTTCCGACTTCAAAGTCGTGGTCCTGACGATGCAAGTCTACGTATTTCTTCTGGCGATCTTGTGCAACTACTAGTCTAGCTCTTATCAATGTCACCACATTTGCGGTTTGTTGAACTAATTCCGGCCCTAGCATATTTCGTTCTCCGACTTCATCCCAACATAATGGCGTTCTACACTTTCTCCCGTAAAGAGCTTCATATGGTGGCATGCCGATACTCGCATGATAACTATTGTTATATGCAAATTCCACTAGGGGTAGGTGATCGTCCCAAGTTCCTTGGAAGTCCATCACGCAAGTTCTAAGCATTTCCTCCAGTATTTGTATTGTTCGCTCGCTTTGTCTGTCTGTCTGCGGATGATAAGTGGTACTTAACCTCAACTGTGTTCCCATCCTCTCTTATAAGCTCTTCTAGAATTTTGATGTGAAGCGCGGATCTCGGTCAGAGACAATCGATATTGGCACTCTATGTCGTGAAACAATTTCCTTTACGTACAGATTTGCTAACTAATTCAAACTATATCGGATCTTGATCGGTAGAAAATGAGCCGTCTTTGTTAGTCGATCTACGATAACCCAAATGACATCAAAACCTTTTTGCGTGACTGGAAGTCCCACCACGAAGTTCATCGTAATGTGCTCCCATTTCCACTCTGGTATTCCCACGATTAAAGTAAACCACTCGGCCTCTGGTGCTCTGCTTTGACTCGTTGACACGTAAGATATCTACTAACGCACTCCGTGATTTCTCATTTCAGATTGGGCCACCAAAAATGTTGCCTCAAATCCTGGTACATCTTCGTGCCTTCTGGATGAACGAAATACGTCGTATTGTGTGTCTCGTGTAAAATTTCTTCCCTCAACTCAGTTATCGCTGGCACCCATACTCTCCCTTCGAATCTTAAAATACCGTCTTTATCCATTTTGAATCACTCCTCCTCATTTCCTGCGATCCTCTTCCTAATTCTCCCGCACTCTTCATCCTATTCTTGTGATTCCTTTATTTTGTCTAACAAGGTTGGACGAGTTTCCATTGTAAATAACCTTTCTCCAGACCTTTCTGATCCGTTTACTTCTATCTCTAATTTCTCCATATCCATTATTAACTCATCCTGAGTTGTCAATTGAAATAACTTCTCCCTTCCTTTCCTACTTAGCGCGTCGGCCACTACGTTTGCTTTCCCCGGGTGATAAAGAATATCGCAGTCATAATCCTTAATCAATTCTAACCACCTCCTCTGACGTGTGCTCAATTCTTTCTGTGTGAAGATATATTTCAGACTCTTATGGTCCGTGTATATCTCACATTTTTCTCCATACAGATAGTGTCTCCAAATCTTTAACGCAAAAACTAATGCCGCTAACTCCAAGTCGTGAGTAGGGTATCGTTTTTCGTAATCCTTTAGCTGTCGTGATGCGTATGCAATGACCTTGTCATGCTGCATTAGCATACAACCAAGACCTCTGTGCGACGCGTCACTATACACCACAAATCCTCATGTATCATCTAGTAATGATAATACAGGCGCTTCGTTTAGTCTCTTCTTCAGTTCTTGGAAACTCTCTTCACACTTGTCTGTCCATACGAACTTCACCGTCTTCCTTGTTAGATTGGTCAACAGGGTTGCTATCTTTAAAAAATCCTGGATAAATATTCGATAGTACCTAGCTAACCCTAAGAAACTTCTCACTTCTGTTGGGATCTTTGGTTGTTCCCAATTACTCACTGCTTCTACCTTTGCAGGGTCTACTAAAATTCCCTCCTTATCCACCACGTGTTCTAAGAATTGAACTTTCTCCATCCAAAATTCACACTTAGAAAATTTCGCATATAACTTCTCTTTTCTTAGTGCCTCTAAAACCATCTTCAGATGTTCAGCATGTTCTTCTTCCGTCTTTGAGTATATCAAGATATTGTCGATGAAAACTACTACGAATTTATCTAAGAATGGCTTGAAGACTCGGTTCATCAAGTCCGTAAACACTGCCAGAGCATTTGTCAACCTGAATGACATTACTAGAAATTTGAAATGTATGTAACGAGTTCGGAACGCCGTCTTTGATATGTCCTCCTCTCGTACCTTCAACTGGTGATAACCCGTTCGTAGATCTATCTTCGAGAAACACTTCGCTCCCTTTAGTTGATCGAAAAGGTCGTCTATCGTTGGTAACAGATATCTATTCTTAATTGTTACTCTGTTCATTTCTCGATAATCAGTACAGAGCCTCATCGATCCATCTTTCTTCTTTACAAATAACACTGGTGCTCTCCAATGAGACACACTCGGTCGCATGTAACCCTTATCCAGCAACTCTTGCAGTTGTATCATTAATTCCTTCATTTCTACTGGTGCCTTACGATATGGGGCTTTCGAAATTGGTGTCGTTCCCGGTGCTAAGTCTATTACGAATTCGATTTCTCTGTCTAGCGGAAGACCAGGCAGATCATTCAAAAATACATCTTGGAATTCTCTCACTATAGGTATATCCTGAATTTGTACTCCCTTCTTCCGTGTATCAACAATGTATGCTAAGTAACATACACATCATTTCCTTAACAATTTCTTGGCCTGCATCATCGTAAGGTAACACAATTGCATAAGCAATGAGCTACCATAAAACACCACCTTAGACTTATTTGGAGTCTGAAGGTTCACACTTTTATTCTGGCAATCAATTATCACAACATGGTTACACAACCAATCCATTCCAAATATTACGTCAAACTCTCCTAATCTTATCGGAATCAAGTCTACGCCTAGTTCATGATTTCTAATGTTTGCGCGATAATTTCGACAAACATATTCTACAGGGATTACTTCCTTATTTGCAACTTCTATGTTCAAGGGATTTCCTAATCGTTTTCAGGGTTAATTAAGTCGACTAGCAAATTCCTCTGATACAAAAGAATAGGTGGCACCCGAATCAAATAATACATAGGCATTTATATCATTGATCGGGATGATACCTGAAACCACGCCCTTCGCAGTCACTGCGTCTTGGACAGTCATATTAAACATTCTGGAAGTTGAACAGTTGGATGGCATCGGTCTGCCAATCATCAGTTTGTCGCTTCCTCCTTGTTGGCTGCTCCCTCCGCCGCTCCCTTTCTTTGGGCAGTCTTTGATCAAATGGTCCGCCGAGACACAAACGAAACAACCTTTGGTCTTCTTCGGCTTCAGACAGTTGGGCAAAATTTGCCCTTCTTGGCCACAGTTGTAACAAACAATACGCCCTTTACAACACTCATCCTGGTGATACGTTCCACACTTTAGGCATCCTTCCACCTTCTTCTTAAATTCTCCACGAAACTTCCTCACTTGATTGTTGAAATTCTTATTGTTGTTGTTGTTTTCCCATTTTCTCTTTCCCAAATTACTTCTCCGCGGCTATATTCTCCTGTATTCTTACTCTTCGTCTCCTTATTGTACAGACTCAAAGCTTCACTACCTCGCTCTGCAATAATAGCTTTTTCCAATAATGTTACAAAAGAATCGATCTGAAGAACTGATACCTTGTTGAACAACCAAGGCTTCAATCCTTGTTCAAAACGCCTAGCTTTCCTCTCCTCACTCATTACTTGGTGTTCTACAAAATGAGCTAGTTCATTGAACTTAGCTGCGTATTGCACCACCGTTATATTTCCTTGCTTAAGCTCCAAAAACTTCACCTCCATCCCATTTTTCATGCTCTTAGGGAAGTAATTCTTGAAGAATAGAGTCTTAAATCTCTCCCAAGTTACTATCCCTTCTCATGTTGTCTGCTAATTTGCCTCCCACCAGTAGTTCGCTTCGCCTCTCATCATGTATGTTGCAAAAGTTGTCTTTTGGTCTTCACCCACACGAGCGATGGTGAAAGCTTTCTCCATTTCCTTGATCCACGTCTGAGCCACGATAGGATCGGTAGTACCCACGAACTCCGGAGGTCCTACACTCCTAAAGTCCTTAAAGTTTGTGAGTGGAGCTACTTGGGGAATGGGTGGTACCGGTTCGTTTCTTCCCCTAAGAGCTTCCCCTAACAAATCTACTAGCCTTTGTATAGGGGCTACTGATCCTCTCTCATCGTTAATCGACTCTTTCGATGCAGTTATCCTACGTCTGGGCAGCATTTTTCTGCATCAAAATTTTTTATTTTTATTATTATCTTATTATATGTCTCAAACATTTCTCAAATAAGAATAAAATTTGTAACACGTTTCTGAAATAAGATCATTTATATTCACTTGTCAAATCATTACATTACATGATTATCTCTAGCATACTTCTATAAATGACACAACATATCCCATATCATCACAAAAGATTTGGACAACCACTATCATACTACCACTCTAACATTTTGCAAAAGTTTGGGGTTTACAACAATCCACATCTTACACAAAAGATTGAGATTACAACAACAGATTAAATATCACATAAATAAAATACTACAACTACTAAATCTTAATACCTAGACTCAATCTATCATCCCACGCTCTACCGCGCTCTAGTACTCCTTTTGAGTAATGTGCACCACCAAATCTCAGCTTATGGTGTGTCGGGTTTGTCCCTGCTCTACTGGGTAATGATTTACCCATCAATCAACCACTCTGTGGCAGTGCGCAAGGCATAACTCATCTTGTTCATCTTCCTTCTTTTACATCTCACCTCATCCTCTAAGTCATTAGCCCGATCATTAGCTTCTTCCTACTTCTCCTCGAAGTGGATCCTATCAATCACCTCCATTTCTAACTGAGTACGGAGAGCCTCCTTCTCCGTCCTCTCGCTTAACTCTCTCTGTTCCATCTCTTCTAGCTTTCTTGCCAACTCCACATTCCTAGCCACGACCTATGAAACAAAGTCCCCATCTGGATCCTTACCTCCTTACGGTGAGCAATCTCCACCTCCATCTCATACATTACTAACATTCTTTGATGGTCCTCGTCCCTCAATTTTTGGAACTCGGACTCCCTTTCCCTAGCCTCAGCCTCTAACTCCTCAGCTCTACATCCTAACTTAAGAATCTGCTCCTCATACTCCTCCAACATCCGATCTTCGAAAGTAGCCTCGTCGGAGTTCTCCATAGGCTCAGGCTCCTCCTCCATAGACTTCTCCACTGGATCAGACTCCTCGGGTAATTGCTCCATCTCCTCCTCCTCATCATCATCATCATCGATAGGGGCCACTGCTAATGTAGGTTTCACTATTAATGGTGCCTCATATACCACGTGTATGTCACGCGGCTCCTCCTCTACTACTTGGCTAGGTTCTCCCATGTCAGTCATCTTAGAACCACCAACATAAGACAAACAAACAACAACTCCATTAGAATGTTAAATAAACATAAGTTCATTGTATATAATAAAATTATATTTCATAACACACTAAGTCTCTCTCTAGGAAAACTCTACATGAGTTTCATCCCTCTTTATCTTCTAAATTCTCTTAAGTTATAACCTAAGGACTCTCGCTCCTAAGGTTTATAACTATAGCTTTGATACCAACCTGTGACGCTCCCAAATTCAAACCACACTTGTCTCAAATTTGGTTGTCACGTACTAACTCTAATAACATACTAAAATCATCACAACGGAATAATAGAATAAATTACATTGTTATAATATAATTATTGTCGTCCCAAGGGTTCGTAACTTAAACATCTCTTACATACCTCCAACATAATTAAACATAATTTAGATATGTATACACTGAAAAACACTTTGTCGTGCTTATTGGGATTTGTGTAAACCATAACTTAGGAACCCTAATATCTAAATTAGTAAACTCTAACTTTAGATTAGTAAACCCTAACCCTAAAACCTAAAACCTAACCCTAATTTAGTAGAACTAACCATAGTTAGGTTATCTTAAACCCTAACAATGGTTATTAAACTTTAATTAGGTGTTAGTTACATCATTAAGTAATCCTAATCATAAAATCAAAAACCCTAATCAAGATTAAGGTGGATTAGGGCAAGATTAGGCTACTAATCATGATGAACTTGCTCACAAGTAGCTAATAAGTTACCAAAACAAGTTTCAAGGCTGTACATGATCTGGTAACACTCCCCAAGCATCACAAGTTAATAAAATCAAATATTTGTAGAGGCAAGTAGGTGAAAATGACTAAAAACCCTAAGTTGCTAAAGTCTATAAATAACAGCCCACCCTCAAGACAAACTCACGAATTTCTTAAGCCTATACACTCATATTTCATACCTAAAGAAGCCCTGGTAATAGAAAGATCAGAATCAGAAGCTAGAAATCAAAAATCACTCAAGAAATGTATAAACCCTAATTTAACCTAGATCTTTGATGCTATGTTAGATATGATGTTTTATTGTTTAATTATGTGTAATAACATTTTAGTAAGTATTCTACATTGGTAGATCATATTTTCATAACATCTAGATGCATCAAAATGATGTTCAAAGTAATCTGGAAATTTTTGAAAAAACAGGTCTAACAGTCGATTGTTAGAGCCTGTAGATCCTTGGTTGTTAATATTTAGGTCTGATAATTGTATACTAGTTGTAGTATTACATAAGATTAGTAAGCCAGAATAGGAATTAAGTTCATTGGAGTCATATACTGCAAGATATAAGTGGTCAAACGTTGTTGACCGATCACAAAGTTCTGGTTTCTAGGTTACCCAAAAACCTCAAGAACAAGTTGAGTAAGGTAGTTTGACTGGCTTCTAATTTGCTCTTTGTTTGTTGTTAGGCTGTCTAAGTGTTATACAATGATACCCTGACATGTATACTACATATCTATGACACTCAAATTCTTAATTAATTTATAGGTTTACTAGAATTAATGGTCAAATATCGTTGACTGATCATGACTGTATTTTTTGAAAAACCCAGAAACACGATGAACACCAAGAATAGTCTTTGGCTATACTTTGACCGACTTAGATCTACACTTTAAACTCTTACTAAGTCTAAAATAATGTTTCATATTGGTACTTTGGTACATAAACTACATATTACAACAACTAGAACACATATCTAATACACGTATTGAAAGATATTTGAGCCACAAAGCATTGACCGACCATGACTACTGTTTTGGGTTACCCAGAAACCTAAGAACAACTCTGACAGTGACTTTAAATGCCTATAACTTCTTGTCATGTTAAGGTTAGAGTCTGAACTTTGTATGTTATTGTAGTCTTACATGAGTACTACAAAACCTATACACTTGTAAACCCATAATCATAATCAGTAGAGAGTTAGATCAAGTTCAAAGTGACCTCTTAGCATGGACCAAGTTGTTCATCAGAAATGAAGAACACCTTTAGCCACACTTTCTGTCGCTAACGACCTTTAGCGACAGACAGAAAAAAAATAATTAAATAAATTAGAAATAATTATAAAAATAGTTTTTAAAATTATTTTAATTTATAATAATTAACTTTTAATATTTTGGTATCAATTCAATGTAGACACTTGAAATTTTGCATTCCTGTTACTAACCCTGTAAGAGGGCAGAATCCTCTTCCAAAGACAACCCTGGAAGTCAGATCCAATTTCAACCTTGGAGATAACCCCGAGAGATCCAACTTCAACCTTGAAGATAACCCCGAGAGATCCAGTTCCAACCTCAGAGATAAACCCTAGAGATCTAGTTTCAACCTCGGAGATACCTCTGAGAGATTCAGTCCCAACCTCAAAGATAACCCCGGGAGATCCAGTTTCTAATCTTGGAGATAACCCCGAGAGATTCAATCCAAGTTCCAGAGATAACCTAGGGAAGGTCAGTTCAAACCCCAGAGATAACCTCGGGAGGTCAAGCCAACCTCAAAGATAACCCTGAGGACAGTCAGAATCAACAGCAGCTCAATCTCGGAGAGAACCCTGATAAATAACTGTTGTAACTGTGCCAAAGCTGGAGATAACTCTGGGAGGGGAAAAATGGTCATTTTGCCACCTCAACATCACATCAACGTCGTCTCAACATAATTAAACTCAAACTGCGTAAAGATGTCCCACATGAACCACAGCTCAAATCTCGAGTGAAAACTGCACAAGACAAAACAACGGATAGACAACGAAGATTTGGAGATCTGGTCATAGACCCATCTTCCCTATTTTCAACAACCTCTAATCCCATGTCATTGTGTAGCTCTCAACAACATCTTTCTAAAAAGGTACAACACTCCTTTATCGGATGCCCGGATTGAAAGTTATAAAGGTTCGAGCGGATAACGTGTAGCCTGAGTGCACGTACTTTGAGATGACAGGACCTGTAAAGTCTGAGGCAGGCCGGGTAGCCGCAGGTAGACCCGTGGCTGCTGCAGGTTGACCCGCAGCCATTTGGTCTTGAAATATGAACTCCCAGCAGCTCATTTGAAAAAAAGAAGAAAAGAGAGAAACCTCTATTCATTTCAGTCTATAACCCATGTTAGAGTGCTCCAAATTGACTGGTTCTTCTTTCCAAACACTTGTAAGCTCGTGTTTTATAACATACTGAAGTTAACCAGTGGAAACCGAGTTTTCAGGTAGGATTTTTCAGATTTTTAAGCTTTCTACTACTTATATATATATACACACACACACACACACACACACACACACTAACATTGACAATCTCATTGAGTAGCCACGCCCGGATCGTCGATCCGTGACTTTTTCTTTCTTTTATATATATACTCTATCCTCGAAATCGACTGAGCCTGGATAGAATATCCGGAGTGTTTACTACTTTATATACATATATATATATATATATATTATATATATACATATATATATATATATATATATATATATATATATATATATATATATATATATATCATCGATTCTCGAAATCAACTGAGCCTAGATAGAATATCCGGAGCGTTTAGTACTTTTATTTGTATATATATCCTCGATCCTCGAAATCGACTGAGCCTGGATAGATTATCCAGATCATTTACTTCTTATATATATATATATATATATATATATATATATATATATATATATATGCTTTAACTGCTTTCGTAATATAGATATTTAATCTTCTAGCCTGTGAACTAGATTTGCCTAATCTAGCTATTTCTAAATTTGACCGGTTCAAAAGTGACTAAACTGGAACCGTTGAAGTTAGAATGGTTTAGATTTGTTTAAATCTAGTTCTTTTTCTAGATTTCGTATATATATATATTACTTTATCATGTGAGCCTATGAATCATGTGATCGAAGATTTAGCCTCTGAATCTAGATTCGGTTCTCACGATGGACATTTCTCAGCTGCAGCCAGCTTATAAATTATCTACGGTGTCTAGATATCTGTGATAACCCGGGATTTCGAATAATCAAAAATTTGTGAATTTTTTTAATATTAATATTAATTATCAATTTTGTGACAAGTATCTGTGATACGAGTCTCGAGAAAGTTAATTTGTGTATTGACTAATAAATTTAGAGTCGAGTTGTGCTTAACAAGTTTTAGAAATCCTAACCCTAATTTTTGGATAAGGATTCGGTAGAAAATATAATTAAAATAATTATTTTAATAAGTTTGTGTTTGTACCGAATAAATTTAATGATTAATGATTGATCGAATAAGGTTTAAACTTAATAAACCATAATCTTAGGATTAGAAACCCTAACGTACGGTTGAAAACCCTAATTGTACGCCGAGAAACCCTAATTTCATATTCGGAAATCCTAAAACCCTAATTAGGAAATCCTAATCCTAATTGGCAAGCCTAACGTGGGTATTAAACTTTAATATGATTAGAAAACTCTAATCTTATTAGGAAATCTAATTTCGAAATTTGAAATATTATTTTTCTAATTAAAACCCTAATCCGTGGGTTATAAACCCTAATGATCATTTTGACCCTAATTGCTAAATTAAGCAATTTTAATTAGAAATATTAATCCTAATTAGCAAGATTGAATTTTATGATTAGGAAATATTATTATAATTATCGAATCCTAATTATAATTTAGGAGTATTAATTTTCTATTTTGAAAACCGAAATTCGAAAATCTTAGAAATTAAATTGCTAACCTAAAGGGTTTAAACCCTAAAGGGTTTAAACCCTAAAGGGTCTAAACCCTAAAGGGTCTAAACCCTATTCCAAACCCTAAACCCTAAGGGTTTGTGCATTGGACAAGAATGCCATTAAAATTAATTTATAAATGACCAAAATGCCCTTTTAGTTTATTTTAATTGATAACTTGAATAATTGCTAGAAACTTTAGTTGTTCACCAACTATGTTAACTTTGTGAGATAATATATTAGCCTTCCAGCCGAATTTATCAGATCCCAAGCAACATCTAAGCTTATATAAGAGATTTAGAGAGAGAAAGTTTATTTTATTAGTCATTTTGCATACAAGCTCTCACCAACTCTCATTCTCTCTCAAAGCTGCGAAATAATCAAGTAGATCAGTCCTATTTTAGCCCTTTAAAACATCTAGACCAGATTGTTAAGACAAGATCAAAGATTTGGCAAGAAAAGGTATAAACCCTAACTTGAGTTTGATCTTTCATGCTAAGAATTTTTTTTTCTTAAAGTGTTTAAATCAGTGTTAGAAGTTGTTTTAAGTTGATCTATGTTGATCCATGATTGATCCATAGCATCAAATGGCTTTAAAAAGAGTTTTTCAAAATCTGACCAAGAACAGTTAAGAGGTCTGACAATCAAATGTCAGTCGCCCTAGATCTTTATGTGTTTATGGTTTTTTGTTGTTTAATGTTTGGAATCTATAGTTTGGTATGTTGTCCTTCATCTGAAAGTGGTTGTATAGCCATTAGATGTCTGGACTCGAAGTTATTTAAGGTCAAAACCCGTTGACCGACGTTGACTGGGCTAAAATCTGGGCAGCCCAGAACCTATGAAACAGAGTCTGACAAGATTTTTAAGCTTCTTGATCTGTCAGGTTTTTTAATGTTATGATGTTGTTGTTATAGCATACTTGTAAATGGTTATGTGTACTATAGATACATATCTCTGGATCTCTTAAACAACAAATTAGTTGTACGAAATAGCTGGTCAAAAATGCGCATCTGAACACAAAGTCATTTTCTGGAATCTCTAGAAAAATGAAAAACACATTTTTCTGACAAGGTTTGAACGTGTCATAACCTGTGAATCTGTTGTTTTTAGACTGATTTCTTGATATGTCATTAATCCTTGTCATGTATACTACTAGTTTGAACCTTTAGATCACATGAAACATGAACAGAACCTAACGTAAAATGAGCTAGAAAGTGACCGGCCAAACTGCTGGGTTTCTGGGAAAACCCAGAAACGCTCTGACAGTAGATTTGGAAGTCCAGATCTTCTTGTTGTGTTGATGTATGACCTATCTGTTGGTTAATAGTTGTAGTGGTGTATATATACTACAAGATTAACGTTTAAACATGACCCATAAACATTTCTAGATGAGATTAAAATTCGGTCAAACCATGCACCTTGAACACTGACTTTGTCAGTGTTCTTGAGCCAAGAACACCAAAGGCAACAGACAAGTGTCGCTAAAGGCTATTAGCGACGGTTTTAATTATTTTATTTTTTGAATATTCTGGAAATTATTTAAAAATAGAAATAAATTCTAAAAATTACCAAAAATGATTTTAAAAATTATTTTAAATTATGAAAAATAATTTTTGACCAATTGGAATATTTTTCTTTAATATTTATAATTATTTAAATATTAAAAGTATTTAATTTATTTAATTAGTGTATTAAATAAATTAGAGAAAAATAATTTAATATTATGAAAAATTATTTTAAATAAGAATATTGTATTTAAAAATATTTTGAGTTATAAAATGTGACTTTTAATATTTTTGGAGAATTCTCATTAATAAATTAATATTAATGATATTAGATTTATTTAATTATTATATTAAATAAATGAATTAAAAATGAATTTTTTGATTTAAAAATTATTTAAAAATGAGAAAAATGAATTAAAAATATTATAAGTGATAAATAATTACTTTTAATATTTGGATAATAATTTCATTAATATTTAAAGATTAATGGTGATGATTTAAAAATGATTTTAATTAGTTTAAAAATTATTTAAGTAGAATATTGATGATTTAAAAATATTTCAAGTTATTAACAATAACTTTAATATTTTGACAAGTATGTTATTAATATTTTTATATTATTAAATATTAATAATGATAAGATTATTTGATAATTAAATCATTTAAAAATGTTTTAAGTGTTTAAAAAATTATTATAAATTATAATAATTGTTTATATATTATTAAAAGCTTCAGGAAAATATTATAAACGATATTTGATTTATCTAAAATAATATTGAAGCTTAGAGACCAAGTTTAGTTGACAATCAATGTGTTAATTATCGGATAGAGTGATCAGATCACCGAGAATGGACCGAAGTCCAACAAGACCGAAATAGTTATACTTGATAAGTGTTTATATAGGTTATAAACACTGATGTGGTTATGTGATAATGTGCCTAGGAGAAGTTTGACTGTAGATTATAGTGTTACGTGTTATAAATGATTGTGCTAATTGTGAGACCGACATTGTTGATTATAGGTCTTACGAACGCAGTTAATTATATTGTGTAGCTGTAATCAACGCAAAAGGCAAGTTTCCTAACTCAACCTTGAGTTATATTCATTCGAATATTATAGTGGTTAATTATTGCTAATTATACCATGTCCAGAGAATTTATTGTTGATTATTCGCAGTTAGTGCATGTTTAATAATTCAAATTGAATTATTGATTCAGAAAATATACATTTATAGAATAACTGTTGTTGGATATTCATATCCGTAGAAGATAGAATTGACAGTACAAATAATTCCTGTTTATTGTCGAATTTTGTTAAGAAATATCTTAGATAATCATTCTGGCTAGACGAACATTTGTTAGAGCTTGATAAATTCGAGAAGAGAATTCAATTGTTATTAATAGATCGATGCCAATTATTTCGGCTAGATCGATAAGTAAATAGAAATTGAAATCATTGCATTTCATTGTTAAATCAAATCTTGATTCTGAGACTGAGAAGAACAACCTTTTATATAAAGGGAATAACATTTTTAAGTCGTATATTCGACCATTGCGCGCGACCTAAGTATTATGCATAATATAGGGTACAAGGAGTTGGCCGGCTCTAAGTACTTGCAGAGGGGTATGATTTAATCTTTATGGTTATCTGATACACCTACGTATGTATCAAAGTAAATCTTTGATAGATATCCGAGAAAGTAGAAGTTCTAGATCCAATGGATCGCTCAGCATAAATCTGGAAAATATTCCACTTTGTTATTACGTAGAATTGATTCTTGATTATTCAATAGAATATCGTAGAAACTTTGAAAGCGTTGTACTCTTTCATTATCAAATTATTGCGTTGCCTAGAATAAGATAAAGCTTGTTATTGATTAACGATTTGTTCAGCCATTTCAATGTTCACCGAACTTTGGTTTCATACTATCAAAATAGAGTCTGTTCTTGTTAATTCGTATACATTTATTGTATGTCTTAACTTGCGGGGCAAACTTGTTGCTCACCCTTGCTATAAATAAAATATTTTAGCTAGGAACGAAGAGGCCAGCGGGTCAAAGAAGAACAAAGGCAAAGGCAAGATGCTGGAGTAGTTATAATGAATATTATTATTATTATTATGTTGTATTGTAAACCTTTTTTGTTTATCTAAGGGGTATGTTTGTAAATTTAAGGTTAGCAAACCTGGGACTTATGTATTAACAACTTATGTTAATGACTTATGTATTCTTATTTATATATGAATGGGTAGTTAAATGGTATTATATTATGGATCGTGAACACCAAACTCGGGGGTCAGGTAACTCGAATTTGGGGGTGTCACAGGTTGGTATCAAAGCTGTAGTGACCAAGGTGTCACAAGTTGGTAGAAGAGCTGTAGGTTATAAACCTTAAGTGGGGTGGGGGAAAACCCTAGGATTATAACTATACGTGAGATAGAGAAAACTCATTTAGAGTTCAAAGTGAGAGATTGCCAAAGTATATTAATAGTGAGATAAGTGGTCACATAGTGTGAGAATTTTTTACTGGTGAAGTACTAATCAAGTTATTTAAACTGATTGTAGAATGTTTGGAGAAGATCAAAAGAGTGCGGGGATGCTAAAAGCTGTTGTACCGGTTCCAGAAGCTGAGGTGCCAGCGCAAAGCGAATCCGTGGAGAAGGTGGGAGAAGGTGAACCAATGGTCAATCTGGAGAGCGATCATGACGATTATCCTGAGATGTATCTGAGTGGAGAGGAGGAGACAGAGTCTGAGCTAGCTAAGGTAGAGTTAAAGAATAAGGTTAAAGTTGGAGAACAAGATCATGAATCTGCAGAGGTTCAAGAACTCCAGAGTAAAGTGTTTCTCTTGGAGGAACTGTGGAAGACGGAGCGAGCGTTACGCGAAATGACTGAAGAAAGGAACGAGCTCAAGGCGCAGGTGGAAAGAATATAGGCTGAAGGTGGTGGATCATCTGAAGGAACCAGCAAGAAGGACAAAAAGAAGAGGAAGAGGGACAACGACAGCCCTAATTCTGAAAAGTCAAACCTAAGGAAGAAGCAAGCATGCAACAAGTGTGGGAAGACTCACGCAGGAGAATGCATGATGTGGAAGAACGTGTGCTTTAACTGCAAGTAAGAAGGACATATTTCTCTGCATTGTCCTAAGCCGAATTTGAGGAAGTGTTTTTTATGTGGGCAGACGGGTCACAGATTCAGCAAGTGTCCCATCAAGAAGAAGACTGGTGAAGGGAGTGGTCGGTAGATAACTTAGATATATGTAATAGTATCTTTTGGGTAGAAGTCTATGATATTAAGTGTTGTAATATCGAGAACGATGTTAAGCATATGTAAATATATATATGTTTGTATGAATGAATTCCTTATTTTCTATATGAATATAAGATTAAGATTAATTTATGTGTTCTTAAAACTCATACTTATGGTAAGTTAATGACTCATAATTATATGAATTGTTTTGAACCCCTCAGCGAATGGACGCCAACGGTCTGACTAGGATAAGTTCATACACTCATATAATTGTGGCAAGTTCCTGAACTCATAAGTGTGGTAAGTTTGACGAACTGGTAATAACTATGTGTAAATGGAGAATTGTAACTTTTTGTGTAAAGTTGTGTTATTAATCCTGTTATGATTTAAAAAGGGATAGTAATATGTCTTAAGTACTAAATGTGCTATGAACTACTTGAATAAATATTCATTTATATATGAGAATTATTTTTGAATTCTTATTGTGTTAAGAATTTGTGTAAAGAAAGAGAATTAATATAAGATTTTTATTTAAATCAGATCATGCCGCCTAGACGACATAATCGAAACCAACGAGAAGAACATCCAGTGAATAACGAAGGGGGTCAAGCGGCCCCAATGCAGAACTTTGCAGATATGATAGCCGAAGCTATGGAAAATAGGGCTCTAGCAAGAGGAAGAGCGAGAAATCAGCCAGCTGATAGATTGGCTAATTTCAAGGACTTTAAAGCAGTGGGACCGCCAGAATTCAAGGGGACCACAGATCCGATTGAAGCCCAAACTTGGGTAAAGGAGATGGAGAAAGTATTCGTCATTACACGAGTGGTAGAAGAGCAAATGACGGCTTTTACAACTTATCTGATGAAGGGAGAAGCTAATTACTGGTGGGAGACGAACCAAGCAAGAGCTGGTACAGAGGTGGTGCTGTGGACAAGATTCAAGGAGTTGTTCTTTGAAAACTACTTCTCACCGAGTATGCAATCTAGGATGGAAGTCAAATTTTTAGAACTTAAGCAGGAGAACATGTCGGTATCTGAATACGCTACCAAATTCAATGAGTTGGCAAGATTTGCACCTCATCAGGTGGACACAGAAGCGAGAAAGGCGAGAAGATTTGAGAACGGACTGAAGCCGGGGATAT
Organism: Panax notoginseng; assembly: GCA_016801055.1. NCBI lineage: Eukaryota > Viridiplantae > Streptophyta > Magnoliopsida > Apiales > Araliaceae > Panax > Panax notoginseng. The sequence continues at coordinate 135,822,802 of CM029016.1, forward strand.
TCAACAAGGTAGCGGTATTACAGATCAATACGTTTGCGGCATTGATGGAGAAAGCATTAATTGCTGAAGGAGGGAGCGAAGCTGCTTCTCGATTCCATCAGGAGAAGAAGAAGAAGACCAATGACGGAGGAAGCAATGGAGGAAGTAATCGAACAAAAGGAAATGGAACGAGAATACCCAGTCGGGTAATAAGACATAAGACAATAGGAAAGGAAGGGAGCCATGTTTGAATTGTGGGAAGAACCATGTAGGAGTTTGTCTGAAGAAGAAGGGAGTTTGCTATAATTGCAGACAAGAGGGGCACCTGTAGCCCAATTGCCCCAATCCAAAGAAAATTCAAGGTTTCTTTGCATGCGGATCAACTGATCATTTAGTTCGGAACTGTCCGAAGAAGAATGCGGAGAAGGAAAGTGTCAGCAAGGGACCCGATGGTGGAACCTTGGCAATTCGAGGACCTGCACAGCCAGGAAGACCAACAGCCCGTACATTTAATATGACGGCGCAAGATGCAGTGACTACTCAGGAGGTGGCAGTAGGTAACGATTTCGTTTAGAATTTTCATTATGCGAGTATTATGAGTCAGATATTTCTGTGAACTGTTTCTTTTATAGATTCAAGTCACAGGTTAGAATTTGGAACTCAAATTTATATTGTGTTGATAAAAATGAACTGATGATACAACTTTAAAAGATTGTAGAGAATAAGAAAGCGGTGATTCCGAGGACGGAATCCTTTTAAGGAGGGGTGAATGTGATTGCCCGGGATTTCGAATAATAAAAAATTTGTGAATAATTTTTTTTAATATTAATAATAATTATCAATTTTGTGACAAGTATCTGTGATACGAGTTTCGAGAAAGTCAATTTATGTACTGACTAAAAAATTTAGAGTTGAGTTGTGCTTAACAAGCTTTAGAAACCCTAACCCTAATTTCTGGATAGGGATTCGGTAGAAAATATATTTAAAATAATTATTTTAATAAGTTTGTGTTTGTACCGAAGAAATTTAGTGATTAATGATTGATCGGATAAGGTTTAAAATTAATAAACCCTAATCTCAGGAATAGAAACCCTAACGTACGGTTGAAAACCCTAATTGTACGCCGAGAAACCCTAATTTCATATTCGGGAATCCTAAAACCCTAACTAGGAAACCCTAATCCTAATTGGCAAGCCTAATGTGTGTATTAAACTTTAATATGATTAGAAAACTCTAATCTTATTAGGAAATCTAATTTCGAAATTTGAAATATTATTTTTTTAATTAAAACCCTAATTCATGGGTTATAAACCCTAATGACCATTTTGACCCTAATTACTAAATTAAGTAATTTTAATTAGGAATATTAATCTTAATTAGCAAGATTGAATTTTATGATTAGGAAATATTATTATAATTATCGAATCCTAATTATAATTTAGGAGTATTAATTTTCTATTTTGAAAATCGAAATTCGAAAATCTTAGAAATTAAATTGCTAACCTAAAGGGTTTACCTAAAGGGTCCAAACCCTAAACCCTAAGGGTTTATGCATTGGACAAGAATGCCATTAAAATTAATTTATAAATGACCAAAATGCCCTTTTAGTTTATTTTAATTGATAAATTGAATAATTGCTAGAAACTTTAGTTGTTCACCAACTATGTTGACTTTGTGAGACAATATATTAGCCTTACAGCCGAATTTATCAGATCCCAAGCAACATCTAAGCTTATATAAGAGATTTTGAGAGAGAAAGTTCATTTTATTAGTCATTTTGCATACAAGCTCTCACCAACTCTCATTCTCTCTCAAAGCTCTGAAATAATCAAGTAGATCAGTCCTATTTTAGCCCTTTAAAACATCTAGACCAGATTGTTAAGACAAGATCAAAGATTTGGCAAGAAAAGGTATAAACCCTAACTTGAGTTTGATCTTTCATGCTAAGAAATTTTTTTGTTTAAAGTGTTTAAATCAGTGTTAGAAGTTATTTTTAGTTGATCTATGTTGATCCATGATGGATCCATAGCATCAAATGGCTTTAAAATGGTGTTTTTCAAAATCTGACCAAGAACAGTTAAGAGGTCTGACAATCAAATGTCAGTCGCCCTAGATCTTTATGTGTTTATGGTTTTTTGTTGTTTAATGTTTGGAATCTATAGTTTGGTATGTTGTCCTTCATCTGAAAGTGGTTGTATAGCCATTAGATGTCTGGACTCGAAGTTATTTAAGGTCAAAACCCGTTGACCGACGTTGACTGGGCTAAAATCTGGGCAGCCCAGAACCTATGAAACAGAGTCTGACAAGATTTTTAAGCTTCTTGATCTGTCAGGTTTTTTAATGTTATGATGTTGTTGTTATAGCATACTTGTAAATGGTTAGGTGTAATATAGATACATATCTCTGGATCTCTTAAACAACAAATTAGTTGTACGAAATAGCTGGTCAAATATGCCCATCTGAACACAAAGTCATTTTCTGGAATTTCCAGAAAAATGAAGAACACGTTTTTCTGACAAGGTTTGAACGTGTCATAACCTGTGAATCTGTTGTTTTTAGACTGATTTCTTGATATGTCATTAATCCTTGTCATGTATACTACCAGTTTGAACCTTTAGATCACATGAAACATGAACAGAACCTAACGTAAAATGAGCTAGAAAGTGACCGGCAAAACTGCTGGGTTTATGGGAAAACCCAGAAACGCTCTGACAGTAGATTTGGAAGTCCAGATCTTCTTGTTGTGTTGATGTATGACCTATCTGTTGGTTAATAGTTGTAGTGGTGTATATATACTACAAGATTAACGTTTAAACATGACCCAGAAACATTTCTAGATGAGATTAAAATTCGGTCAAACCATACACCTTGAACACTGACTTTGTCAGTGTTCTTGAGCCAAGAACACCAAAGGCAACAGACAATTGTCACTAAAGGCTATTAGCGACGGTTTTAATTATTTTATTTTCTGAATATTCCGGAAATTATTTTAAAATAGAAACAAATTCTAAAAATTACCAAAAATAGTTTTAAAAATTATTTTAAATTATGAAAAATAATTTTTGACCAATTGGAATATTTTTCTTTAATATTTATAATTATTTAAATATTAAAAGTATTTAATTTATTTAATTAGTGTATTAAATAAATTAGAGAAAAATAATTTAATATTATGAAAAATCATTTTAAATAAGAATAGTGTATTTAAAAATATTTTAAGTTATAAAATGTGACTTTTAATATTTTTGGAGAATTCTCATTAATAAATTAATATTAATGATATTAGATTTATTTAATTATTATATTAAATAAATGAATTAAAAATAATTTTAATGATTTAAAAATCATTTAAAAATGAGATAAATGAAATAAAAATATTATAAGTGATAATTAATTACTTTTAATAGTTGGATAATAATTTTATTAATATTTAAATATTAATGGTGATGATTTAAAAATGATTTTAATTACTTTAAAAATTATTTAAGTAGAATATTGATGATTTAAAAATATTTCAAGTTATTAACAATAACTTTAATATTTTGACAAGTATGTTATTAATATTTTTATATTATTAAATATTAATAATGATAAGATTATTTGATAATTAAATCATTTAAAAATGATTTAAGTATTTGAAAAATTATTATAAATTATAATAATTATTTATATATTATTAAAAGCTTCAGGAAAATATTATAAACGATATTTGACTTATCTAAAATAATATTGAAGCTTAGAGACCAAGTTTAATTGACAATCAATGTGTTAATTGTCAGATAGAGTGACCAGAACACCGAGAATGGACCGAAGTCCAACCAGACCGAAATAGTTATAATTGATAAGCGTTTATCTAGGTTATAAACACTAATGTGGTTATGTGGTAATGTGCCTAGGAGAAGTTTGACTGTAAAATACAGTGTTACGTGTTATAAATGATTGTGCTAATTGTGAGACTGACATTGTTGATTATAGATTTTACGAACGCAGTTAATTATATTGTGTAGCTGTAATCAACGTGAAATGTAAGTTTCCTAACTCAACCTTAGGTTATATTCATTCGAATATTATAGTGGTTAATTATTGCTAATTATACCATGTCCAGGGAATTTATTGTTGATTATTCGCAGTTAGTGCATATTTAATAATTCAAATTGAATTATTGATTCAGAAAATATACATTTATAGAATAATTGTTGTTGGATATTCATATCCGTAAAAGATAGAATTGATAGTACAAATAATTCTTATTTATTGTCGAATTTTGTTGAGAAATGTATTCTGGCTAGACGAACATTTGTTAGAACTTGATAAATTCTTGAAGAGAATTCAATTGTTATTAATAGATCGATGCCAATTATTTTGGCTAGATCGATAAGTAAATAGAAATTAAAATCATTGCATTTCGTTGTTAAGTCAAGTCTTGATTCTGAGACTGAGAAGAACAACCTTTTATAAAAAGGGAATAAAATTTTTAAGTCGTATATTCGACCATTGCGCGCGACCTAAGTATTATGCATAATATAGGGTACAAGGAGTTGGCCGGCTCTAAGTACTTGTAGAGGGGTATGATTTAATCTTTATGGTTATCTGATACACCTGCGTATGTATCAAAGTAAATCTTTGATAGATACTTGAGAAAGTAGAAGTTCTAGATCCAATGGATCACTTAGCATAAATCTGGAAAATATTCCACTTTGTTATTGCGTAGAATTGATTCTTGATTATTCAATAGAATATCGTAGAAACTTTGAAAGCGTTGTACTCTTTCATTATGAAATTATTGCGTTGCCTAGAATAAGAGAAAACTTGTTATTGATTAACGATTTGCTCAGCCATTTCAAAGTTCACCGAACTTTGGTTTCATTCTATCAAAATAGATAGTCTGTTCTTGTTAATTCGTATACATTTATTGTATGTCTTAACTTGCGGGGCAAACATATTGCTCACCCTTGCTATAAATAAAACATTTCAGCTAGGAACGAAGAGGCCAGCAGGTCAAAGAAGAACAAAGGCAAAGGCAAGATGCTGGAGTAGTTATAAAGAATATTATTATTATTATGTTGTATTGTAAATCCTTTTTATTTATCTAAGGGGTATGTTTGTAAATTTAAGGTTAGCAAACCTGGGACTTATGCATTAACAACTTATGTTAATGACTTATGTATTCCTATTTATATATGAATGGGTAGTTAAATGGTATTATATTATGGATCGTGAACACCAAACTCGGGAGTCAGGTAACCCAGATTTGCGGGTGTCACAATATCCTTGGATGGCTTTCATGCCCATAAGGAGTTCGACACTGCTATGTATCTTATTTTCTCGAAGATGCCTCGTATCTCGTAAATAAAACCAATCAAGCCAAATACAAAATAAAATGGAAGTATCAAAGGCCTCAATTACTACTGAGTATAAGGGTTTGAAAACCTATTTTCTAAAATATCATTGCTATATCTTGTTAGAATTAAACTTTTATACAAGTCAAACCCTTTGTATATAGGTGCAAACAAGGCATAACACTACTTTCAGATAATTGCACATAGGCCCAATACATACAAACACACACACACACATGTAGATAAACAAGTTAATTGAAAAGTTGTGGTAACCGTGTTTTTATAGAAGTCGGGGGGGGGGGTGCCTAACACCTTTCCCCCGCTTAATTAAGCCCCCGAACCAAACGAATCTCAGTTTCCAAGGCTAGTTAAACAGTGTCCAACCATTGGGTCTTTGTGCCATTTCAAATCTACCAACTGGCGTCTCTAAAAGTCAAATCGTTGACATTCATATGTCGGACCTTTTCAAACTTGTCTTTTCAGACAAAACTCACCCAAAATGAGAACACAAAAGGGCAAGCATTGAAAGGGACACAAATCTTCCCGACGTCGACAGGTGCCAACTCTGTTGGGGACACTAGTAAGAGTGCTTAAGCCGCTATTCAAACTTTTCAAAACAAAACTTTTTTATCAGTTTATGTGTGAATACTGCATTTACATTAAATGAATGTGTACTAATACTTTATTTACTACACTTTAGTGCTTAGCACCATATCTGCCTGTGATATTAGTGCTTTGCATATGTCATCATTTCCATATGGTAAGACGCGATGTATGTGAATGTATGTTGTGTGATTCCTCCACTAGGAGGAAAACCTATTGGTGTTTGATTACTGGACTCAAGGGAGACTAATCTCATCAGGCTCAAGATAGGCACCACCCATATTCGTTCCAGTTGAAAGATCGAATTAACTTTCCATCCAGTAAATTGCGATGATCTGGGACCTTCATGTCGAAAAGCCGCGAGAGTAGCCTAAAATAGGTAAACCTCTGATAAACCAAACATGAAGGGAAGCCTCTTCATACCTTCCCATTTCAATTACATGTAATTTCAATTCCATGTCAATCTTAATGAAATGGAAAATATAAAGGAAGATGCAAATATACATTCCTTTTTCATATCAAGACCTGTCATGTTATCCTGTCATAAAAAAATTGACAGCTGTTTTGCAGGAGAACATTAAAACACTTCTAAAAAATAGATATATTGCATAGCATAGAGCATCTCCATGTTTTCCCCTACTAAACTACATAGGTTTTTTTCATAGGGAAACGATTGGTCTCATTAACTGGTCAAAGACCAAAAAGGTACTAAGCCCACCGTCAAACATGGCTACAAGTGCCCAGCCTGATCCTACTCCTGTTTCCCGAGAGGAGTTCGAAGGATTAAGGAATCAAATAATAGAGTTGGTTGTTCATGTGAAAAAACTAAACAAATCAACTACGGGTCCACAAATACCCATTCAAACTGAATCCTCTACACAAGGAAGAATCCAGGGTCCGGACAGAGAAGTCCTATTACCTTAGTCTCAGACTGAGAAGTCCAACAAAACCCCTGAAATTACCCATCTTAAAGAAGATGAAGACACCAATGATATTCAGAAGAAGGTTCAGCAATTAGAAGAAACCATTCTATCCATCAAAGGGACTTGAACGTATGAAAGCATTACCTATTTAAACCTTTGTATCTTCCCCTGGGTTCATTTTTTGGAAAAATTCAAGGCTCCCGATTTCAAGAAATATGATTGATTGGGAGATCCCTACACTCACTTAAAAGTGTTCATTGGAGAACTCGGATCGTACGCCGAGGATGAAAAACTGAGAATGCATTTGTTTTATAAAAGTCTAACTGGAGAAGCCAGAGCATGGTACGCCAGATTGGATAACTCAAAAATCCATAGCTGGGAGGAATTAGCCCATGCTTTCCTCAATCAATACAACTTTCAAGCTCAAATAGCTCTAGACAGGTATCATATTACCAAAGTCAAGAAGTAAGTCAATGAGTCATTCAGAGAGTATGCCCAAAGATGGAGGCGTCTGGCTGCTCAAGTAATCCCTTCCATGACAAAGACTGAGATGGTGATAACCTTCATAGACATTCAAGAAGCTCCATTTCATGAGAGGGTTTTAGCAGGCATAGGAAAACCATTCTCAGAAATGATCAAGCATGGAGAAATGGCAGAGATGGGGTTAAAATCTTGAAAGATTCAAGACCTCGACACTTTAAAATCTGTAGCTGAGCATATCCAAGCTAGAAGTTATGGGAACAACCCCTAGAGGGTCCATAAGCAGAAAGACAAGGATGTCTCCTAGGTGCTGTAAGGACAAACTCAACGAGGCAATCAAAACTTGCCTATTCAAAGGAGAAACTATTCCCCTTTTTAAGCACAATCCTCAAACCCTCCATTGCCAAAAAGTGGAGAAGTCAAACATCCAAGAGTGTTCATACCCTTAGGGGACTCATTGTAAGAAATTTTCAAACTTCTGACAGCTCAGAAGAAAATTACTCATCTCTTTCCACCAGCCAATCCAAGTGGAAAAGGTTTCAATACAAGCAAGAAGTGTGCTTACCATTCTGGAGCTCCAGGTGACACTCAAGATTGTTGGGCCTTCAAGCATAAGATCTAGGACTTAATAAACAGTGGTGAGATCGTGGTGACAAAGCTAGAACAATCATATATTTAAGATAACCCTCTCCCTCAACACAAGGAAGATGATGTTAACATGATCAACAGGGGGAGTGGAGAGAGTTCCAATTATCTTAGATACGTTGGTGGTTCTCCCCAAATCAGCATTGATAATTCCGATAAGTGGAATTATTCAAAGTTCTAATTTATGGTTGAACGGAAGTTGAAGTCTCTCGATGAATAGGTTAATCAACTGGCAGAACTAGTGATACATCAGCACCAAGTCACACGACAGTTGTCCAGTCAGGAGCATGCGAGTCTCCTATCTCTTATCACAAAAAATCAAACATAAACCCAAGAGAATGAAACCTTAGAGGAAAAGCTTGCAAGAAATGCAAGAGCCCAAGTCTGTCGAGACTTTTCTAACAAAAGGGTGTTCACCCATTTGGGCCAATCGATGGAAGAAATCTTACAGATGCTGATCAGTGAGGGAAAAATCATAGCACTGCTACCCCCAGTCAACCCATGTTCAAAGAGATTTGATGCTACCGGGGTCTGTTAATATCACTCCAATACTCGTGGTCACAGCACTGAAAGCTGCTAGGCACTTTGTCATTTCATCCAAAATATAATTGACAGTGGTGACTTACAAATGGCAGACGATGACACCATATTACATGAGAGTGGGAAGACATTTCCTTTAGGATCGTAAAGATGAAGGGAGATCATAACAGTCATATCCTTTAAGGGAGACCTGGCTGCAACATGCAATTCTGATAATCAAGCTCAAAGGAGTTAAAAACCCTTTGAAGGTGGCTGGACTAGAACCACTGGTATTGCCATTCAGGCCGTAGTATCCTATCATCAGCCTGAAGAAAGTCTCATAGAACTATGGGGAGGTTGAATGATCAACATCAAATACAACTGTTGTGGTATCCAAGGATAACTCGTTGTATCTCCCTCAATAACTGATGAAGCCAGTCATCAGATCTAAGCAGAAAGTGCCCAAGAAAATAATTAAAGAATTCCTCCGCAAGATGGGACGTAATAAAGCCAAGGTGGTGCAAAGCTTGAAATAAGCACCTTAATAGGTATCTATTCTGAACTTGGTAATCTCTTCTGAAGATCATCAGAAGGTCTTAATAAAGATATTGGAAGAAGCCCACCTGCCAAAGATGGTGGATGTTGAAAAGTTTCATCATCAGATTCAATGAAGGAGTTGAGCCTGTCAAATGGTCACTGTTAATACTGAACCAAAGTATCCTATCCAAAGTGATATGCCTCTCAACAGTTTCAATGAAGGAGTTGAGCCTGTCAGCTTCCAAGCCCTTGAGGTGAGCAACACTCACTATAAACCTATTGGGGCTCCAACTTTGAAATCCAGAGTTTCCGCTGAGGTAATGTCGGTCAGTAAAGAGATGATATCCTTTGGTTTCCAACCAGGACAAGGGTTAGGAAAGAATCAACAAGGAATCAAAAGTCCAATTCAAATTCGCAGCCAGACAAGGAAGGCTGGATTAGGCTATTCCTCTAGGTCAAGTCACAGGAACCCACACAAGTATACACCAATTCCTTCATCTACAATTCTATTGCCTAAACCTACAAATGCAGATTCTATACTGCCTCTAAGGAAAATTCTTATCTTCGTGGTGGGTATGCTATTTCTTAAGCATAGACTGGTATAGACACTCGAAATTTGTTTTCCTGTTACTAACTATGCAGGAGGGCAAAAGCGTTACACTCTAGAGATAACCCTCAACATTAATTCCAACCCTGGAGATAGCCTCGGGAGATCCAATTTTCAACCCCGGAGATAACCCTGGGAAATCAGTTTCTAACCCTAGAGATAACCCCGGGAAAGTCAGTTTTAACCTCGGAGATAACCCCGGGGGATCAAGTTCAAAGCCTGGAGATAATCCCAGGAGGTCAAGCCAACCTCAGAGATAGCCTTGAGGATATCCAGAGTGAATACCAAGTCAACCTCAGAGATAATCCTGGGAAAAGATCGCTACAACTACGACAAAGTTAGAAACAACCCCGGGAGGGGAAAAATGGTCATTTTGCCAACACAACTTCATATCAAATCAAATGAACTCATTTCAACTCAAATTACTTCAAAAGAAGTCCCTCAAGAACCATATCTTATCTTCAGAGCGCAAACTACGCAAAATAGCTCAACGGACTGCCCGGCGGAGACCCAGAAATGCTAATTCGGTCATGGACCCATCTTCCCAGAATCAAAGAAGGGCAAATCATATGTCATTGCATGGCTCTCGGAAAGAGCTTTCTGGAATGGTATGGCACACTTCCATCAGACTCCCGGATTGAAAGTTATGAAGGTTCGAGCGAACAGTGCGTTGTTCGAGTGCACGTACGACGAGACAGCGGAATCCACACTGCTCGGGGTACCTTGGGCAGCTACAGGTACACCTGCTACTACCGCAGGTATACCTGCGGCTCCCCCCTCTATAAATAGAGGGCTTGGGGCGCCCATTTTAGCAAGAGAAAAGGCGATAAAGCCCTGTCCAATTTGCTTTGTACACACTATAAGTTGAGTGCTTTCTCATTTTAAACACTTGTAAGCTCATATATAGCTACTTTTCTACCAATGAGCCGAGTGTTCTTCAACTTAAAGCTATAGATGTCTTCTTTGGCAGTCCACTTTAAGCCTTCTTACACACTTTAAAGCCTTTCTCTTCATATTTGCACGCACTGTTCTTCACGTTGAGAGTCGTGTTGCGTGTCTTTTCCCGGACTTCGGTCCGTGGCTTTTATTTCTTTTGTATATATATATATATATATATATATATATATATATATATATATATATATATATAAACTGTTGTCGGACTTGGTTTGATGAGCCTGGATTTATACTCGGAGCGTTTACTTGCTTTTTTATATATATATGCTGATATATATAAACTGTAGTCGAACTTTGATTCGATGAGCCTGGATTTACATCCGGAGCGTTTACTTGCTTATATATATATATATATATATATATATATATATATATATATATATATATATATATGTACTTATATATATGAACTGTTATCGAACTCTGTTCGATGAGCCTGAATTTTACATCCGGTACATTTACCGCTTATATATATATATATATTTATATTTCGTCCCGCCTAGAGTTTACTTTGTGGTGGTTGACCATTTTTACTGCTTTCTTTACATTTCGTCCTGCCTGGAGTTTACTCCGTGGCGGTTGACCATTTTTACAGCTTTCTATACATTTCGTCCCGCCTACAGTTTCCTCCGTGGCGGTTGATCGCTTCTACAGCTTTATTTAAATTTCTGATCCCCCATGAAGGTGCTTTGTTGTGGTTGATAATGAATATATATATATATATATATATATATATATATATGTATATATACCGCTTTTACATATTTACATTTTCGATCCCCCATGGAGGTGCTTCGTGGTGGTTGATCATGTCTGTATATATATATATATATATATATATATATATATATATATATATATATATATATATATATATTTACAGCTTTTATATATATATATAACTGTTTATAGCTTTTCATATAAATTGCTACGTCATGTGAGCCTAGGAATCATGTGATCATAGATTCAGTCCACTAAATCTAGATTTGGTTCCTGTGATGGACATTTTCAGCTGTACACTGCTTGTAAATTATGCACAGTATTCGAATATCCTTAGATGGCTATCATGCCCAGAGGAATTTGGCACTGCTTTGTACATTATTTTTCTCGAAGATGCTTCGCATCTCGAAAATAAAAGTAATCAAGTCGAACATTTAATAATAAAATGGAAGTATCAAATGCCTCAATTACTATTGAGCACAGGGTTTGAAAAACCTCCTTTTACAAAACATCACTGCTATATCTTGTTAAAACAGAATTTTATACAGAAATTCAAACCCTGTGTATATAGGTGCGAACGAGGCATAACATTACTTCCAAATAATTGTACATTGACCCACACACACACATACATTCATATAATAGTTTCTTGAAAAGTGGCGGTCACCGTGGCAACACGGATGTCGGGGGGTGCCTAACACCTCCCTCCACATAAGTAAGTCCCCAGACCCTAATGAATCTCGGTTTCACAGAACCGTTTAACATTATCACATCACTGGGTCAATGTACAAACCTTTTCTCGGTTGTGTTGGTATAACCAGTTAAAAAACCAACTGGCGACTCATATAGTCTAATCGTCAACATATACATGTTGGACCTTTTTCACTTATTTTTTCAAACAAATCTCACCTAACATGAGAACAAAAAAGAACAAGAATAGAAAAGGGACAAATAAAAATTTCGACGTCGATGGGTGGCGACTCTGCTGGGGATGATTGCTAGTAAGAGGACTTAAGCCGCTATTATAAGCTTTTCAAAACTGTTATATGTTTGTGTGTGGATGTTGCATTTACATTTGAATGAATGTGTACGAATGCATTTACGTATTGCACTTAGTGCTTTGCACCATATCTGCCTGTGATATTAGTGCTTCACACATGTCATCATTTTTATACGGTGAGACACGTTGTATGTGAATGTATGTTTTGTAGTTCCTCCACCAGGAGGCTATCCTGTCTGTGTTTGATTACTGGACTCGTAGGAAGACTAATTCCAACGAGGCTCAGGAAAGGTACCACCCAAATTCGGTCCAGTTGACAGACCAGATTAATTTTCCGTCAAGTAAATTGCGATGATTTGGGAACCTTCATGCCGAAAAACTGTGAGAGTAACCTAAGATAGGTCAGCCTCTGGTAAACTAAATGCGGAGGAAAGTCTCTTCATACTTTCAAATTTTAATTACTTGTAAATTCAATTACTTGTAATTTCATTTCCATGTAATGGAAAATATAAAGGAATATGTGTACATGCCTTCCCTTTATATCAAAACCTGACATGTTATCTTGTCAACTGACATCCGTTTCGCAGGACGATACTCCTAAACAGACACATTACGTAATATTTCTACATTCCCTAAGACTAAACTATGTAAGTCTATTGCAGGGAAGCAATCAGACCTATTACCCGGTTAAAATCCAAAAAGGCCACGAGCCTATAGCCATTTATGTCTTCATATGACCAGACTAATCTTAATCTCGCGAAGAATTCAATGAATTAAATAAACAAATCATAGATTTGGCTGTTCTGCTTAAAGAACTACACCAATCTACTCAGGGTATAAGGATACCCGTACATGCTGAATCCTCCGCACAAGAAGGAACCCAAGGTCTGGATACTGCTAGTTCCAGTTGCAGGAGTCCTCATAAGCACAAACAGATTCCTTCAGCTTTAGCCACACGGCGATTATCTCCACCTACAGTTCCTGAGCCTGTACGGTCTTCAGAAAAGGTGCCTGCCCATGTAATGACTATGTTATTTCCCAAACCGATAGCGTTAAAGGAGAAATAAGTCTTTGTTCCCGATCCCGCATTGGAAGAAGAGGAACGAAGATTTAAACTAGAAATCGTCAGAATGATGTCCAAAGTACGCATTATTGTCCATGATGAACACATAAACAGATACACCCCAGACGATGATTGCCCATATATAATGGTCATCATTCAGGAAAAGGAGGACGATGACAGCCCCTCCATCACTGCAGTCCACCAGGACTTTGCCCTCGACAATTGGAGCAGCACTCCTTGCATTTGCCTACGAGGGTAAAAAGGGAAGTAACTCCCTCTGCCCTATAGATAGCAATAACTGCTTACTTTTTCTGTACAGTATTAGCAGTTACTTTTGTCATTACATGCTAACACTTTGTGTGATTGAACAGTGTCCTATATCAAATGAAAGCATTTTATTTCAGGACTCTAAAGTTAGATGTGCCTAGACTTGCTTATGAGGTGCCTATTCTCCACAAGGACTTTAACTTTGATGTAAAGTTGGACTTAGACTTGATGAAAATACAAGAGAACTATGAGATACCTCAGGAGATCAAAGAATGGGTCAAAGACAAACCCAAGCCAAATCTTGATCAATCCACCTCTTTTAAACCTCGAAACCTTAGAAAACCCCACACAAATCCAGATTGGTACGGACCTCACTCCAAACCAAAGGAATGACATGGTTACTCTATTGACCCTATTCCAGGATGTGTTTGCATGATTTCATGAAGACATGGTCGGTTTATCCACTGACATTGTCATTCATCGCCTTCCCATCAAAGTGGGATTCAATCCAGTTAGGCAGAAGCTCAGGCAATTAAAACCTGAGTGGAGGTTAAAAGTTAAAGAAGAAATTGTGAAACAATTTCAAGTCGGCATCATCGTGGTGTCAACATACCCTGAATGGCTATCCAACATTATCCCCGTGCCGAAACCTATAGGAGAGGTGCTAGTTTGTGTGGATTATAGTGATCTGAACAAAGCTTGTCTCAAAGATAGCTTTCCCGTCCCATTCATCCACATACTCATTGACAATATAGCTCAATACAACATGTACTCCTTTGCAGATTGCTTTGCGAGGTGCCATCAAATCATGGTTGCTGAAAAGGATCGTGAGAAAACTGCATTCATCACTCCTTGGGGAACCTTTTACTACAGACGATTGTCATTCGGCCTCATCAATGCCGGAGCTACCTATCAGTGAGCCATATGGCTCTTTTCCACGATCTAATGCATAAAAAAAATAAAAAAAAAGAAGAAAAAAAAAAGAAAAAGAAAAAATAAAAAGAAAAAAAAAAGAAAAAAAAGAAAAAGAAAAAGAGAAAAAAAAAGAAAAAGAGAAAAAAAGGCTCTTTAACAGGTTCTACAGTTGCTGCCTTACCATCGACAAGTTCTACAGATGGTTTCAGAGTTTGAAGAAAAATCCTTCCTCCACATTCCTTGGAATAGGAATGATTTTGCGGATGCGCTAGCAACCTTGGCCTATTTGATCAACATACATGATAAGGAAGACATGTCAATCCTCACATTTGCTTAACAAAAGGCTCCAACCTATGAGAATTACATTGGAGAAGTATCGGATGAGCTACCTCCCACTAGCAGCCTTGATATCAGCATATCAATGAGCACTTACAAGATAGATATACACCCATTGAGGCAAGCCCAACTAAAAGAAGGCGGATCCATCGACTTGCTATAAAATTCTACTTGAGCGGAGATGCACTCTACAAAAGAGATGCAAAACGAGGTCTCTTCAGATGTCTGGATGAGGACCAAGCTCAGAGGCTCATGGATGAAATCCATGGGGGAGTATGTGGCCCATATATGAGCGACCCTCTACTTGTAAAAAAGATCCTACAATAGAAAAGTCCGGCTATGGCAGTTCAAACAACACGACTTGGTTTTGAAGAAGATCGTTGACAACCCAGCTCAGGCTAAAGGAAAATTCGCTCCAAACTAGGAAGGCCCATATATTGTCAAGGAGGTATTGACAGGAGGCGCTCTCAGATTATAGGAAATGGACGGTGATGAATTTCCGTAACTCATCAATTCGGACACCGTGAAATGGTACTATGTCTGAGGTTACCGTGAAGCGAACATCCTGGTTTTGGATCACCAGATCCCTAGTCATTTTAGGTTTTCTAACCCTTCATTACATACAACTTTTTCCATACTCATCTGCCCCATCAGGGACAAACACACTTTTCCAACCAGCAGCCTGGTTTTTGAATTGCTCTATCCATTTCTCAACTTAGTTTTGAACCCTTACTCAACTTCGGTTATCCTACAAGGGATTAAACCTTTCACACCTTCAATTTATCCTGTACATAGGATTAAACTTTTCACCTGCAATTCGCCCTATACATGGGACGAACTACGTCAACCTGATCTCCCCAATACACGGGAGTACGTGGGCAGCCATCTTTATGGTCTAGTCTCACCACAAAAAAACAAACACACTCCTATCCATAACCACATACAGAAACCAGTCCCAAGACACCAAAGATGGTAGGTGATACACACAGATCGACGATCCATTCTGAAAATCCAGAGGCATCTCACTGTCCATCCATCAAGGAGGAGTTTAGAATACATCAAGATCACAAGCCCTAGAGGACAGTCAACTATCAAGCAAGTAACAAGGCATAACTAAAAGGGAAGTGAATCAAAATATATTTCCCTGCCATATAATATTGTTTGATATATACAATGTGTACTGTACATGACAAAATGGCTAAGCTAATCTGTGCAGGAAAATACAAGCCCATCTATAAACTAGTGGATAAGCGAGCCACCAAATCTGCTGTGGCATCCCTCTGGGAAGAAGGAGGTTACACTGTGATCTCCTACCTAAGGGTTTCTACACGAGCCAACAGATCCACTACCAACTACATGGGATATATCGGGCAGATTTATCGCTATCCCACTCAATAATCACTGCATCTCTAGATGATCTGGCATCATCCTTGTGACGCCCCCAAAATTAGGTATACATCACCCATCTTGAGTCGTCAGATACATGGTACAGAATTCAAATACAACTTAATAATACAACTGTCGTGTACAATACGACAAAACATAAACTGTGAGTTTGGATACAAATATTGTCTACTAGAGAGTATACAAACTCAAAAGGAGTCCTCATTATAATTATTATCACACTATTACATAGAATAGTGAGGACTACTAATGCTATCATCTGGTCCATCACTCCGTTTTTCTACTCGTCCCAACTATATTCTTATTTTCTGAAGAGAACAGTGAAAGAAAGGGTGATCTCAACTAGCCCAGTAAGAATTATTATGACTAAGATAATGCAAAATAAATTATCATTAGTCTTCAACAATGTTAAACTGATAAAATACAATAGACATCAAGTTTAACTGCAGCGGATCAAGCAATCCATTAAAAGAGTCAAGTAGAGAATAAAATCTACTATCTTTTATGATTTAAAAGGTTTTTCATGACTTTTATCGCTGAGACTCAGCTTAAAAAATAATTCACATCATCGAATCACCCCTGTACTACGGCCAAGGATATTCTTTAGTATCACGACCACGAATTATCCATGCACTACGGCTAAAGATAATCATGTTTTCATCAACGGTCCTGATCATGCCATAAAACAATTCATCTCTGCACTACGGCCAAAGAGAATCCATAGCCATAATCATACCAAAAAGCTGTCCATCAATGCACTACAGGCCAATGAGGACTTTTTCCACATCATTTGTAACATTACGGTTATGATTATACCGAATAATCTCTGGTCATAATCATACCAAGTTCATCTATGCACTACAGGCCACAGATGACTTTCAACATAATATAAGCATGAGGATGATGACAATGATATAAGAATTCAATAAAACAAGTTCAAAAATTAATTTATCTAGGAACTGATAACGTCCAAATTATCAACATGATATTGCTTTGTAGAGTAAAATTCAAGAATGCTCAGCATAATATTTACATGAAAAGATACTGGATGAAGCGCAAATATCAAGGATATTCCACTAATTTCATGGAGTATAGAAGTCAAAGTTTTAACCAACTGAGTATAATAAAGAATGGAATAACAAAAAAAATCACCATGCATGCGATAGATCACACAGGCAGGTTATTCCAACAGAATAATAAATAACGAAACCAGGTCTGGCATAAAACGCACAGACAGGATATTCCAACAGAATAATAAAGAATGGAACCAGGTCCAGCGTAAAATGCACAGACAGGATATTTCGACAGAATAATAAATAATGGAACCAAGTCCGGCGTAAAACGCACAGACAGGATATTCCGACAGAATAATAAATAATGGAACCAGGTCCGGCGTAAACGCACAGACAGGATATTCCAACAGAATAATAAAGAATGAAACAACATAAGAATTTCACCAATTATAGGGTAGCCCGCATATACAGGTTATTCCAACATAATAACAAATAATGGAATAACAGAAGTTCTCTTCATGAATAAGAAAGAAAGAATACCCTTTACGAGTACAACAAATAATCTCCCTTACCTTTGAAAGAAGAGTACTCATACTAGTAGGTCGAGGATATACTCGAAGAAAACTTGCACTACGCTCAAAGCTTTCTTAAACTATAAAGAAATACACTTAAGATTATAGAAGAAGAACTCTCTCTATAGTTTCTCTCTCTAGAGTTTCAGTAAATTCGTTAAAAATAATGAAGGAATGAGATTCTATTTATAGAAAAATGAACTGCATAGTAACTAACTCATGAACGGTCGAGATTGATTTACTTTAATCTGACGGTCCATATTTAAAGCAAAATCTTTTAAATAAAATATAATATATTCTATTTATAATCTAATAAAACGAATAACTTTATAAAAGATTTTACTATGCAAATACTATGCAGACACTATGCAAATACTATGCATAATACAATATAATATATTCTAATTATTGTCTAATAAAATAGATAATTTATAAAAGTATTCTGTTTTATATAAAAAGATTTTACTATTAGCCTAATAAAACGAATAACTTTATAAAAGTATTCTGTTTTATATAAAAAGCTTTTATGTTTTATTACATTAATAATACCAATAAAACAAAACTAAGTGACTTATCACGTAAGTCTCAATAATCAATACCGTATGCTACTATGTAACCACACGTATTACTGTACTTTTACTACCGAGTAGTTCAACAGTATTAACGGTAAAACTTCTGCCGTTATTTTCATAAAATATTTTTGTCGTTTTCTCAATCTGAAAATAATTCTGTTGTGGGGTACACCAATAATTGTGTCGTCGTACGAATATTCCTCGACAAAAATAATATTTCTCGACCAATCGAATATAATACAACAACTTGCATACTTTGCAAAATTTATAAATACTACCTACAACTATAACATTATCTCAAATTCACACCATAATATTTTAAAAAATATTTCAAAAAAATTAAATCTTTATTCATAAAATCTGGGGTTTCACAATCTCCCCTCCTTATGAAATTTCGCCCTCGAAATTTACGTACGCACCTGGTATGCCGAACAGATGAGGACACTTCGTCAGATTCTAACTCTTGAGGTATAACCTTTGAGTGTTGAATACATTCCAGGATTTTAACATGTACATCTTCATACGTTAAATTATCCGCTATCTCGTCCGGTTCTAAATCAATAATGTAGTTCGGGTCGTCCACATGTTTACGTAACATCAATACGTTAAAAATTTTATAAACACGCGACATACTTGGCGGTAAAACGAGTCTATAAGCCACAGTTCCTACTCGATCGATGATTTCAAATGGGTCAATTAAATCGAGAGTTGAGATTTCCTCTCTTCATCGATTCTTGCTTCTAAAATAATGCCCTCTTGAACCTTCTTCTTCACATTCATCAACTATGAGTATGTAGCTTTAGCGTTTTTAAATTTATCGATTAAAGTTGATTCTAATCATATATTCATTATCTTCACGTGGGTCCCTAGAGTCTTTAACTCTATCTTCATCATTTGTAAGTTATACGAAATGGGTCTTTGCGTTAACAACATCTCACTCGCATATGATCTTCTACTCAACGCGTCAGCTACCACGTTCGTACTTCCATGATGATATTGAATGGTACGATCGTAATCTTCAATAGCTCGAGCCAACGTCTGTGGCGTATAATACGTTCGTTTTAGTTGAAGAAATATTTAAGGGTTTAAGAAATGATTTTGTATTGGGGTCAATACGAAATTCAATTTCACGCTATGGGGTAGGCTAAGAAGTCTTCATGAATACGTCAAGAAATTTATTAACAATAAAAATATCGTTCAAAACTGTGACCCTCATCCAAGACTTGGATAGCACGTCACATTGATACCTATCAACTTGCCATCATCATTCACGACGTCGTCTACAGAAAGTCTGGCTTCGGTGCATTCCACACAAGGAAGTCACCAGATAAAGGCTCATGGTTTTTTACTTATGGCTTGATATGACAATGATTGACTTTAGTGGTTTGGTTACTTTGAATTCACATAACAGGTTGGTTAGGAGTATGAAAGCTAACAACCTTACAAAAAGCATGATGAGTAGTTAACCAGTCGATTCCTAAAATCACATCAAAGTCAAGTATTTTTAAAGAGATAAGGTCGACAGGTAACGTGAAAGTGTTGATTTGAACAAGATTTATAAATAGTGGAGGTAATGAAGGTTTCTCCCAACTGAATTTAAACAGATATATCAAAGTCTAACTTCTCCAGAGTTAACTTCAAACATTGAACACAACTAGGTGAAATAAAAGAGTGAGTAGAACCGGTATCTAACTGGTATAGACTTCACAAGAGTTTATGACTAACATACCCGTGATAATTTTATTCATGTTCCTTGTCACGAAAAAAAAACGCTCTCTCTTAAACTACATGCTTTGACTTTTCTGGGACGGCCTTTGGTGCCTCCATCTTAGCTGAACTTGTCTTCGGTGAACGACAAAATCGAGCTAAGTGACCTTCTCCTCCATAATTATAACATGCTTTGGACGGCATCGCGCAGTTTGGACTGATGTGTCCCTCCCCTCCGCATTTGAAGCATATGATAGGTGGTCGTTCTCCTTCCTTAACAACGGGTGCTGGTGTTGACGTCTTTCCATCATTGTTGAATCTCCTCTTCTTGAAATGTCCATTCTTATTGTTTTGACCATGATTACCACCGAAGTGGTTACCATTTTTGGCATGTTGATTCCCTCCATGTTTATTGTCACCGCTTTGATGACTGTTATCACCAATATTATCATTTTGTCGGCTACTCTCTTTTGGTTGCGTTGACTCGTTATCGCGCTCCACTAACTGAGCCCTATTTACAATATCTGAATACAAACACAGTTTATGAGAAATAAGATATTGACGTATCTCTGGCTTTAAACCTCTTAAAAATATCCGCGTCATTCTTTCTTCATTATCAACCAAGTGGGATGCAAATCGGGACAACTCGGCAAACTTGGCTTCGTACT
Organism: Panax notoginseng; assembly: GCA_016801055.1. Taxonomy (NCBI): domain Eukaryota; kingdom Viridiplantae; phylum Streptophyta; class Magnoliopsida; order Apiales; family Araliaceae; genus Panax; species Panax notoginseng. The sequence continues at coordinate 135,843,628 of CM029016.1, forward strand.
ACGACACGGTCATGTTGTTTTGCTCTAACTTGATAAATTCCACCTCCTTCATGTGATGAATGCTTTCGGGAAAGTACTTGTCATTGAACAGCTCTTGGAACTTCTCCCAAGACATCTTAAGTGCGTCAGGCTGGGTACGTTTTATAGATTCCCACCAGTGATCTGCCTCTTTATGCAATATAAAGGTGGCAAAGGGAACCTTTTGCTCCTCGGAGCATCCCAAGATATTAAATATCTTGGTGATTTGCTTTAACTATGTCTCCGCCTTAAGTGGTTCTGGCTTTCCCAAAAACTCCGGTGGTCCCAGCTCCTTGAACTGCTTAGCGGTGACCAACCGCGGGTTGCCATTATTTTTACCTGCATTATGAACAGGAGCCGCCTTCGCCTGATGTTGCATGAATTCTAAAAAACTCCTAAACTTACCGTCGTTCGTCAATTGATCAGTGTTGTTGTTTACAGGAGGATTATCGCCATCCTGTTGCACATTGTCCTGATTATTGATCTGTGGAGACTCAACGGTCTCCAGTGCTCCATTGCTTATCTCAACATTTTCAGATGCCATTTTCAAATACTGCAACAAAACAAGGGTTAATTAACATATCACATATTATCCCTATACTTTGACCAACCAATTAAATACCAAATAAACTTAGGTAGGTCATACTAGAGAAGGAATTACCCGTCTCTCCCCTTATAGTTCTATTCTCACATCCTAGCCAGGGATCATATCCCTAAGCTTTGATACCAACTGAGACGCCCCCAAAATTAGGTATACGTCAGCCATCTTGAGTCGCCAGATACATGGTACAGAATTCAAATACAACTTAATAAAACAACTGTCGTGTACAATACGACAAAACATAAACTGTGAGTTTGAATACAAATATTGTCTACTAGATAGTATACAAACTCAAAAGGAGTCCTCATTATAATTATTATCACACTATTACATAGAATAGTGAGGACTACTAATGCTATCATCTGGTCCATCACTCTATTTTTCGACTCGTCCCAACTATATTCTCATTTTCTGAAGAGAACAGTGAAAGAAAGAGTGAGCTCAACTAGCCCAGTAAGAAATATTATGACTAAGATAATGCAAAATAAATTATCATTAGTCTTCAACAATGTTAAACTGATAAAATACAATAGACATCAAGTTTAACTGCAGCGGATCAAGCAATCCATTAAAAGAGTCAAGTAGAGAATAAAATCTACTATCTTTTATGATTTAAAAGGTTTTTCGTGACTTTTATCGCTGAGACTCAGCTTAAAAAATAATCCACATCATTGAATCACCCCTGCACTACGGCCAAGAATATTCTTTAGTATCATGACCACGAATTATCCATGCACTACGGCTAAAGATAATCATGTTTTCATAAATGGTCCTGATCATGCCATAAAATAAATTATCTCTACACTACGGCCAAAGAGAATCCATAGCCATAATCATACCAAAAATTATCCATCAATGAACTACGGGCCAATGAGGACTTTTTCCACATCATTTGTAACATTACGGTTATGATTATACCGAATAATCCCTGGTCATAATCATACCAAGTCCATCTATGCACTACAGGCCACAGATGACTTTCAACATAATATAAGCATGAGGATGATGACAATGATATAAGAATTCAATAAAACATGTTCAAGATTTAATTTATCTAGGAACTGATAACGTCCAAATTGTCAACATGATACTGCTTTGTAGAGTAAAATTCAAGAATGCTCGGCAGAATATTTACATGAAAAGATACTGGATGAAACGCAAATATCAAGGATATTCCACTAATTTCATGGAGTATAGAAGTCAAAGTTTTAACCAACTGAGTATAATAAAGAATGGAATAACAAAAGAAATCACCATGCATGCGATAGATCGCACAGGCAGGTTATTCTAACAGAATAATAAATAACGGAACCAGGTCTGGCGTAAAACGCACAGACAGGATATTTTAACAGAATAATAAAGAATGGAACCAGGTCCGGCGTAAAACTCACAGACACGATATTCCGACAGAATAATAAATAATGGAACCAGGTCCGGCGTAAAATGCACAGACAGGATATTCCGACAGAATAATAAATAATGGAACCAAGTCCGACGTAAACGCACATACAGGATATTCCAACAGAATAATAAAGAATGAAACAATAGAAGAATTTTACCAAGTATAGGGTAGCCCGCATATACAGGTTATTCCAACAGAATAATAAAGAATGGAATAACAGAAGTTCTCTTCATGAATAAGAAAGAAAGAATACCCTTTACGAGTACAACAAATAATATCCCTTACCTTTGAAAGAAGAGTACTCCGACTAGTAGGTCGAGGATATACTCGAAGAAAACTTGCACTACGCTCAAAGCTTTCTTAAACTCTAAAGAAATACACTCAAGATTACAGAAGAAGAACTCTCTCTATAGTTTCTCTCTCTAGAGTTTCAGTGAATTCGTAAGAAATAATGAAAGAATGAGCTTCTATTTATAGAAAAATGGACTGCATAGTAACTAACTCATGAACGGTCGAGATTGATTTACTTTAATTTGACGGTCCATATTTAAAGAAAAATCTATTAAATAAAATATAATATATTCTATTTATAATCTAATAAAACGAATAACTTTATAAAAGATTTTACTATGCAAATACTATGCAGACACTATGCAAATATTATGCATAATAAAATATAATATATTCTAATTATTGTCTAATAAAACAGATAACTTTATAAAAGTATTCTGTTTTATATAAAAAGATATTTACTATTAGCCTAATAAAACGAATAACTTTATAAAAGTATTCTGTTTTATATAAAAAGCTTTTTTGTTTTATTACATTAATAATACCAATAAAATAAAATTGAGTGACTTATCACGTAAGCCTCAATAATCAATACCGTATGCTACTATGTAACCATACGTATTACTGTACTTTTACTACCGAGTAGTTCAATAGTATTAACGGTAAAATTCCGCCGTTATTTTCATAAAATATTTTTGTCATTTTCTCAATCCGACAATAATTCTGTTGTGGGGTCCACAAATAATTGTGCCGTCGTACGAATATTCCGCGATAAAAATAATATTCCCCGACCAATCGAATATAATACAACAACTGGCATACTTTGCAAAATTTATAAATACTTCCCACAATTATAACATTATCTTAAATTCACACCATAATATTTAAAAAAATGTTTCGAAAAAATTAAATCTTTATTCAAAAAATCTGAGGTTTCACAATCCCGCTCAACAACAACGATATCTTTATAAGTTAGAGCATCATCTCTCTCAACTAGAGCGACATCTCTACCATAAAAGTTATCAAAATCCACATCCATTACCTGTTTAACATATGGTACAGAGGTAAAAGCTTCTCGCGATCTTGGCATCTTATCAGCCCATCTGTCAAAGCAACTATCTCAGATGACAAGCAAGGCTGGGCAATTTCAAAATTGGCGACAACCCGATATTGAGACCCTTACAACAAGACTGGGGCAATCTCATGAACATCGATAACTCAACACTGGGGCATTTATCAACCATCCTAAAGAGGAAAATGTGCCAATCAGCATGGTTCATCATCATCAGAGCTTCCCTCATATCATCTCACTGGCGATTCGGATATTGCTCACTCACGATTTGGTCAACAAAGAGAGTTTCTCATATGACTACCCGACATCAACATGCTAAAGGACTGGAGCATTTTCCGATTCTAAGAAAGGGAAGGAGTTTAAAGCATGATCAAGCTTCTCATCAAAAGAAAAGGGGAGAATTCCTATCACAGCGATATCAACTTGCCCCTGTATAAGGTTTGGCAAATGAAATCCACACCATCAAACATGTTAACCTGCGTTAAATCCTCATAAGTTGAGGCCTCTACACTAAAGTTCAAATCTGAGCAGTGAAAGAATGAGCAGCACCCTTTAGGGATGTAATCGGCATTCAGGTCATCAGTTAAGCCGGGTTACGAATCAAATGCTCAAGGAAATGGGGCACAAGCACCCAACAACGAAAGAAAACTCCAAATCACCTCAAAAAGGGTGAGCGTAATATCAGGCAGAGTCTGGTGAAGTAAACCGTTGAATATTACTTTAGCGAAAGTATCAAATGATCCAGTATTCTAAACCATTGGCATCAATTCTGTGACGCCCTAAAAATAGGTATACATCACCCATCTTGGGTTGTCAGATATAATGTACAAAATACAAATACAACTTACTAATACAACTGTCATGTACAATACGACAAAATATAAACTGCGAGTTTGAATACAAATATTATCTTCTAGAGAGTATTCATACTCAAAAGGAGTCCTCATTACATTTATTAACACACTATTACATAGAATAGTGAGGACTACTAACTAATACTATCATTCGAACCATCACTCCGTTCCCCGACTTGCCCCAGCTACGTTCTCATTTCCTGAAGAGAACAGTGAAAGAAAGGGTGAGCTCAACTAGCCCAGTAGGAAATATTATGACTAAAATAATGCAGAATAAATTATCATTAGCCTTCAACAATGTTAAACTGATAAAATATAATAGACATCAAGTTTAACTGCAACGGAACAAGCAATCCATTAAAAGAGTCAAGTAGAAAATAAACTCTACTATCTTTTATGATTTAAAATGTTTTTCAACACTGTTATCGCTGGGACTCAATTTAATAAAATAATCCACATCATCGAATCACCCCTGCACTACGACCAAGGATATTCGTGTATTCATTAATGGTCATGATCATGCCAACAACTGTCCATCAATGCACTACGGGCCAATGAGGACTTTTACCACATCATTTGTAACATTACGGTCATGATTATACCGAATAATCCCTGGTCATAATCATACCAAGTCCATCTATGCACTACAGGCCACAGATGACTTTCAACATTTTATAAACATGAGGATGATGACAATGATATAAGAATTCAATAAAACAAGTTCAAGAATTAATTTATCCAAGAATTAACAACGTCCAAATTGTCAACATGATACTGTTTTGTGGAGTAAAATTCAAGAATGCTTAGAAGAATATTTTCATGAAAAGATACTGGATGAAACGCAATTATCAAGGATATTCCACAAATTTCATGGAGTATAGAAGTCAAAACTTAACCAACTGAGTATAATAAAGAATGGAATAACAAAAAAAATCACCATGCATGCGATAGACCGCACAGACAGGTTATTCCAACAGAATAAGAAATAATGGAACCAGGTCCGGCGTAAATGCACAGATATGATATTTCGACAGAATAATAAATAATGGAACCAGGTCCGGCGTAAACACACAGACAGGATATTCCGACAGAATAATAAATAATGGAGCCAGGTCCGGTGTAAAGCACACAGACAGGATGTTCCAACAGAATAATAACAAGACAGAACCAGGTCCGGTGTAAAACACACAGACAGGATGTTCCAACAGAATAATAATAAAAATGGAACCAGGTCCGATGTAAAACATACAGACAGGATGTTCCAACAGAATAATAGAAGAATGTCACCAAGTATAGGATAGACCGCGTATACAGGTTATTCCAACAGAATAATAAGAAATGGAATAACAATAGTTCTCTTCATGAATAAGAAAGAATAACACCCCTTACCATTTTAAAGAAGAGCTGAAATAAGGAAGTAGTTAAGTAGCAGAATATTCTTTTTCTCTCTCTCTATAGTTTCTCTATCTAGAGTTTAGTAAATTCGTAAGAAATAATGAAGGAATGAGCTGCTATTTATAGAAAAATAGAATGCATAGTAACTAATCCATGAACGGTCCAGATTGATTACTTTAATCTGACGGTCCATATTTAAAGAAATTTTTTTTAAATAAAATATAATATATTCTATTTATAGAATAACTTTAATAAAGTATTCTGTTTTATATAAAAAGATGTTTCTGTTTTATTACGTTAATAATATGAATAAAACAAAACGTCATTATCGCTAAATAATTCATATTATTAACTGACAATAATTGAATCAAACTGAGTGACTTCTCACATAAGCATTAATAATCAATACCGTGTGCTACTATGCAACCACACGTATTACTGTACTTTTACTACCGAGTAGTTCAACAGTATCAATGGTAAAACTTCCGCCGTTATTTTTAATAAAGTATTTTTGTCGTTTTCTCAATTCGACAATAATTCCGTTGTGGGGTCCACCAATGATTGTGCCGTTGTATGAATATTCCCTGTTAAAACGAATATTCCCCGACCAATCGAATATTATATAACAACTTGCGTACTTTGTAAAATTTATAAATATTACCCACAACTATAACATTATATCAAATTAACTCCATAATATTTAAAAATGATATTTATAGAAAATTCATCTTTATTTATAAAAGTTAGGGTCTTACAAATTCAGCGTAACATCAAAATAGTTTAGCGATGAAAGCTTCGTATACCACCGGTCGAGTGGGAACCAAAATAGTTTGGCGATCAGCAGGGTAGGCACCGTTGCAAACTACCAGCGTGTACATCGAGAAGGCCTGATGATCTCAGAATGTCATCCCCATCAGAGATGTGGAAAACATCTCAACTTATCTTCATCAAACAAGCGTCAGTGACACCGACAAAAAGCCAAATCATTGGAGTTAACACCAACATAGGCATCATCAATGATCGGTAAAGGAAAAGTAATTTGTAAAAATATTTTAACATTCATCATAACATTCATTACATTGCGATTTGTGATATGCGATTTGTGATATGCAATTTGTGATTTACGATATGCGATATACAAAATGCGATGTGCGATATGCAATTTTCGATTTGCGATTTGTGATATGCGATATGCGAAATGCGATGTACGATTTGTGAACTGCGATTTACGAAAACATTTTAAACATTCATCACAAACATTTATTACATTGCGATTTGCATCATTATAAATACCTTGTCATATTTCAAGTGTCTATTAATCTTTATCATATCCATTCCATTGAATTGCATGAACATGATAAAGAGGGGCATCTGTAGACACTCAAAATTTTCTTTTTCTGTTACTAACTATGCAAGAGGGCAAAAGCGTTACACTCTAGAGATAACCCTAGAGGACCACAACATCAATTCCAATCCTGGAGATAGCCCCGGGAGATCCAGTTTCCAACCCCAGAGATAACCCCGGGAAATCAGTTTCTAACTCTGGAGATAACCCCGGGAAAGTCAGTTTCAACCTCGGAGATAACCCCGGGGGATCAAGTTCAAAGCTTGGAGATAATCCCAGGAGGTCAAGCTAACCTCAGAGATAGCCCTAAGGATATCCAGAATCAATATCAAGTCAACCACAGAGATAACCCTGGGAAAAGACCGCTACAACTACGACAAAGTTAGAAATAACCCCGGGAGGGGCACAATGGTCATTTTATCAACTCAACTTCAAACCAAATCAAATCAACTCATTTTAACTCAAATTACTTCAAAAGAAGTCCCTCAAGAATTATATCTTAACTTCGGAGCGCAAACTACGCAAAACAGCTCAACGGACTACCCGACGGAGACCCAAAAATGTTATTTCAGTCATGGACCCATCTTCTCGGAATCAAAGAAGGGCAAATCATATGTCATTGCGTAGCTCTCAGAAAGAGCTTTCTGGAATGGTATGGCATGCTTCCATCGAAATCTCGAATTAAAAGTTATGAAGGTTCGAGCGAATAGCGTGTTGTCCAAGTGCACGTACGTCGAGACAGTAGGATCCACACTGCCAGGGGCAGCCCGGGCAGCCGCAGGTACACCTGCGGCTCCCCGCCTCTATAAATAGAGTGCTTGGGCGAGCCATTTTAGCAAGAGAAAAGGCGAGGAAGCCATGTCTATTTTGCTTTGTACACACTATAAGCTGAATGTTTTCTCATTTTAAACACTTGTAAGCTCATATATAGCTACTTTTCTACCGGCGGGAGCCGAGTGTTCGTCAACTTAAAGCTATAGAAGTCTTATTTGGCAGTCCACTGTAAGCCTTCTTACACACTTTAAAGCCTTTCTTTTTATCTTAGCACACACCGTTCTTCACGTTGAGAGTCGTGTTGCGTGTGTTTGCCCAGACTTCGGTCTGTGGCTTTTATTTCTTTTGTATATTATATATATATATATATATATATATATATATATATATATATATGAACTAACATTATCGAGTTATGCCTCGATTGAGCCTGGACTCACGTCCGGAGCGTTATTTGCTTTCATATATATATATATATATATATATATATATATATATATATATATATATATATATATATATATATATATTTATATTTATATTTATATAAATTGTTGTCGGACTTGGTTCGACGAGACATGATTTATATCAGGAGCGTTTACTTGCTTTATATATATATATATATATGCTGATATATATAAACTGTAGTCGAACTTTGATTCGATGAGCCTGGATTTACATCCGGAGTGTTTACTTGCTATATATATATATATATATATATATATATATATATATATATTTACATTTCGTCTCGCCTGAAGTTTACATCGTGGCGGTTGACCGTTTTTACTGCTTTCTTTACATTTCGTCCCGCCTGGAGTTTACTTTGTGGCGGTTGACCGTTTTTACAGCTTTTTGTACATTTTATCCCGCCTGCAGTTTCCTCCGTGGCAGTTGATCGCTTCTACATCTTTATTTACATTTTTGATCTCTCATGGAGGTGCTTTGTGGTGGTTGATCATGTCATATATATATATATATATATATATATATATAACTGTTTACAGCTTTTCATATAAATTTCTACGTCATGTGAGCCTAGGAATCATGTGATCACAGATTCAGTCCACTGAATCTAGATTCGGTTTCCGTGATGGATATTTTCAGCTATACACGGCTTGTAAATTATGCATAGTGTTTGAATATCCTTAGATGGCTATCATGCCCATGAGGAATTCGGCACTGCTTTGTACATTATTTTCCTCGAAGATGCTTCGCATCTCGAAAATAAAAGTAATCAAGCCAAACAATTAATAATAAAATGGAAGTATCGAATGCTTCAATTACTATTGAGCACATAGTTTGAAAAATCTCTTTTTACAAAACATCACTGCTATATCTTGTTAAAATTGAATTTTATACAGAAATTCAAACCCTGTGTATATAGGTGCGAACAAGGCATATCACTACTTTCAAATAATTGCACATTGACGCACACACACACACACATTCATATAACAGTTTCTTGAAAAGTGGCGATCACCGTGGCAACACGGATGTCGGGGGGTGCCTAACACCTTCCCTCCGCATAAGCAAGTCCCCGGACCCTAATGAATCTCGGGTTCACAGACCCGTTTAGCATTGTCACATCACTGGGTCAATGTGCAAACCTTTACTCGGTTGTGTTGGTACAACCAGTTAAAAAACCAACTGGCAACTATTATAGTCCAATCGTCAACATATACATGTCGGACCTTTTTTACTTGTTTATTTAAACAAATCTCACATAACATGAGAACACAAAAGAACAAGAATAGAAAAGGGATAAATAAATCCCGACGTCGACAACTGGCTCTTGGGAAAGAAGTCCTAATTCCAGACCCAGACATTGAGGAAAGGAATCAAAGGTGCAAACAAGATATAAAGAGACGGTTATCAAAGATATACATTCTGGTACATACAGAGGGTATGAATGATGATATCCCAGATGATAACTGTTCAGATATCATGGTCATTATCCAAGAGGAGGAGGAGGATAACCGCCCCTTCATCGCAGCTGTCCACAAAGACTTGACCTTAGGCAATTGGAGCAGCACTTTTTGCATTTGCCGAAAAGGGTAAAAAGGGTAAAAAAATCCCTCTGCCCTGTAGATATTATTATTTGCTTACTTTTGTTGCATAATATTAGCAGTTACTTTTGTCATGCCATGCTAACACTTTGTGTAAAATTTCAAATTTTATGAATAAAGATTTAAATTTTTCAAAATATTTTTTTGAATATTATGGTGTGGATTTGATATAATGTTATAGTTGTGGGTAATATTTATAAATTTTGAAAAGTATGTAAGTTGTTGTATAATATTCGATTGGTCGGGAAATATTCTTTTTGTCGGGAAATATTCGTACGACGGTACAATCATTGGTGGACCCCACAACAAAATTATTGTCGAATTGAGAAAACGATAAAAATATTTTTATGATAATAACGACGGAAGTTTTACCGTTAAAACTGTTGAACTACTTAGTAGGAAAAGTATAATAATACGAGTGGTTGCATAGTAGCACACGGTATTGATTATTGATGCTTACGTGAGAAGTCACTCAGTTTTGTTCAATTATTGCTACAGTAATTGTTGCATAGTATCTCACGTTATTTGATTCAATTTATTGTCGATATGTTATATGTTATTAAATCAATAATTGAGATGACAGAGTTATTAATATTATTATTTGTAATATTAACGATGTCTAAAAGTTCTGCCAAGGAGAGGTTTGGTCACCTAATTGCGCGCCAATAGGGATAAATTCTTATTAGAAAGCCCTCTCTTTCATGGGAACGACCTGGTGGATTAATATTATGAATTATAATAAAGGTGATAAATTTTGTTTTATTAGTATTATTAATATAATAAAACAAAAAAACTCTTTATATAAAATAGAATACTTTTATAAAGTTATTTGTTTTATTAGATCTTAAATAAAATATATTATATTTTATTATGCATAGTGTTTGCATAGTACCTGTATAGTGTTTGCATAGTAAAAACTTTTTATATAAAATGGAATACTTTTTATAAAGTTTTGTTTTATTTGATTATAAATAGAATATATTATATTTTACTTAAAAGATTTTGTTTTATTAGAATATTTTATTAATACTGCATAGTAAATCAATCTGGACCGTTCATGAATTAGTTACTATTCAGTCCATTCTCCTTTAAATAGAAGCTCATTCCTTCACTATTTCTTACGAATTCACTGAAACTCTATAGAGAGAAACTATAGAGAGAAAGAAGAAATATATTCTGCTACTTCACTACTCTTATATCCAGTTTCTTCTAAGGTAAGGGGCATTATTTCTTTTGTATTCATGAAGAGAATATCTGTTATTCCATTCTTTATTATTATGTTTGAATAACCTGCATACGCGGACTACCCTATATTTGGTGAAATTCTTCTGTTATTCCATTCCTTATTATTATGTTGGAATAACCTGTATATACGAAGTACCGCATACATGGTGGAATTCTTCTGTTATTCCATTCTTTATTATTATGTTGGAATAACCTGTATATGCGAGATACCGCATACATGGTGAAATTCTTCTATTATTCTATTCTTTATTATTTAGTTGAAATAACATGTATATGCGAAGTACCGCATACATGATGAAATTCTTCTATTATTCCATTCTTTATTATTCTATTGGAATATCCTGTCTGTGCGTATTACGCATGACCTGGTTCCATTATTTATTATTCTGTTGGAATAACCTGTCAGTGCGGTCTATCGCATGCATGGTGAATTATGTTGTTATTCCATTCTTTATTATTCTGTTGGAATATCCTCTCTGTGCGTTTACGCATGACATGGTTCTGTTATTTATTATTCTGTTGGAATAACCTGTCTGTGCGGTCTATCACTTGCCTGGTGATTTTTGTTGTTATTCCATTCTTTATTGTACTCAGTTGGTTAAAGTTTTGGCTTTTATACTCCATGAAATTAGTGGAATATCCTTTATATTTGTGCTTCATCCAGTATCTTTTTATGGAAATATATTTTTCTGAGCATTCTTGAATTTTACTCTACAAAGAAGTATCATGTTGACAATTTGGACGCTATTGGTTTCTCGATAAATTAATTCTTGAACTTATTTTATTGAATTTTATATCATTGTCATCATCTTCATGTTTATATTTTGTTGAAAGTCATATGTGGCCTGTAGTGCATAGATGGACTGGGTATGATTATGATCAGGGATTATTCGGTGTAATCATGACCGTAATGTTACAAATGATGTGGAAAAAGTCCTCATTGGCTCGTAGTGCATTGATGGACAGTTTTTGGTATGATTATGGCTATGGATTCTCTTCGGCCAAGGGTGCAAAGATGAATTATTTTATGGCATAATCAGAACCGTTGATGAAAACACGATTATCTTTGGCCCGTAGTGCATGGATAATTTATGGTCGTGATACTAATGAATATCCTTGGCCGTAGTGTAGGGATGATGTGGATTATTTATTAAGCTGAGTCTTAGCGATAAAAGTGATGAAAAACCTTTTAAATCATAAAAGATAGTAGATTTTATTCTGTACTTAACTCTTTTAATGGATTGCTTGTTTCGCTGCAGTTAAACTTGATGTTTGTTATATTGTATCAGTTTAACACAATTGAAGGATAAGGATAATTTATTCTGCATTATCTTAGTCATAATATTTCTTACTGGGCTAGTTGAGCTCACCCTTTTGCGTTCATTGTTTTCTTCAGGAAATGAGAACGTAGCAGGGACTAGTTGGGGAACGGAGTGATGGTCCAGATGATAGCATTAATTAGTAGTCCTCACTATTCTATGAAATAGTGTGATAATAAATGTATTGATGACTTATTTTGAGTTTGAATATTGTCTCGAAGATAATATTTGTATTAAAATTCACAGCTCATGTTGTATATTTAAGATTATATTTTTATTCTGTACCATGTTTTTGGCGACTCAGAATAGGTGATGTATACCTATTTTGGGGAATCACAGTTGGTATCAAAGCTTAGGGATATGATCCCTGGCTGAGATGTGAGACAACAACTAGGAGGGGAGAGACAGGGAATTCTTTCGCTAGTATGACCTACTTAAGTTTATTTGGTATTTAATTGGTCGGTCAGAGTATAGGAATAATATGTGATATGTCAATTAACCCTTGTTTTGTGACAGTGTTTGAAAATGGCATCTGAAAATGTTGAGATCAGCAATGAAGCATATGAGATCGTTGAGTCACCAACGATCAATACCCAGGAAAATGTGCAACATGAAGACAATAATCCTCAGGTAAATAACAACACCGATCAGATGATGAACAATGGGATGTTCAGAGGCTTTATATAATTCATGCAACATCAGGCGAGAGAGACTCCCGTTCAAAATGCAGGTGGAATCAATGGCAACCCACGGCTGGTCACTGCTAAGCAGTTCAAGGAGCTGGGACTGCCGGAGTTTTTGGAAAAGCCAGAACCACTTAAGGCAGAGACGTGGTTAAAGCAGATCACCAAGATATTTGATGTCTTGGGATGCTCCGAGGAGTAAAAGGTTCCCTTTGCCACCTTTATGTTGCGTGAAGAGGCAGATTACTGGTGGAAATCTATAAAACGTACCCAGCCTGACACACTCTAGATGTCTTGGGAGAAGTTCCAAGAACTGTTCAATGACAAGTACTTTCCCAAAAGTATTCGTCACATGAAAGAGGTGGAGTTTATCAAGTTAGAGCAAAACAATATGATCGTGTCGCAATATGAGGCTAAATTTGCGGAGTTATCCCGGTTTGCATCCCATTTGGTCGATAATGAGGAGCGAATGACGCAACTATTTCTAAGAGGTTTGAAACCCGATATACGTCAATACCTCATTTCTCATAAACTTTGTTTATATTCAGATGTTGTGAATAGGGCTCAATTATTGGAGAGCGATAATAAGTCAGCATAACCAAAAGGTAATGACCAGCAACACAATAATAATTATACCGGTGGCAACGGCCATCGGAACAATGATAACCATCGTGGGGAAATTATCATGCCCAGAATGGTAACCACTTCGGTGGTAATCATGGCCAAGATAATAGGAGTGGAAATTTCAAGAAGAGAAGGTTCAATAATGATGGAAAGACGTCAGCACCAGCACCCGTTGTTAAGGAAGGAGAACGACCACCTATCATATGCTTCAAATGCGGTGGGGAGGGACACATCAGTCCAAACTGCGCGATGCCATCCAAAGCATGTTATAATTGTGAAAGAGAAGGTCACCTAGCCCAATTTTGTCATTCACCGAAGACAAGTTCAGCTAGGATGGAGGCACCAAAGGATGTCTCTGACAAGTTAAAGACCGTAGTTTAAGTGAGAGCGTTTGTCGAGGAACTTAAACGAAGTTGTCACGGGTAAGTTAATCATAAACACTTACGAAGTCTATACCTTATTCGATATCGGTTCTACCTATTCTTTTATCTCTCTTGCTTGCACTCAAAGTTTAAATTTGACCCTAGAGAAGTTAGACTTTGACTTATTGAAACTTTGTTAGTAGAAACCTTCGTTACCTCCACTGTTTATAAATCTTGTTTAATTCAAATCGACACTTTCACGTTACCTGTCGATCTTATCTCTTTGAAAATACTTGTCTTTAATGTGATTTTTAGAAATCGATTGGTTAGCTACTCATCATGCTTTTCGTAAGGCTGTTAGCTTTCATATTCCTAACCAACCTGTTATGCGAATTCAAGCAACCAAACCACTAAAGTTAATCACTGTTATATCAAGCCCGATCCTTTCGTTGTTGACTTCCTTGTGTGGAATGCACCGAAGCCAGACTTTCTGTAGGCGACGTCGTGAATAACGGTGACAAGTTTATAGGTATCAATGTGACGTACTATCTAAGTCTTTGATGAGAGTCACAATTTTGAATGACATTTCTATTGTTAATAAATTTCTTGACGTATTCTTGAAGACTTCTTAGCCTAACCCAGAGCGTGAAATCAAATTTTGTATTGACCCTAGTACAAAACTCATTTCTAAAATCCTCAAATATTTTTCTTCATTAAAAATGAACGTATAATGCGCCAAAGACGTTGGCTCGAGTTGTTGAAGATTACGATCGTACCATTCAATACCATTGTGGAAGAGAGAACGTGGTAGCTGACGCGTTGAGTAGAAGATCGTATGCATTTACGAGTGCGATGTTGTTAACACAAAAACCCATTTCGTATAACTTACAAATAATGAAGATAGAGTTAAAGACTCTAGGGACCCACGCGAAGATAACAAATATGCAATTAGAATCGACTTTAATCGATAAAGTTAAAGCCATTCAAGCTACATACTCAGAGCTGATGAATGTGAAGAAGAAGGTTCAAGAGGGCGTTATTCTACAAGCAAGAATCGATGAAGAGAGGAAATCTCAACCCTCAATTTTATTGGACCATTTGAAATTCTTGATCGAGTAGGAACTGTGGCCCATAGACTCATTTTACCACCAAGTATGTCGCGTGTTCATAATTTTTTTCACGTATCGATGTTATGTAAATATGTGGATGATAATAACCACGTTATTAAATTAGAACAAGATGAGATGGCAGAAGATTTAACGTATGAGGAAATACGTGTTAAAATCTTGGATAAGAAGGATCATATTCAACACTCAAAGGTTATACCTCAAGAGTTAGAATATGACAAAGTGTCCTCATTTGTTCGGCATACCAGGTACGTACGTAAATTTTGAGGGCAAAATTTCATAAGGAGGGGAGATTGTAAAATCCCAAATTTTATGAATAAAGATTTAAATTTCTCGAAATATTTTTTTTGAATATTATGGTGTGGATTTGATATAATGTTATAGTTGTAGGTAATATTTATAAAATTTGAAAAGTATGCAAGTTGTTGTATAATATTCGATTGGTCGAGAAATATTCTTTTTATCGGGGAATATCCGTACGACGGTACAGTCATTGGTGGACCCCACAACGGAATTATTGTCGGATTGAGAAAACGACAAAAATATTTTTATGAAAATAACGGTGAAAGTTTTACCGTTAAAACTGTTGAACTACTCGGTAGTAAAAGTACAGTAATACGAGTGGTTGTATAGTAGCACATGGTATTGATTATTAATGCTTACGTGAGAAGTCACTCAGTTTTGTTCAATTATTGCTACAGTAATTGTTGCATAGTATCTCACGTTATTTGATTCAATTATTGTCGATATGTTATATATTATTAAATCAATAATTGAGATGACAAAGTTATTAATATTATTATTTTTAATATTAACGATGTCTAGAAGTTCTATCAATGAGAGGTTTGGTCACCTAATTGCGCGCCAATAGGGAGAAATCCTTGTTGGAAAGCCCCATCTTTCTTGGGAACGACCTGGTCGATTAATATTGTGAATTATAATAAAGGTGATAAATTTTGTTTTATTAGTATTATTAATGTAATAAAACAGAAAAACTTTTTATATAAAACAGAATACTTTTATAAAGTTATTTATTTTATTAGATTTTAAATAAAATATATTTTATTTTATTATGCATAGTATTTGCATAGTACTTGCATAGTATTTGCATAGTAAAAACTTTTTATATAAAACAGAATACTTTTTATAAAGTTTTGTTTTATTTGATTATAAATAGAATATATTATATTTTACTTAAAAGATTTTGTTTTATTAGAATATTTTATTAATACTGCATAGTAAATCAATCTGGACCGTTCATGAATTAGTTACTATTCAGTCCATTCTCCTATAAATAGAAGCTCATTCCTTTATTATTTCTTACGAATTCACTAAAACTCTAGAGAGAGAAACTATAGAGAGAAAGAAGAAAAGTATTCTGCTACTTCACTATTCCTATATCCAGATTCTTCTAAGGTAAGGGGTATTATTTCTTTCGTATTCATGAAGAGAACTTCTGTTATTCCATTCTTTATTATTATGTTGGAATAACCTGTATACGTGGACTACCCTATACTTGGTGAAATTCTTCTGTTATTCTATTCCTTATTATTATGTTGGAATAACATGTATATGCGAAGTACCGCATACATGGTGAAATTCTTCTGTTATTCCATTCTTTATTATTATGTTGGAATAACCTGTATATGCGAAGTACCGCATACATGGTGAAATTCTTCTGTTATTCCATTCCTTATTATTCTGTTGGAATATCCTGTATATGTGAAGTACCGCATACATGGTGAAATTCTTCTGTTATTCCATTCTTTATTATTCTGTTAGAATATCTTGTTTGTGCGTATTACACATGACCTGGTTCCATTATTTATTATTCTATTGGAATAACCTGTCTGTGCGGTCTATCGCATGCATGGTAAATTCTGTTGTTATTCCATTCTATATTATTATGTTGGAATATCCTGTCTGTGCGTTTACGGATGACCTAGTTCCATTAATTATTATTCTGTTGGAATAACCTGTCTTTGCGGTCTATCGCATACTTGGTGATTTCTTTTGTTATTCCATTCTTTATTGTACTCAGTTGGTTAAAGTTTTGGCTTTTATACTCCATAAAATTAGTGGAATATCCTTGGTATTTACGCTTCATCCAGTATCTTTTCATGAAAATATTTTTCTGAGCATTCTTGAATTTTACTCTACAAAGCAGTATCATGTTGACAATTTGAACGTTATTGGTTCCTGGATAAATTAATTCTTAAACTTGTTTTATTGAATTTTTATATTATTGTCATCATCCTCATGTTTATATTTTGTTGAAAGTCATCCGTGGCCTGTAGTGCATAGATGGACTTGGTATGCTTATGACCAGGGATTATTCGGTGTAATCATGACCGTAATGTTACAAATGATATGGAAAAAATCCTCATTGGCCCGTAGTGCATTGATAGACAGTTTTTGGTATGATTATGGCTATGGATTCTCTTCGGCCAAGGGTACAAAGATGAATTGTTTTATGGCATGATCAGAACCGTTGATGAAAACACGATTATCTTTGGCCCGTAGTGCATGGATAATTTGTGGTCGTGATACTAATGAATATCCTTGGCCGTAGTGCAGGGTTGATGTGGATTATTTATTAAGCTGAGTCTTAGCGATAAAAGTGATGAAAAACCTTTTAAATCATAAAAGATAGTAGATTTTATTCTCTATTTGACTCTTTTAATTGATTGCTTGTTCCGCTGCAGTTAAACTTGATGTTTGTTATATTGTATCAGTTTAACACTATTGAAGGCTAAGGATAATTTATTCTGCATTATCTTAGTCATAATATTTCTTGCTGGGCTAGTTGAGCTCACCCTTTTGCTTTCATTGTTCTCTTCAGGAAATTAGAATATAGCAGGGACTAGTCGGGGAACGGAGTGACGGTCCAGATGATAGCATTAATTAGTAGTCCTCACTATTCTATGAAATAGTGTGATAATAAATATATTGAGGACTTATTTTGAGTTTGAATACTATCTCGAAGACAGTATTTGTATTAAAACTCACAGCTCATATTGTATATTTAAGATTGTATTTGTATTCTGTACCATATTTTTGGCGACTCAGAATATGTGATGTATACCTATTTTGGGGGCGTCACAGTTTGTATGAATAAACAATTTCATATATTAAGTGAAAGCATTTTGTTTTCAGAACTCTAGAGTTAGATATGTCTAAACTTGTTGATGGAATGCCAATTCTTCACAATAACTGCAACTTTGATGTAAAGTTGGACACCTACTTGATAGAAATTGAGCAAGAGGACTATGAGGTGCTTGAGGAGATCAAAGAATGGGTCGAAGATAAACCTAAACCAAACCTTGATCAAACCACCTCCGTCAACCTCGGAACCTCAAAAAATCCCAAACAAATCCAGATTGGCATGGACCTTACCCCAAGCCAAAGGAATGGCATGGTTGCTTTATTGACCCAATTCAAGAATGTGTTTGCATGGTCTCATGAAGACATGATTGGTTTGTCAACTGATATCGTCATTCAGCACCTGCCCATTAAAGAGGGATTCAAGCCAGTTAAATAGAAGCTTAGCGATTAAAACCTAAGTGGAGTGTGAGAGTTAAGAAAGAAATTGTGAAATAATTCAAAGCCAACATCATCAAGGTATCAACATACCCTGAATGGCTGTCCAACATAGTTCCCATACCTAAACCCGGAGGGAAGGTGCGAGTATGCATGGATTACAAGGACTTGAACAAAGCTTATCTCAAAGACAACTTCTCGGTACCATTTATCCACAAACTTACAGACAATACGGCTTAGTATGACATGTACTCCGTTGTTGACTTCTTTGCTGGGTATAACCAGATCATGGTTGCTGAAGAGGACCATGAGAATACAACATTCATCACTCCCTAGGGAACCTTTTTGCTACAGATGATTGTCATTCGACCTCATTAATGCCGGTGCTATATATGAGCGAGCCATGATGGCTCTTTTCCATGATTTAATGTACAAAGAAATATAAGTCTATGTGGATGACATCATTGTCAAATCCCGAAGGGAAGAAGACCACATAGACCACCTTAAAAAGCTTTTCAACCGGTTACGCAAGTATAACTTGAAGCTAAATCCGGCCAAGTGCAACTTCGGCGTCAAATCAGGCAAGTTGCTAGGATTTTTAGTGAGCCACAAAGGCATTGAACTGGATCCTGCCAAAATTCAAGCCATTACTGAGATGCTCGTGCCCCAAACAAAGAGGGAGATATGGGAATTTTTGGGAAGAATCAATTTCATCAGCCAATTCATCTCCCAACTCACAGCAACCTATGAGCCCATCTTCAAGTTGTTAAGGAAGAACTCCTACAAGAAATGGAACGAAGAGTGTCAAAAAGCTTTCCTTTCCATTAAAGAGCAATTGGTCAAAGCTCCTGTCTTGGTACCTCCCAGGGATGACGTTCTGCTGTTATGTACCTATCAATTAATGACAATGCCATGGGCTGCATGCTGGGATAAAAGATGATATAGGCAAAGAAAAAGCTATCTATTACCTCAACAAAAGATTCAGCATCAGTGAGCATAAGTACACCTTGATTGAAAAGACTTTTTGTACATTGGCATGAGCTTCCATTAGATTACAACATTATCTCCATGGTCACACAACCAATCTTATATCCCGCATGGATCCTCTCAAGTACGTATTCAGTAAACCTATGTTGCATTATTGACTGACCAAATGGCAGTTGATCCTCCAGCAATTTGACACCCTCTACGTGACCCAAAAATCTATCAAAGGTCAAGGAATTGTGGATCAACTAGTCGCATCACCATTAGGGGATTTCAAACCATTAGAAACATATTTCCCCAATGAAGGGGTAATGATAATTCAGCAACACCATCTGGAGAATACAGTCCGATCGTGGAAGATGTATTTTGATGGATCTATAAACATGGAAGGTGTCGGAGCAGGAGCAGTTCTAGTGACTACCTTGGGAGAACAATATCATGTTGCTATCAAATTGTAGTTTGTCAACACCAACAACACAGCTGAGTATGAAAGCTGTATAATGGGGTTAAAGCTAGCCCAATCCATGGGTGTCAAACGGTTAACTGTCTTTGGAGATTCTGAGATGATAATCAAACAAACCACATGGATCTATCACACTAAAGAATTATATTTTCTGCCTTACCATCAAAAAGTTATCCAGATGGCTTTAGAGTTTGAAGAAATATCCTTCCTCCACATTCCTCGGAACATGAATGACTTTGCAGATGCGTTAGCAACTTTTGCCTCCTTGATCAATATATCTGAAAGAGGAGGCATTCTAAACATCAAATTCGCCAGACAGAAGGCCCCAATATATGGGAATTACATCGGAGAAGTATCGGATAAACTACCTCCCATCGAACACCCTTAGTACCATTCCATCAACGAGTATCTACAAGATGGATCTATGCCCACTGAGGTGAGTCAAGCTGAAAGAAGGCGGATCCATAGAATAGCCATGAAATTTTATCTAAGCAAAGATGCACTCTATAAAAGGGATGCAGGACTAGGCCTTCTAAGATGCCTAGACAAAGACCAAGCCTAGAGACTCGTGGATAAAATCCATGGTGGAGTATGCGCCCTACACATGAGCGGTCCTCTACTTGTCAAGAAGATCATAAGAACATGGCATTATTGGATCTCTCTCAAAGCTGACTGTGATGATCACGTCAAGAGATGTTGTAAATGCCAAATTCATGGATATGTTATCCATGCCCCTCTAAGGGAACTCCATAATATGAGTTCACCATGACCCTTCTTAATGTGGGGAATAGACATGATCGGGCCAATCGAGCCCAAATCCAGCTATGGTCATCGATTTATCTTCATCATGATCGACTAATTCACCAAGTGGGTAGAAGCGACCTCTTTTCCCAAAGTTACCAAAGAGGTGATCATTGGTTTCATCAGAAATAATGTCATTTATCGATATGGACAACCGGAGGTGATTGTATTAGACAATGCCAAAAACCTCAACAACTAAATGATGGAGGAATTATGGAATAAATTCCACATCAAGCATCTCAACTCCGTCATCTATCAACCAAGAATGAATGGTGATGTTGAAGCGGCTAATAAGAACATCAAAAAGATCATGCAAACGATGTCCCCCAATCACAAATGATGGCCTGACTTGTTTCCTCTGACTCTATTAGCCTACAGAACGTCAGTGCGCACTTCCACTAGGGAAACCCCCTACTCATTAACCTACAACATGGAAGTTGTGCTCCCCATAGAGTTACAAATTGAATCCCTAAGAGCGTTGATAGATGTTTGAATGGATGAAGACCAATGGTTACAAGATCGGTACCATCAATTATCTATGATAGATGAATGGCGGGCCACAACCATTTTTATTATTAATTATATCAACAAAGGATCGCTCGATCCTACAACAAGAAAGTCTGGCTACAGAAGTTCAAAGAAAATGACTTGGTCTTGTAAAAGGTCCTTGATAATCAATATCAATCTAAAGGAAAATTTTCCCCAAACTGAGAAGGCCTTTTCATTGTCAAGGAGGTATTGACAGGAAGACCCCTCAGATTGCAAGAAATGGATGGCGAAGAATTTCCCCGACTCATCAACTCAAACACCGTAAAGAGGTATTATGTCTGAAGCTACCTATAAACTAGAATCCTGGTTCTAGATCATCAATCCATCAGTCAATTTAGGATTTTAAAACCTTTTTAACCACATCAATTCTCCCTAGCAGAACGAACTATGCAGACCTGATCTCCCCCATACACGGGAGTATGTAGGTAGCCATTTATGGTGCAGTCTAACCTCTATGAAAAAAACACCCTTTCACCACATACAACTTTCAACCTTTTCATGCTAGGTTGGAACTACGTAGACCTAATCTACCCCATACATGGGAGTATTTAGGCAACCTTCTATGGTGCGGTCTAACCACAAAAACAAAAAAAATCCACACTTTAACTTTGTTAACCTTTCAAACCTTTTCACGCTAGGTTCGAACTACGCAGACCTAATCTCCCCTCATCAATGGGAGTACGTAGGCAGCCATTTACGGTGCAGTCTCATCCCTATAAAATCATAAAACCCTTTAAATAGTGTTAGGAACACCTTTTCAACTTTAAACCTTTCAAACCAAACTATAAGAGATGGAACTATCTGATCTCCCTTATACATGGGAGTACATCGGTGAACATATGTGGTGCGATCAAACCACACCTCATCGGCTTAAACCACAAGGATGAAACTACCTAGTCTCCCCTCACAAATGGGAGAAAAACTGGCGACCATCTATGCTGCAGTTGAATCCTCAAAGAGAAACACCAATCTATAAGAGATGGAACTACCTGATCTCCCCCATACACGGGAGTATCGGTGACCATCTGTGTTACGGTCAACCTCAGAGAGGAGAGCCAAAATCCTTTCCATAAACACATTCAGAAACCAGTCCCAAAACACCAAAGAATTGGGAAATACAAAAATCAAAGATCCATTCGGAAAGATCCTGAGACATCTCAATGTCCATCCATGAAGGTGGAGTTCAGAATACATCGAGATAGTAAGTCCTGGAGAGAAGGCAACTATAAAGCAAGTAACATGGCATATCTAAAAAGGAAGTGAAATAAAACATATTTCCTTACCATATAATACTATTTGATATATACAATGTGTCATGTACATAATAAAAATGACTAACCTAGTCTATGCAGGAAAATCAAAGTTAATGTATAAATCCATGGATAAGCGAACCATCAAGTCCAACATGGCATCCCTCTTAGTAGATGGAGGTGAATCTATGAACTCCTGCCTTGGGGTGTTAATGCGATCCAAGAGATCTACGACCATCTGCATAGTGCTACCATGCTCATCAGTGAATGCAATCGTCTCTGCAACAATATCAGCAGTATAAGATCTAAGTGCAATACTATCTGTAGTGACATCATCTCGGGTAGCTAGAGCATCATCTCGCTCAATAACAGCTGCATCCCTAGACGATCGAGCTATATCCCGCTCAGCAATAGCGGTATCCCTGCTAGCTAGAACATCATCTCTCTCAATAAGAGTGACATCTCTATCGGAAAGAGCTTTCAACATCAAGGTCCTAGCCTGTTCCCTCTCAAACGTCATCAAATGTAACCTCTACTCTAAATACTCTATAGAATGTGGAGCTACAGTAGTGGGAATACTAGGGGAATCAACCAGAGCTACTGACAAACCAATAAATAGCTCATCCTCGATGGGAGAATCAGGGTACTCCATAGGCTCTCTATCATCAAAATCAACACCCAGCTCTGAGGATACAACCCTAGTCGATGCAATCTCTGCCTCTAGCAATGTAGAATACTCTAGAGAGTGACTTGGATGGCTAGTCGAGAAGTCAGCCCTCTCTCGATGAGTCCAACAGTCATAAATCATGGTCAAATCCTCTGCTAATAGAAGTTGAGATGACAATCGCTGACCCACTGCCTCGTCAAAGGGATGAATATCCTGAAACTGGTCAAACTGTCCCATGACAGTAAGTGGATGATATGTGGTCACCCCCTCAAACCGGCCAGGGGAAGATAGTCCATGCCGACTGAATGAGTGATAACGCTATAGGGAGAGCTGAGTCTTAAACATGGCAAAATATCAAATGGGTCCTCGATCCCTGACAAAAAAGCCAACCAGGATGTTACGTCTGTACACTCAGTCGGTTGAAAGGAGTAGGACATGACTATATCATGGGAAAAACAATACCTATGATGTCTGAAAGTGCCAATCGGTCTCTCAAGTTTGTCATAAACTACGCACACATACAACAAGACCGTACTGCCTCTAAAAATCCCAATTGAATGGGTATGGCAAAATGTGGCCGACCTCAAGGTCTCTACCAAAATCATTGGTAAGATGGTATGACCCTCCTTGAGAGCACGGACTACCATAATCAAGCCGATAACCAAATAGTCCATGTATAATGACATGTATAGGTAGGCCACTATGCACATCAAGAATATATCTACACGGACGATATGTCAATCACCCTCAAAAATGATGAAGTCCCATAATATCGTAGATAGCTGTCCAATCATATGAACGATTCGGTGAAATAAGTAAGGAATGGTGTTTTATAACACCAAATTCCAAGAAAAAGTGGAATCATAAACAAAGTATGGATTAAAAATGAAGAACGAACGAAGAACGCGAAGAACACACGAAGAACACGAAGAACGTTGTTGATGGAAAAACTTAAAACCATCGTAGTTAGAACTTGTTATTGATGGACAAGTTTAAAACCATCGCGTATAAGTTAGTTTCTTATTGCTTAGTTAGGAACAGTAGAAACGTTCATGAAGAACGGATTAAACTTAGCTATAACAAAGTTATGGCAAAAATTTCGTAAAAGATGAACGAAAAGTAAAAAATATGTAAATGAATCTGAATGTGTAGGATTTCATAAGAATGTAAGAAAACGTATAAAACGTGAGTCGTGGACTCAATAACAAACGAATTCCGAGTTCGGATGACCGAATTATGGACGAACGAATGATGAACGTTAATAACGTAAAACGAATGAAGGATGAAATATAAGCCAATTGAATGACATGTTAATGGATTTAGAATGAATTTCTATTAAAGAAAAGTTAAAGTACGTAATGAGATTAAGAAGATGGCTTTAGAACGATCTCGTTCCGAGTTATAAGGAAGAAGTTATGAGAATGTGAAGTTGATGAGTGTGATTTAAACCCGCGAATCGGATACCTTATGGCTTAAATATTCGCCTGAATTCGTAGTTTTCTGTTGTAGTATCATAGAAATATAGTGTTCGTGTGTTTAATCGTTGCATTGCAAAGCTTCATAGTGTTTTTGCAGCTTTAAAGGGGCAAAGCAGTCATTTTGCCAATGTTCGCACCGCGGCACCATCTCCAGGCTTAATTGCCGCGCCGCAGCGCCATGTCCAGCCCCCAGCTTGCGTAAGCCGTGCCGCAGCGCCATGTCCTCCCCTAGCTTGCGTAATCCGCACCACGGCGCCATGCATCCCTCTTTGTCTCGCGCTGCAGCGCGATCACCGTGTCCCATTTCATACTGTCGCGCCGCAGCGCTGCTCAATACCTGGTGACCCGCGCCGCAGCGCCACCTCCGGTTCCCAGGCAGACATGGACTTTGTTTGACCTAGCAAAAAGGGAGAGGAGGGGGGCGGCAAGGGAGGGAGGAGAGAGGAGACTTGGAGAAAAGAAAGAAAGGAGATAACAAGAGAGGAAAAAGAAGCTTGAAAAAAAAGAGATCAATTGCTCTCCACATTTTCCGACTGTGCGCATGAAGAGAATATTTGGCAGAAGATAACTTCTTTCTACAGGGGTTTTTCTTATTGCAAATATTGTTTTTATTGTATTTGTCTGATAATGGATAGTGCAGTAGAAATTTGTGTTAGTCTCATAGTTATGAACTAGCTCCATTTTAGGATTGCAATGTAACCTTTTGATTAGCTTAATCGACTTTCTCTCTCATTTTATATAATGAAGCATGTTGGAATGGGTTGTTGTATTTTGCTTATATTATTTGATTTCTTGATAAAGAAATTGGTACTGATAGTAATGGATATTACTGTTCGTCTTTAAATGCAGCAACACCTGTTATGACCTTGACATTTGAATGTGGGGCTTAATGTGCCAATAGGATAGACATATCCTTATTTGTCTTATGTGACCTTGTGAATGTGCTTAATGACCTCGACCCAGTTAGTTCCACCCATAGACATATGGTGTTCTAGCTTGCTAGGGATGTGCATTTGACCTTCGACAGAAGTTTATGCCTATTATTGTTCTAGGTCGACCATTCCTTGATTCGTTTGTATTGCGGAGAGTTAGAAGATTAGGCGAAGCATTAGGGGAGTTGTAATCCTATCTTACCCTCCTAGCACAACCAACATCTCTTAGATAGTTTTCTGATTAAAATAGCTTAACCAACCTTTGCTTCCAATCGTTTAGATAAGTTTAGTAACGATTTTACCTTAGCATTTGTTTCCGATTAAATCTTTGTCCTCGTGGGTTCGACACTCTACTTTCTTATATTACTTGTTAAGACCGCGTATACTTGCGCGTGTTTTGCGGTTGCGAAATCGACCAACAAGTTTTTGGCGCCGTTGCCGGGGACTTAGAATTAATTGTTTTACAATATTAAAACTAAGTCATTACGATCTTACTTTAAACTGAATTTTCTGTTTAATTTTTCTTTTCAGGTAGTCCTCATTGTTTATGCCACCTCGGAAGGGACGAAATATAATTCCTCTCGATCCCGAGGTTGAAAGAACATTCAGACGACTGCGAAGAGAAAAATCTGGGGACATACCTGCTCCTATCATTATGGCTGAACCACTGCAAAAGTCCTTGAGGGAGCATGCTATGCCTGTTACAGACGATCTCCAGGCGAGCATTCTTAGGCCAGCCATCCAAGCTAATAATTTTGAGATCAAGTCGGGCACCATTCAAATGTGCACCAATATTCAGTTTGGGGGACAACCGAATGATGATCCTAATGATCACTTAATCAATTTTCTGGAGATCTGTGACACATTTAAATGCAACGGAGTGTCTGACGATGCCATCAGACTCCGGTTGTTTCCTTTCACCTTGAGGGACAAAGCCAAGAGCTGGCTACATTCATTACCGTCAGGTTCCATTACCACATGGACTGGGCGAAGTTCTTTCCGCCAGCTAAAACAGCCAGACTCAGGCATGAGATCACTTCCTTCATTCAGTTCGAATCAGAATCCTTATACGACTCGTGGGAGCGATTTTAGGATCTTATAAGGAAATGCCCGCACCATGGATTGCCCGAATGGTTACCCATCCAAACTTTTTACAATGGGTTGACAGGATCAACTCCTTCGAGTATTGATGCTGCATCTGGAGGGGCCTTCATGGACAAACATCACATAGCAGGATATGAGCTGGTGGAGACCATGGCGGCCAATAATTACCAATGGCCAAATGACAGACAAGCCCCGAGAAGACCAGCGGGGGTTTATGAAGTTGACTCTATCACTGCGTTAGCGGCTCAGGTAGCAGCACTAACGAGAAGGTTAGATAACCAGGAATCTTCAGTGGTTCAGAACGTGCAGAGTGTCATAGTTCAATGTGAATTATGCCAAGGGAGCCACCCTACGGATCAGTGTGCGATATGCCCTGAGTCAGTTCAATTTGTTTCCAACTACGGGCGGTAACAAAACTCTAACCTTCCCACTCATTACCACCCGGGGTTAAGAAATCATCCAAACTTTTCATGGGGTAACAATTCCAACAACAATAGTAACCACCCCATTCCACAACAACCTCTAACTACCAGACCAAATTATGTGTGTACTATTTTTCTTATGTGTTATATAGGGATTGCAATGAACACTGCAACGTAAACTGTAAGTTATAGCTGTGCGTAAGGCAAGTTTCCTAACTTCATTTATATTTTAAATGAATGCTAGTTTCTTAAACTTTCTCAGATGTTGAACTTAAGAAGTTTTATCTATGTGCAAATGTGTGATATTTGTACAAGGTGGTAGAATGTATGAGGCCTTGTGCCACAATTTTAACACTTCGGTGTTTCTATGAGATGAACTGTTTTGTGGTTGAATTGTTCAATATGAAAATGTTCTGTTTATCCATGAACTGTTATTGTTAAGTCCGTGCTAATGATTCGAGCAGTACAGAATGTGCATGAAAAAGGTAGAAGAATGAAAGTATTTCAAAGTGAATGTGACTAATGTTTTAAAATGATAGGAATCAGGATTATTCCTATTATTCAATCTACTTCATAACCTTTGTTCGATTATTGAAGTTTTAAAAGAATGTTTAAATTCTTGATGTTATTTATTCAACTGCGATAACTTGCTTAGCAGTTGAATGCTCACACTTGCTTTAAATGAAAAATATTTTCAGCTTACGAGTAGAAGAACTTAAGGATTTCGTTAAGATCAAACTGATTGATATCCAACAGAAGTTCCATTCAGTATATGAATGAGCGTGAAGATCAAGCCAAGACTTGTAATGTAGAATAGTGAATTTAAACTGTAAAATAGGTTAATGAACTGTTATATATCCTTGGTGGCGGATGAAAGTAACTCTTATAAGATGTAAAGAATAATGTAATTATCATTATTTGAAATGAATAAGATTATAAGGTATTAGAACCTGGGATTTGAAAATGTATGTTGTTATATTTAACTATATAATGATGTATATTTGGAAGAAAATGGAACAATGACGTACGAAATTCGGGTGTAAAGATAGACCAGATTTTGGGGTGTTATATAGTTTTGCATCATCAGACTTCTCTGATGTTTTGCTAGAGTTGTCGCCAATGACTTGCAATATCAGATACCCTGATCTTCGTTGAAGTAGCTTTCAAAGGCTTGCATCATCGGACCAGTTCTGTTGCTTCGCTGGAATTATCGCCAATAATTTGTAGTGTTAGGGATGTCTGACCCTCGCTGAAGTAGCATTCAATGACTTATATTGTCAAGGATGTCTGAAATCTCCGTTGGGGATGTCTTTCTAAGGAGTTAAACCCTTGACGAGTTTGGATGCTTTTGATTGCAATCACAACCCCCGATTCATGGCATCGGACCTTCGCGATGCACTAACAAGGGCCGCTTTAAATAACTTGTATCATCGGCTTTCTGAAAACCCCATTCGGGCGAATACCAATGACTTGCATGTAGACCCGCAGTTTGGTCTCTAAATTCAGGATTTCAGGCCCTTTCCGCTTAATCGCGTAGCACCTTTTTCCCTAACTTGGCTTTTCATCTTTTGGGACCTCCATTACAACTCAAATTTGATCGAGCCAGAGTGGGTGGGGACCACCCTAGATAGCCATAGGTAGACCCGCGGCCACCCGTGGGTTATATATTCCATCCCATCTCTTTCACAAGTCATTTCCAAGTTGAAGCCACACAAAAAAATCTGAGATTTCTTCTTAAGATCTATTGAGTTCAGGCTGTTTTTTGCAAAATTCGTCATTATACAATCGTATTGCACTATCTTGGTAATGTTTATATGGTCTCTTTTCCATTTTTGACCATTGGAATGTGAGATATCATACAAAATGCTTCAAAACATATAGTATTGAATATGCATGCTCATATGACTTGATAAAAATTATTCAACGCAGTAAATGTTAGTCTTTTACCATGCTGAACGTATTGATATGAAAAAAAATTGACTTTTGAAACAGTCAATTGGCACCTTTTTTTTGCTATTTTTCAGCCTAATTGAGGACAAATGAGAAAAGGTTTTGAAGTAAAACACACCTGGTAATTAGGCTACCATGATGGATTTGTTTTTGATGCATATAAGATGTTCATAACTTTGAGTTGGTGTGCTACAGAATGGCCACATAGTCATGCCTATGTGCATGTGGACAACCCATTTTACAAAGGAGATTCTGGTGAAATTTTTTCATGAGTCTGGGCATTTAATGAACATACAATTTTAACTCTACTGTAGATGTATGTTAAATAAATGCATGCATGCATTAAGCTATGATTTCAATTTAATGAGTTTTAGTTTAGCATTTCCCTCACTCTCTCTGAGGTGAGTTGGAGACTTTTATCCAGATTTATGGATCCAGACCAGCCGAGTAGCTCTCAGGGCCTCGTCAGGTGTGAGGAGGAGAGCTTCAGATGTTCCTCGGCCTCGCCCAACCCGACAGCCTCGTCGGTTGACTGAGTCGGTTATTCATCCTATCCGGGTTGAGATACCGGATGTCGAGGATGAGGAGGAGGACGTACCCATTGCGGATCATGCTCCTTCTTCTTCCATTCCCCGCAGGGAGCTTCCAATTATAAATGTGATGATTCTAGATATTTTAGATTATTTAAGTCGTCACCCCTCGATTTATCTTAATACGAAGGAGGTAATAGTCGTTTCCATCTTCCTTTTATCGTTTGTGGGGGGCAAGGGTTCTGATCTTGATTTGCAATTTAATGTAGGTTAACAGCTTTACGTAGCCCAGAGGGAACTAATTTAACATACATTCTTTGTACCATACTCTCCATCTAGAGTACCGAGAGATTGTTCATGCCTAGGGCTTTGAGGATTTCTTTTCTATCCCCTCCGTCGTTGTCCCTGGGGTTATCTCAGGGCTTTGTCTGAGTGATGCTTTCACCCAACCCAGTCTTTCCACTTGCTGGATTGTGAGGTGATGATGACACTGATGGATTGGTGATTCATCACTAGATTGGAGTTTACCGGGGCACCAGTGCCTTTGGTGGCTGACATCTCCCCGACTGCCATTAGATCTCTTTTAGGAGTCTCGACCACGACACTCAAGGGTCGGACTATCTGTTATGGTTCCTTGAGTGTAGACGCCATGAGTGGGTTAGAGATTGCATCCTTCGGCGATTATTCCTGGTCATCATCAGGGGTTGTTTCCTGGTAGACAACTCCTAAACGGTATTATTCTCATTAGTCAGTGCCACTCAGGAGGTGGACCATATCAGAGAGTTTGATTAGGGCTCCTACACCTTTACGTACTTCCTCAAAGGGGTGCGCCTATGCTCAGAGGGCTTGACGGAGGCTTGGTTAGGGTTTTACCCATTCTTCTTGGTGAGTATTTTCTCTTGATTTTTGCTTTCCCCTCATTTAGGTTGTCAGTTTGCCTGACCGCATATATTTGATCTTTGCATTCGTAGTTTTGGGCCTACGAAAGGCTCCTATGTCTTCGTTCTGTTAGAACGTTAGGTCTGGATACCTATCCACAGGGACGACAATGGCATTACTCCACCCTGGCGGAGGTTCCTATAGTTGAGGGTTTCACCCATTCTCGTTTATAGTTGGAGTTATTGATAAACGATGTCATTACATGGGTTCCTTACTTTAAGGACCACTTGACAATTGGCTTTGAGGGTGGTTTCCTGACTGGTGTCGAGTATGCATTGTCCACCCATTAGATTCTTCTCCATACTAACGGAGGTTGGGAGCTCTATTTAGGAGAGCGTGCTATTAGGAGCACCACATGAGAGATATGCATTATGTTCTTTCCTCCTGTCAGGCGTCATTGGCCTTTATCTCAGCCGATCACTGAGATCCCTTTGATGGACGTATATAGCTTTACTTTGTCAGAGGGTCCCTTCACTTAGGAGGCTTTTTACCGCTGGTGGTTCCCTCACACCATTGGAACTCAGACCCGCGCCACATAGTTTATGGGGGATATGGTTATTGGCTCCGTCATGATGATATATTGGATTGCTTGCATCTGAGATCCTACTCGTTTGACTTAGATTGAGAGTTTGAACCAACAGTTAGACCAAACACATTTCTTCATCTGACATTTGGGCAGAAATCCATCAGAGTCGGAGACTTTTGATCCTTCCAGCTCTGGCGCTGGCCCTTCAGGTGGCCCATATTCTGATAGTTTTACCGGTCCAGGTCCTCCATTTTATCGGCCTGATATCCCTTCTGGCAGAGACTTAGTGACTCAGGAGGAGTTACGTCAGATGGATAAATTAGATGATGTGGACATCATTAACTTCCTCTGATGCATTTCTTACTATTTCTTTTAATAGGCCTCTGTTAGATATTGGGCGGCTGTGCCCCATTTCTCGTTATATCTTTTGATAGGCTTCTTTTAGATTATGGGCAGTTGCGCCCCATTTTCCTGTACTTTTATTTTGTAGGTGTATACAGAGATGATGTATTTAGATGATGATGTATTTAGGAATGTATATATAAGGTTTTCTATACCCTACATCATATTTTCATCTATCATTTATCATTTATCATGATGCATGCATTATGTCATGGATATGCATTCCCAGATGTGAGTTTAGGATTGACCTCTGGATGGTCTTATGATATGGCTCTACAGATGTCTTCATCCACTGTTAGCCAAATTGAGTATACCCCACCCATGTTAGTGGCATCTTCTTTGAGATCTTGGTATGGCAGTTTGTCATCCTTAGATTGGGTGACAGTTGATCAGTTATTGATGCACTCCATGACCCTTCAGACATTTTAAGTTTTATCAGGCTTTGTAGAGGGCATGCTTTATCATTGGATACCAGAGGGACAGATGTTCAGATTTGATATCCATGAGTTGACTCCCACATTGGAGAAGTATATGTGTCTTATAGATTTGCCTTTAGATCGGCCTTGCGCTCGGATGGCTATCAGAGACATGAGCCAGCTGTTTATGAACTTGATAGGCTTGAGATGTAGAGTTTCCCTGGTCGAGATTAACTCGGGGGGATGTGGTGTCCATGGACTTCTTCATTGACCGATTTTGGTCATTGGACAGTTATCAACGATATTCTAGGGATTTTACCATTTCTTAAGGTGAGTGGCATACTGCCCGCGTAGATATTTTCTTGATGTGCATTGTGTCATATCTATACATGTCGTTGCATACGGACCATTTGGATATTAACGTGATTATGGTCGTCTGTGCTCTCAGAGAGGGTTATACCATCTTGTCGATGATCTTGGCAGAGACCTTGAGGTCGGCCACGTATTTCCATACCTATTATGTGGGGGGGTTTTTAGAGGCAGTGTCGTCTTGTTGTACGTGTGGTTTATGACACACTTGAGGCCAATTGGCACCTTCAGATGTCATGGGTATTGCTTTTCCCATGACATAGCCATGTTTTATTCCTTTCAACCGACTGAGTGTACAGACGCAGCATCCTGGTTGGCATTCTTGTCAGGGATCGAGGATCCATTTACTATTTTGCCATGTTTAGGGCTCAACTCTCCCTATAACTTTATCACTCATGCGGCTGGCGTGAACTATCTTCCCATTGATGGTTTGAGGGGGTGACCATATGTCATCCACTGCTTGTTATGGGATAGTTTGACCAGTTTCAGGATATTTATCCCTTTGACGGGTCAGTGGGTCAGCAATTGTCATCTCGGCTTTTGTCAGTAGAGAACTTAACCATGATTTATAACTGTTGGACTCGTCGAGAGAGGGATGACTTTTGACTAGTCATCTAGGTCGCTCTTTAGAGTATTCTGCTTGGCTGGAGGCAGATATTGCATCGGCTGTGATTGTTTCCTTAGAGACGGGTATTGTTTTTGATGATGGGGAACCTATGGAGGACCTTGATTCTCCCATCGAGGATGGGCTGTTTGCTGGCTCCATAGCAGTTTTGGTTGATTCCCCCAGTATTCCCACTGCTGTGACTCCACCTTCTATAGAATATTTGGAGTAGAGGTTGCATCTGATGATATTTGAGAGGGATCAGGCTAGGGCCTTGATGTTGATAACTTTTTCTAGTAGAGATGTCACTTTTATTTAGAGGGATGATGCCCTAGCTAGAAGGGATACTGCTGTTGTTGAGCGGGATGAGGCTCAATCATCTCGGGATACAGCTGCGGTTGAGCGGGATGAGGCTCTAGCTACCCGAGATGCCGCCACTATAGATGGTACTGTACTTAGATCTCATACTGCTAGCATTGTTGTAGAGATGACTGCTTTCATAGATGAGCATGGTAGCACTATGCAGATGGTCGTAGATCTCCTGGATCGCATGGATACCTATGGGTAGGAGCTGATAGATTCACCTCCATCTTCTGAGATGGATGCCATATTGGACTTGGTGGCCCGTTTATCCATGAGTTTGTAGATTAGCTTTTATTTTCATGCATAGACTAGGTTAGCCATTATGTCATGTACAGGACACATTGCATATATCAAACAGTATTATATGGCAAGAAAATATGTTTTGATTCACTTCCCTTTTTGATATGTCTTGTTACTTGCTTGGTAGTTGCCATTTTCTTCATGACATGTGATCTTGATGTACTCTAAACTCCTTATTGGTGGATGGACATTCAGATGTCTGAGGATCTTTTAGAATGGATATTTAATCTTTGGGCTTCCTAATTCTTTGGTGTTTTGGGACTGGTTTCTAAACATGGTTGGGGTTTGAGAAAAGGGTTTTGGCTTTCCTCTATGAGGGTTTGATCACACCACAGATGGTCACCGGTTTTCTCCCATTGATGAGGGGAGACCAGGTTGTTCCATTTTTGTGGATTGGTGTTCCTCTTGGAGGATTTGACCGTAACATAGATGGTCGTCGGTTTTCTCCCATTGATGAGGGGAGACCAGGTAGTTCCATATTTATGGTCTAAGCCAATGAGATGTGGTTTGACTGCACAACAACAGGTCAACGATTTTTTCCTATTGATGGGGAGAGACCAGGTAGTTCCTGCTCAGTGGTTGGGCTTGAAAGGTTGAGAAGTTGAATGGATGATCACAGAACCATTGAAAGGGTTTTGTGATTTTGTAGGGGTGAGACCGCATTGTAGATGGCTGCCTACGTACTCCCATTGACGAGGGGAGATCAGGTGTGCGTAGTTCGAACCTGGCGCGAAAAGGTTCAAAATGTTGAAAAAGTTAAAGGGGTTTGAATTTTTTCTTTTGTGGTTAGACCACACCCATAGATAGTTGCCTACGTACTCCCATGTCAGAGGGGAGATCAGGTCGGTGTGGTTCGAACCTAGCGTGAAAAGTTTTGTAATGTTGAAAAAGTTGAAGGGGTTTGAATTTTTTTTTTGGTTAGACCACACCATAGATGGCTGCCTATATACTCCCACGTTTGAGGGGAGATCAGGTCTTTCGTAGTTCTGACTTGAATGGATTGAAAGTTGTATGAGGTGAACGATTTTTGCATTTTTGCAGAGGTTAGACTGCACTATAGATGCTGTCTACGTACTCCCGTGTCTGAGGGAGATCAAGTCTGCGTAGTTTCATTCTCACATGAACTGATGCAGTTGGAAAGGTTTTGAAAACTGAAATTGACTTGATTGATGGATTGATGATCCAGAACTAGGATGCTAGTTTGCAACTAACTTCAGACATAATACCACTTCACGGTGTCTGAGTTGATAAGCTGGGAAAATTCTTTGCCGTCCATTTCTTACAATCTGAGGGCTTCTCCTGTCAATACCTCCTTAACAATCAAAGGGCCTTCCTAGTTTGGGCCGAACTTCCCTTTAGATTGATCTTGATTGGCAAGGACCTTCTTCAAGACCAAGTCATTTTCTTTGAACTGCCGTAGCCGAACTTTCTTGTTAGAGGACCGAGCGATCCTCTGTTGATATAGTTGACCATAGAAAATGGTTGTGGCCCTCCTCTCATCTATCAGAGATAATTGGTGGTGCCGATCTTGTAACCATTGGTCTTCCTCCATTTGAGCATCAATCAACACTCTTAGGGATTCTATTTCCACCTCTATTGTGAGCACTGCTTCCATGCCATAGGTTAATGAATAGAGGGTTGCCCCAGTGGAAGTGCGCATTGACGTTCTGTAAGCTAATAGAGTCAGAGGAAACAAGTTAGGCTATCCTTTGTGATTAGCGGACATCTTTTGCATTATCTATTAATATTCTTATTAACCGCTTCAACAACACCATTCATCTTTGGACGATAGATGATGGAGTTGAGATGCTTGATGTGTAATTTGCTGCATAATTCCTCCATCATCTGGTTGTTGAGGTTTTTGGCATTGTCTAATACGATCACCTCTGGTTGTCCATATTGACAAATGACATTGTTTCTGATGAAACCAATTATCACCTCTTTGGTGACTTTGGGAAAAGAGGTCGCTTCTACCCACTTGGTGAAGTAGTCAATCATGGTGAAGATAAACTAATGACCATTGCTAGCTTTGGGCTAGATTGGCCCGATCACGTCCATTCCCCACATTGAAAAGGGCCATGGTGAACTCATATTGTGGAGTTCACTTGGAGGAGTATGGATATCATTTTCATGAATTTGGCATTGATAACATCTTCTGACGTGCTCGTCACAATCAGCTTTGAGAGAGATCTAGAAATGCCCTATTCTTAGGATCTTCTTGACAAATAGAGGATCGCTCATGTGTGGGCCACATATCCCACCATAGATTTCATCCTTGAGTCTTTGGGCTTGGTTTTTATCTAGGCATCTTAGAAGGCCTAGTCCCACATCCCTTTTGTAGAGTGCTTCTCCGCTTAGATAGAATTTTATGACCATTCTATGGATCCGCTTTCTTTTAATTTGACTTACCCCAGTGGGCGTAGATCCATCTTACAGATATTCCTTGATGAAATGGTACCAAGGGTGCTGGATGGGAGGCAGTTCATCCGATACTTCTCCGATGTAATTTTCATAGGCTGGTGCCTTCTGGCTGACAAATTTGATATTTGGAATGCCTCCCCTTTCAGATATGTTGATCAAGGAGGCCATGATTGCTAGTGCATCCGCGAAGTCATTCCTGTTTTGAGGAATGCGAAGGAAGGATATTTCTTCAAACTCCACAATCATCTTGATAACTTGCCAATGGTAAGGCAACAAATGCAATTTTTGGTGTGGTAGACCCCATTGGTTTGTTTGATTATCAGCTCAGAATCCTCAAAGACAGTTAAACGCTTGACACCTATGTGCAGACACTCAAAATTTTTTGCACACCTGTTACTGACATTGTAGGAAGGCAGATTCGTCTTTCAGACATAACCCTGGAAGACAACTCACGCCCAGTTCGGATACTACAGGAAGCTCAGTTTCAACCTCGGAACACACACCAGGAGCATCAGTTCCAACCTCGACGATAACCCCGAGGCCTGAAGTTCTAATACCGAAAATTCCACAGGAGAAGACCGATTCATCCCGGAGATAACCCCGAGATATTTAGTCTCAGTCCCAACACTGGGAATAGCAAATTCCAACCTTAGAGATAACCCCAAGGAATGCAGTTGAAGTTCCGGAGAAAACCCCATAAATGCTTGTTTCAAATGCATGTCATCAGCTTCAACCTCAGCGCTTACACCGAGGCACTCAGTACAAGACCTGGCTATAACATCAGGAAGACAGGCACACCTCAGAGATGACACTGAGGACCTTCAACACTTGCAGCAGTCCAATCTCAGAGATAACCCTGAGCAACATCTGCTTTATCAGCCCAAACCGAAGATAACCCCGGTGAGGGGCAAAGTCATCATCTTGCCACTTTGATGCCACATCACGCCGTCTCAACATTTTAGACATACATTTCTACACAGAAATATCCCACAAGAACCAAGGAAGTCCAATCCTGAGTGACTATAATGCATGGTAACGGATAAAATTTGAAGCATGAAGACCGGAGGGCATAGTCCCATCTTCCTGACTTCGTACAACCTCTAATCCCATGTCATTGCGTAACTCTCGACAACAGCGGTCCAAAATAGGTCTTACATACCTCAGTCGGATGCCCGGATTGCAATTCTGAATGTTCGAGCGGACATCACATTGTACTTCGAGACAGCAGGACCCGCGAAGCTCGAGGCACCCCGAGCAGCCTCAGATACACCTGCGGCCTAGCCGCAGGTACCTGCGGCTCTCCCCCTCTATAAATAGAGGGCTTGGGGTGGCCATTTTGAAAGAGAAAAAGGAGAGGAAGCCTTGTCCAATTTGCTCTGTACACACCCCAAACTGAGTGCTTTCTCATTTTAAACACTTGTAAGCTTATATATAGCTACTTTTTACCGGTGGGAGCACAGTGTTCATCCCTTTTAAGTTATAGAAGTCTTCTTTGGCAGCGCACTGTAAGCCTTCTTATATACTTTCAAGCCTTTCTCTTCATCTTTGCACACACTATTCTTTACATTGAGAGTCATGTTGTGTGTGTAGGCCCGGACTTCGGTCCGTGGTTTCATTTTAGTTTGTATATATATATATATATATATATATATATATATATATATATATATATATATATATATATATATATATATATATATATTTAAATATGGACTAACATTATCGAGTTATGCCTCGATTAAGCCTAGACTTCGGTCTGGAGCATTTAATTGCTTTCGTATATATATATATATATATATATATATATATATATATATATATATGAATTGTGTGTCGAACTCTGTTCGATGAGCCTAGACTTATGTCTGGTGCGTTTAAATGTTTTCGTATATATGTATATTTATATATATGAACTGTGTGTCGAACTTTGTTCGATGAGCCTGGATTCTATATCTAGAGCATTTACTACTTTAATATATATATATATATACTTATATATATTAATTGTTGTTGGACTTTATCCAATGAGCCTGGATTTTATATATGCGTTTATATATATATATATATATATATATATATATATACATTTGGTCCCGCCTGGAGTTCACTTCGTGGTGGTTGACCATTTTTTCTGCTTTTTGTACATTTCGTCTCACCTGGAGTTTTCTCTATAACGGTTGATCGCTTTTACAGCTTTATTTACATTCCTGGTCCCCCATGGAGGTGCTTCGTTATGGTATATATATATATATATATATATATATATATATATATATATATATATATATATATATATATATTTACAGCTTCTATATATATACCTGCTTACCGCTTTCATATCAATTTGCGGCATTATGTGAGCCTAGAAATCATGTGATCACAGATTCAATATACTGAGTCTAGATTCGGTTCCCGTGATGGACATTTTCAGCTGTAAGCAGCTTGTAAATTTATTCACGGTGTTTGGATTTCCTCTGATGGTTTTCAAACCCATGAGGAGTTCGACACTATTTTGTATATGATTTTCTCGAAGATGCTTCACATCTCAAAAATAAAAGCAATCAAGCCGAAGACTGAATAAAATGGAAGTATCAAAGGCCTCAGTTACTATTGAGCATAGGGTTTGAAAAACCTCTTTTAAAACATCACTGCTATATTTTGTTAAAATTTAATTTTTATATAAATTCAAACCCTGTGTATATAGGTGCGAACGAGGCCTCGCACTACTTCAAAATAACAACACATTGACCCACACACACACACATTCATATAATAGTTTCTTGAAAAGTGGCAGTCACCGTGGCAACACGGATGTTGGGGGGGTGCCTAACACCTTCTCCCGTATAAGCAAGTCCCCAGACCCTAATGAATCTCGGTTTCATAGATCCGTTTAGCAGTGTCACATCACTGGGTCAATGTGCAAACCTTTTCTCAGTTGTGCTGGTACAACCAGTTAAAAAACCAACTGGCGACTCTTCCAGTCCAATCGTCGACATTATACATGTCAAACCTTTTTCACTTATTTTTTCAAACAAATCTCACCTAAAATGAGAACACAAAAGAACATGAAACGAAAAGGGATAAATAAAAATCTCGACGTCGACACTATGGATTGGGCCAATTTTAACCCCATTATACAACCTTCGTACTCAGCTGTGTTGTTGGTGTTGACAAACTGCAACTTGATAGCAACGGGAAACTGCTCTCCTAAAGTAGACACCAGAACTGCCCCTGCTCCGGCATCTTCCATGTTTGCAGCTCCATCAATATACATTTTCCACGATTGGACTGTATTCTCCTGATGGTTTTGTTGAATTTTCATTACCCCTTCATAGGAGAAATATGTTTCTAAGGGTTTTAATGGTGCTGCAGCTAGTTGATCCACAATTCCTTGACCGT
This sequence comes from Panax notoginseng, assembly GCA_016801055.1. Taxonomy (NCBI): domain Eukaryota; kingdom Viridiplantae; phylum Streptophyta; class Magnoliopsida; order Apiales; family Araliaceae; genus Panax; species Panax notoginseng. The sequence goes on from CM029016.1 coordinate 135,883,218, forward strand.
TGATAGACTTTTGGGTCACGTAGATGATGTCGAATTATTGGACGATCAACTGCCATTTGGACAGTCGGTAATTCAACATTGGTTTGCTGAATATATATTTTAGAGGATCAATACGGGATATGAGATGGTTTGTGTGACCATGGAGATAATGCGTAACAAGTCTTCTCAATCAAAGTGTACTTGTGCTCGCTGCTGCTGAATATCTTCTTCCTTGCCACTATCGTCATTTTGTCCCAACATGCAGCCCATGGCATTGTCATTGATTGATAAGTACATAAACGTGGGAACATTATCCTTTAGAGGTACCAAGATAGGAGCTTTGACCAATTGCTCTTTAATGGAAAGGAAGGCTTTTTGACACTCTTCATTCCACTTTTTGGAGGAGTTCTTCCTCAACAACTTGAAGACGGGCTCACGCGTTACTGTGAGTTGGGAGATGATTCTGCTGATGAAATTGATTCTCCCTATAAATCCCTGCATTTGGGTAAAGAATCTCAGTGATAGCTTGAATTTTGGCAGGATCCAACTCAATGCCTTTGTAGCTCATTAGAAATCCCAACAACTGGCCTAACTTGACACCGAAGGCATACTTGGCCATATTCAGTTTCAAGTTATATTTGCGCAACTGGTTGAAAAGCTTTTTGGGATGGTCTATGTGGTCCTCTTCCCTCCGGGATTTAATGATGATGTTGTTCACATAGACTTCTATTTCTTTGTGCATTAAATTATGGAAAAGAGCTATCATGGCTAGCTGATAGGTGGCACCGACATTGATGAGGCCGAATGACAACCGTTAGTAGCAAAAGGTTCCCTAGGGAGTGATGAATGCTGTCTTCTCCCAGTCCTCTTCAGCAACCATGATTTGGTGGTACCCAGCAAAGCAGTCAACAAAATAGTACATGTCATACTGAGCTCTGTTGTCTATGAGTATGTGGACAAAAGGCACTGGGAAATTATCTTTGAGACAAGCTTTGTTCAAATCCCAATAATCCACGCATACTCGTACCTTCCCTCCGGGCTTAGGTATGGGAACTATGTTGGATAGCCACTCAGGGTAGGTTGATATCATGATGATGTCGACTTTGAATTGTTTAACAATTTCTTCCTTGACTTTCAAACTCCACTCAGATTTCAATCGCTTTGGCTTTTGTTTGACTGGCTTGAATCCCTCTTTAATGGGCAGGCGATGAATGATGATATCAGTAGATAAACTGTTAATATCTTCATGAGACCATGCAAACACATCCTAGAACTAAGTCAACAGAGCAACTAGGTCTTTCCTTTAGCTTGGGGTAAGGTCCATGCCAATCTGGATTTGTTTAGGGTTTTCTGAGGTTCCCAAGTTGGCAGAGGTGGTTTGATAAAGGTTTGGTTTGGGTTTATCTTCGACCCATTCTTTGATCTCCTCAGGCATCTCATAGTCCTCTTGCTCAATCTCCATCAAGCCAAAGTCCAACTTTACATTTAAGTTGCCGTTATTGTGAAGATTTGGCATTCCATCAGCATGTTTATACAAACCTAACTCTGGAGTCATGAAAACAAAATGCTTTCACTCAATATATGAAACTGTTTGATCATACAAAGTGTTAGCAAAAGCATGACAAAAGCAACTGCTAATACTATGCAACAAAAGTAACAGTTAATGATATCTATAACACGTATGTGATATAAATTCTCACAAGCATGTCTAATATGAGTTATATGACTACCTTATATGTTTAAGAATCAAGCATGTTGGACTTGTGTTTTCATAATCTTAAATAGCCCTAAATTATTGAGATGTCCACCTTATAACCGTATTATGCAAGACGGGACCTAGATTCAACTTGAAAGATGCGAAAGGACCCTTAACAGGTTAATATATGTTATGTATGTAAGGATGGGTAAGCTAGGCCAAGCAAATAACTGCTCAGCCCTGGTTTGAACTAAGAGTCGCGCGACCCCGCGTCTCCTTAGTGCAAATCAGGCGCGGCTGTAACGACCCAGAAATTCGGGTTGTCCAGAATTTAAGTTTAAAGAATTAGGTATTAATAAAATGAATTTTTATTAATAATATTTTGTGCTATGTGTTTATTAATCGTTCGATAACCTAGGATGATTATAATACGGGAGTATTCTAGCTACGATCTAGATTGAGCGAGAAAGAATTTTCAAAACGAAAATAAAATTTTTCAAGGAATAAAAATATTTTCTGGGAAAAAGACGAAGTTGGCACTATTCATTCGTTTCTGCTCGGAGATTTAGTTTGAATTTCTGAGAAACGCGTAATGATAGAATTCTAAGACGTAATGGAATATTCAATAATATTTTAGTTATGGCAAAAATGAAGTTTTTGCCTGCGGAATTAAAACCTAAGGGTTAGGAAAAGTGAGTTCTGAGAATTTAATGATTTTGTATAATAATTAGGGTTATTATGCGTAAGAAATACGAGTGTAATACTAGTTATTATACGAGTATAGTACGAAGATTATTACGACGTATAATACGAATATCGTACGAACTATATACGAATAGAATACGAGAATGAGATGCGTATAATACGACTAGTCTTAATGGTTAAGCAAAGGATAGTTTAAGTAATGACTAAGTAAACTTAATAGCTAAGTAAAGTGCTTATGCTTAAGGGCTAAGTAAACTTAAATGCTAAGTAAACTTAAGGGCTAAGTAGACTTAGTGGCTAAGTAATTGTGGAGGCCAAGTAAACTTAGTGCTTAAGTAATGAATAGTAAGGAGGTTGCGGGGGGGGGGGGGGCGAAATGACTATTTTGCCCTAGCTTTGGGTTTTCAATAAATAAGAAGCTAACTTTCATTTAAATGAGATTTTTGAAAATCCTATAACATTAGAGAGAGAGAGAGAGAGAGAGCTTGAGAGCTTGGAGAAGATGGAGAAGGAAGAGAATGAGTATGAATGATTGGATCTAAGGTTATCGTAAAATAGAAAAGCTTGCGAATCGTCGGCTTTGTCTAGCGGACGAAAAATAAAAAAGAGAGGTAACGTAAAACCTAGTCGAATTTAATTTCTCTTTAAGTCCTATATGATTAAAACATAACTTAATGAGAATAAGAAGTAGATGAGGTTATGAATGATTTCATATGGTTGAAATCATTGAGAAAAGAAGAAAATACGAGTTTGAAGTTATTTTATAAATTTCTTAAGGAGGTATAAGATTGGTAATGAATTAGAACGATCCGAGTGGATTATATGAATAAGTAGGTGAAATAAGTAAGGAATGGTGTTCTATAACATCAAATTCCAATAAAAAGTAAAATCGTAATCCAAAATATCGATTAAAATGAAGGACGAACAAAGAACACGAAGAACGTTGTTGATGGACAAATTTAAAACCATCGTAGGATAACTGTTGTTGATGGACAAGTTTAAAACCATCGCGTATAAGTTAGTTTCTTATTGCTTGGTTAGGAACGGTAGAAACATTCATGAAGAACGGATTAAATCTTAGCTATAACGAAGTTATGGCGAAAATTTCGTAAAAGACGAACGAGAATTTGAAAGTTTGTAAATCAACCCGAATGAGTAGGGTTTCATAAGAAAGTAAGAGAACATAGAAAATGTGAGTCGTGGAATCAAGAATGAAATAGTTCTGAGTTCGGATGACCGAATTACGGACGAACGAACAAAGAGCGTTAAAAACGTAAAATGAACGAAGAGTGAAGATCAAGCCAATTGAATGGCACATTAATGGATTCAGAAAAAAGTTCTGTTTGAAGGGTATTGAAGTACGTAAGATAAAGAAGAGAATGGCTTTGGAATGATCTCGTTCCGAGTTATAACGAAGAAGTTATGAGATCGGGATGTACACGTCGTAAACTTGATTTAAGACTTAGAAAATTTTCTAAGTTTTGTGCTCGGCGCTGCAGCGCCAGCTGAGCCTTGGGAGGCCACTCCGCAGCGCGAGCTTGGGGATTCAAGCACTGTTAATTGGCATCGCAGCGTGAGAGTTAGTGAAGGACACAGCGCCAGACTGAAGAAGAAGATGACGCAGGGTCTCGCCGCAGCGCGAGAAATAGAGAAAGAAGTGGCGCCGCAGCGCCGGTGTGAAGGAAAAGCCAGAGAAGAGCTTTTAATTGCTCAACTCTTGGGGGAAACGTAAGGGAAGACAAATAACATAATGTTCAACTAATGTAACACTTAAGCAAGTTAATTAAACCTTAAATGAAGGTTGAACGGAAAGATTAAACGAGATTAAAAGACAAAGAATATAAACGCGGGTTACGTAACCGATGTTCGGAAACCGTAGTCGCGATGAATGAATGTGAGGGATTGCTATGGTTGTGATTCCTTAGACGTTGAGCAATGAATGTAATGAATAACATTTTGATGTTATGTTGTGGTAATGAGGGATAAGTGTAAAGTGTATAGAACGAGTAATGAACATGGGGTTCATGTAATGGATAACGAAAGTATTAATAAGATATGAAATATCAAGAAAGCCATAATAAATTAACGGTAATAAGATTAATGAAATTCGAATATGATTCGATAAGGAATGAATCCTGAAGTATGGCATTTAGTTGCCAGAAAGCTGTAAGGAATAAGAAATTGATTTAACAAACATTAAGTTTATTGGTTAGGATAAGTTAAGATAAGTTTAGATTGTGGTACAATCGTAACTTTTGATGGTTGACATATGGAAGCTGGGCTAAACAATTCCTTCAGAGAGAGAAGGTATATACGAAACTAGCAACTGATCTAACTCACTGTGATGGCAGTGTATATGAGACGGGAACTTGTTTGTTGGTTATTTGTGGAAAACCACTTAGAGTACCATATGAACTACTAGCAGAGAAGTGATGTGTGCTAAGTCCTAAAGAAGTTATAAGAAGATGATAAAAATATAAATCATCCAAGATGATGAATATTTTGAGTAAGACATCTCCGTATGTCATGAAGCCGTAAATTGGTAAAGGAAGTTAGTCGCGTAAACTTATATTGCAAGAACGCGAACCCTAAGAAGTAAAGTTAAGTAAACCAATGCGTAAGTCCAATATATGACTAATTGGTGTTTATATTTTCTCCTTATGTGTTATATAGGAATTAGAATGAGTAGTTCAGCGTAAGCTGTAGCTGTGCGTAAGGCAAGTTTCCTAATTTCATTCATATTTTAAATGAATGCTAGTTTCTTAAACTTCTCAGATGTTGAACTTGAAAAGTTCTGCCTATGTGCGAGTGTGTGATATTTTTACAAGGTGGTAGAAAGTATGAGGCCTTGTGCCACAATGTGAACACTTCGGTGTTTCTATGATATAAACTGTTCTGTGATTGAGCTGTTCAGTACAAGTATGTTCTGTTTATACATGAACCGTTATTGTTAAGTATGTGCTAACGATTCTAGCCAGATAGGATGTGTATGAAAAAGGTAGAGGAATGAAAGTATTTCAAAGTGGAAGTGACTGATATTTTAAGATGATAGGAATCGAGACTATTCCTATTATTCAAGTTGTTTCATAACCTTTGTTCGGTTATCAAAGTTCTAAAGGAATGTTTAAACTCTTGAAGTTATTTGTTCAACTGTTATAACTTGCTGGGCAATTGAATGCTCACACTTGCTTTAAATGAAAAACATTTTCAGCGAACGAGGTTAGAAGAACTTAAGGATCCCGTAAAGATCAAGCTGACAGTATCTAGATGAAGTGTCATTCAGAATGTGAATAAGCGAGAAGATCAAGTGAAGACTTGTAATATAGAAAGATGAAATTGAACTATAGACTAGTTTAAAGAACAGTTATGTATCATTGGTGACGGATAAAAGTCACTCTTGTAAGATGAAATGAATAATGTATTTATCATTATTTGTAATGAAAAAGGTTATAAGGTTTTTAGAACCTGGGATTTGAGGATGTATATTATTATATTTCAGTATATAATGATGTATGTTTGGTAAGAAGTGGGACCGTGACGTACTGCGATAGCCCCAAATCTGGGTTACCTGACCCCCGAGTTTGGTGCTCACGATCCACAATATAAATAACATTTAACTACCAATTTATTTATAAATAAAAACATACACTTCATTAACTGATATAGTTAATACATTACCGTAGGTGCTCTAACCTTAACATTACAAACATACCCTTTAGTTATACAAAAAGGGTTCACACATAATAATAATATTTATAAAATTATGCTACCACAATGCCTTTGCCTTTGTTCTTCACAGCACCTCCTACCACTTCATCCCTAGCTGAAAAGATTTATTTAGCAAGGGTGCGCAACAAATTTGTCCCGCAAGTTAAGATATACAATGAATGTATAAGTATCAGAATAATAGACTATCTATTTTGATAGAATGGCGCCAAAGTTCGTGGAACTTTGAAATAGCTGAATAAATCTCTAATTACTAACAAGTCTTCTCACAATCTATGCAACACAATAATTTGATAATGAAAGAGTACAACGCTTACAAAGTTTCTACGATATTCTATTGAATAATCAATAATCAATTCTACGCAATAACAAAGTGAAATGTTTTCCAAATTTATGCTGAGCGATCCATTGGATCTAGAACTTTTCTTCGCGGGTATATATCAAAGATTTACTTTGATATATACGCAGGTGTATTAGATAACCATAAAGATTAAATCATACCCCTCTGCAAGTATAACAAGTGATCAGCTTAAATTATACCCTATATTATGCATAATACTTAAAAGTGCGTAATGGCCGAATATGCGACCTAAAATATTCCCTTTATATAAAAGGTTGTTCTTCTCAGTCTCAGAATCAAGATTTGATTTACAACAAAATACTATGATTTCAATTCCTATTTACTTATCGATCTATCCGAAATAATTGGCATCGATCTGTCAATAACAATTGAATTCTCTTCTCGAATCTATCAAGTTCTAACAAATATTCGTCTAGCCAGAATAATTAGCTAAGACATTTCTCAACATAATTTGACAATAAACATGAATTATCTGTACTGTCAATATTAACTTCTACGGATATGAATACCCAACAACAGTTATTCTACGAATGTATATTTTATGAATCAGTAATTCAATTTGAATTATTAAACATGCACTAACTGCAAATAATAAACAATAAATTCTTGGACGTGGTATAATTAACAATAATTAACCACTATAATAATTGAATGAATATAACTCAAGATTGAGTTAGAAAACTTGCCTTCCGCATTGATTACTGCTACACAATATACTTATCTGCGTTTGAAAGACCTATAATCATAATATTGGTCTTACAATCAACACAATAATTCACAACACACAATACTGTAATTTACATTCCATACTTCTCCTAGACACATTACCACATAGTCACATCAGTGTTTAATACATATAAATACATATATAAACACCTATCAATTCTAACTAGTTCGGTCTGGTTGTACTTCAGTCTATTCTCGGCGTCTTGGTCACCCTATCCAACAATTAGCACTAATATTATCAATTAAAATTATTCTCAAAGTTTTAATATTATTTCAGATAAGTCAAGTATCATTTATAATATTTTTCAGAAGATTTTATAAATAATTACTATAATTTATAATAATTTTTCAAATACTATAATCATTTTTAAATGATTTAAATACTAATTAATTCCATTATCATTAATATTTAATAATATAAAAATATTAATAAAATACTTCTCAAAATATTAAAGTTATTATTAGTAACTTAAAATATTTTTAAATCATCAATATTCAACTTAAATGATTTTTAAAATAATTAAAATTATTTATAAACCATCACCATTAATATTTAAATATTAATGAAATTTTTATCAAAATATTAAAAATCATTAATTATAACTTAAAATATTTTTAGAATCATTTTTCTCATTTTCAAATGATTTTTAAATCAATAAAATTATTTTTAATTCATTTATTTAATATAATACTTGAATAAATCTAACATCATTAATCTTAATTTATTAATGAGAATTCTCCAAAACGATTGAAAATTATATTTTATAATTTCAAATATTTTTTAACACTTTATTCTTATTTAAAATGATTTTTTATAATATTAAATCATTTTTCTCTAATTTATTTAATACACTAATTAAATAAATTAAATACATTTATATTTAAATAATTATAAATATTAAAGAAAAATATTCCAATTGCTCAAAAATTATTTTTCATAATTAAAAATAATTTTTAAAACTATTTTTAATAATTTTTATAATTTATTTCTATTTTTAAATAATTTTCAAAAAATCAGAAAATAAAAACTAATTAAATTGTCGCTATAGGCCTTTAGCGACATAATGCGTTGTTGTTGGTGTTCTTGAGCTCAAGAACACTGACAACTTCGTTATCAACCTGCCTTGTTTGACCGCTTGCAATTCGTAGAATAAACATGTCTTGGGCTATCTCAAGCATTGATCTTGTAGTCAGTATATAGTACTACAGTTATACATTCTTATCTCGGTCAAACAACAACACAACAAAGCAATCTGGACTCTCAAACATATTGTCAGACCATACCTGGGTTTCCCCAGAAACCCAGAACTTCAACTGGTCAGTCTCATGTTCAATTAAGTTTATGTTCCATTCATTGTATGGATGCTGTGAAGGTTCAGAACTATAGTACGCATGTCAGGGAACAGTTATATGCCCAGATCCCAGTCCAACTACAACATAATCACAATATATCACTTGGTCAAACTCTGACAGAAAGGGTGTTCATGGAGTTTTTGGGAATTCCCAGAAATGCTAAGTCAGGCTCGGATGACTACTTTGACTTTATATTACATTCAATCTGTTGATTATTAACACGATATAAAGCTATAAACATATAGTACATATGCTAGGCTATAGATAGATTACAACAAAACGCGTAAAACCTGACAGATCAGGGAGCTTGAAATCGTTGTCAGACGCTGGTAAACCATTTATGGGTTACCCAGATTTGGCTCGGCCATGCCCCGTCAACGGGTTTTGACCGTCAATAACAACGAATCTAAACATCAAATTACGTTGATTCCACTTGCAGATTAAAGACCACATTACAAGCTATACATAACAACTTTAAAACATCAAAAACCATAAACGAACAAGAATCTGTGGCTCCTGATATTAGCTCGTCAGACCATAAATTTTGTTCTTGGGCTGTTTTTCAAAATCATCATTTTAAAGCATTTTGATGCTATGGATATATGTTTAATCATCATAGATCAACATAAAACATCCTCTAGCATGAATCTAAACACATAAGCACAATTTTTTTCTTAACATATAAGATCAAAAATCAAATTAGAAATTTATACCTTCTAGCTTAATCTTTGATTCTTGCTCTCCTTAACTGATCTTAATGATCTAAGGGCTGTGTTAGGGACTGAGTAACTTGTGAATTTCGGATATGTAGAGAGAGAGAGAGAGAGAGTTGTGGGGAAGTTAGATATCTAATAGGCCAAATACATGCACTTTCTCTCTCTTTGATTTCTTATATAATGTGATATGTTGCTAGATCTGATGTTAGCTGTCAATTGGAGGCTGATTGATGAGATTTTTAGGAGTCACAAAGTCAAGTGGTTAGGTTACCAACTAAAGCTCTTGGAAAATTTACAAGTTACATATTAAAATATACTAAAAGGGCATTTTGGTCTTTAGCATTATATTTTTAATGTCATAATTGACATTGTTGAAACCCTTAGGGTTTAACCCTAAAATTTTAACCCTTAGGTTTTAAAACTTTAGCTTTCTAAGATTTTATAATTAGGGTTTTTAAATTAGAAAATTAAAAGTTTAAAACTAAAATTTGGGTTTTCTAATTAAATTAGGGCTTCCTAATCACACCAACGTTTAATAAACACATTAAGCTTGCCAAATAGGTTTAGGGTTTCCTAATTAGGGTTTAGGAATCCCGAATATGAAATTATGGTTTCTCGAGTTTCGATTAGGGTTTTCAACTGCGCGTTAGGATTTCTAAACCTGAGATTATGGTTTCTAATATCTTATTAGGGTTTATTAATTGTAAACCTTATCCGATCAATCCTTTGATCAAAATCTCTATACAGTACAAACACATACTCATCAATATAATTATTTTAATTATATTTTCTATCGAATCCCTACGCAGAAATTAGGGTTAAGGTTTCTTATGCTGTTAAGCACAAATCTACTAAAAATTTATTAGTCAATACCCAAATTGATTAATTCTCACAGCTCGTATCACAGATACACAACACAATAATGATATTTAATAATAATATTAATAAAAAAAATTATTCGAAAGATTCGGATTATTCGAAATCCCGGGTTATCACATTCACCCCTCCTTAAAAGGATTCCGTCCTCGGAATCATCGCTTTCTTATTCTCTATAATCTTTTAAAGTTGTATCATCAATTCATTTTATTTACATAATTTTCAATTTTGTGTCATATTCTAACCTGTGACTTGAATCTATTAAATGAAAACAATTCAACGCAATATTTAACTCTTTTTCTCGCGTAATTTAAAGTTTTTTTTAACCGAACTCGTTACCTGTCGCCTCTTCATGGGCAGCTGCTGCATTTCGAACTATCATGCTAAAAGTGAATGAGGTTGGTCTTCCCTACTGAGCTGATTATTTGATCGATAGTGTTACTCTGCTGGTTCCCTTATTCACCTTCCTATTTGGGCAATCACGCACCAGATGATCAATTGATCCACACGCAAAACAATCTCGTGTCTTCTTCAGAATGGGACACTCAGGAGACATGTGTCCCTCATGGCCACAATTGTAACAGAGTTCTTTTTTCTTCAAGCAAACTCCTTGATGATGCTTCCCGCAAACTACACACGGCGCACCTTTCTTCCTAATCTCTACTGGATTATTTCTTGAATTAATATCACCATCCCTCTTATGTTTATTAATATCATTACCTGCACTACCACCTATCATATTATTTCCTTCAACCTCCTTTCTTTGTTCTTGACTATTCTTTAATACAGCTTCAATTTCTCCCTCAACGATAATGGCTTTTTCTAATAACGTTGAAAATGAATTAATTTGCAGCACATCCAACTTCTCGAGTACCAACGATTTGAATCCGTTCTTAAGACATCATGCTTTAAGTTCCTCAGTGTCCACTCGGTGTGGAACCAATTTAGCTAATTCGTTGAACTTGACAAAATATTCTGTCAATGTCATATTCTTCTTCTTCAGATTCACAAATTGTTATTCCATATATCCCATTAGACCTCCCTTCCTTGGCGGCATTATCTGATAAAAAATCTTACATTAATTCTCCTTCTCTATGCAAATTCTTATCAATAACACAATAAATAAATAAAATATTTCTCATATAATCGTATATTTATTCAAATAGCATACAGTACATTTAGCTCCTAACACATAGCACTATCCCTTTTTAAATTATATCAGGATTAACAACACAACTTTAAACAAAAGTTGTAATTCTCCGACTTTAAATAAAAAGTCATAACTCTCCGTCCACACAACTATTCCCAGTTCATCAAACTTACCACACTTATGAGTTTAGGAACATGCCACAATTATATTAGTGTATGAACTTATCCTAGTCAGACCTTTGGTGTCCATTCGCTGAGGGGTTCAAAACATTTCATATAATTATGAGTCATGAACTTACCATAAGTATGAGTTTTAAGAACTCAAAAATTACCCTTAATCTTATATTCATATAGAAAATAAAGATTTTTTTCATACAAACATATATATTTACATATGTTCACACATCGTTCTCGATACACTATCAAAAGATACTATCGCTTAAATTTAAGCTATCTACCGTTCACTCTCTTCACCAGTCTTCTTCTTACTAGGACACTTATTGAATCCGTGACCCGTTTTCCCCACATGAAAAATACTTCCTCATATTCGGCTTAGGACAATGTAGGGAAATGTGTCCTTCCTACTTAAAACTGAAGCACACGTTCTCCCACATCATGCATTCTCCCACGTGAGTCTTTCCACACTTGCTGCATACTTGCTTCTTCTTCGGGTTTGAATTTTTCAAAATCATCGCTGTCGTTGTCCCTCATTCTATTATTCTTATCTTTCTGCTGCTTGATTGTTCCTTCAGACGATCCACCACCTTCAGTCTTCATCCTTTCCACCTGCGCCTTCAGCTAGTTCCGTTCTTCGGTCATCTCGCGTAACTCTCGCTCCGTCTTGAACTTCTACTGAATCTTGATCTTTCTCTCCAACTTTGGTCTTATTCCCTTTCTTCACCTTAGCTTCTTCGGACTCTGCCTCCTCATCACCTCTCAGATACATCTCAGGATTCATGATTGCTCCCCAGATTGACCATATGTTCATCTTCTCCCACCTTCTCAGCTGATTTGCTTTGCGCTGGCACCTCGACTACTGGCACTGGTGCAACAGCCGCTAGCATCTCTGTACTCATTTCATCTTCTCCAGACATCCTACAATCAGTCTGAATGACTTGATTAATACTTCTCCAGTACAAACTTCTCACACTATGTGTGCACATATCTCACTATCGATATATTTCGGCAATCCCTCAGTTAGTACTCTAAATAAGTATTCTCTATCTCGCTTATGGTTATAATCTTAGGGTTTCCCCACCCCACTTAAGGTTTATAACCTACAGCTTTGATACCAACCTGTGACACCCCCAAATTCGGGTTACCTGACCCCCGAGTTTGGTGCTCACGATCCACAATATAAATAACATTTAACTACCCATTTAATTTATAAATAAGAACATAGACTTCATTAATTGATATAGTTAATACATTACCCAGGTGCTCTCACCTTAACATTACAAACATACCCTTTAGTTATACAAAAAGGGTTCACAAATATAACATAATAATAATATTCATAAAATTATACTATCACTATGCCTTTGCCTTTGTTCTTCACAGCACCTCTTGCCACTTCGTCCTTAGCTGAAAAGTTTAATTTAGCAAGGTTAAGCAACAAATTTGCCCCGCAAGTTAAGATATACAATGAATGTATAAGTATAAGAATAATAGACTATCTATTTTGATAGAATGATGCCAAAGTTCGGGAAACTTTGAAATAGCTGAATAAATCTCTAATTACTAACAACTCTTCTCACAATCTATGCAACACAATAATTTGACAACGAAAGAGTACACCGCTTTCAAAGTTTCTACGATATTCTATTGAATAATCAAGAATCAAGTCTACACAATAACAAAGTGGAATGTTTTCCAGATTTATGCTGGGCGATCCATTGGATCTAGAACTTCTCTTCTCGGGTATCTATCAAAGATTTACTTTGATATATACACAGGTGTATCAGATAACCATAAAGATTAAATCATACCCCTCTTCAAGTATAACAAGTGATCAGCTTAATTATACCCTATATTATGCATAATACTTAAAAGTGCGCAATGGCCGAATATACGACCTAAAATGTTTCCTTTATATAAAAGGTTGTTCTTCTCAGTCTCAGAATCAAGATTTGATTTACAACGAAATACTATGATTTCAATTCCTATTTACTTATCGATCTATCCGAAATAATTGGCATCGATTTGTCAATAACAATTGAATTCTCTTCTCGAATCTATCAAGTTCTAACAAATGTTCGTCTAGCCAAAGTAATTAGTTAAGACATTTCTCAACATAATTTGACAATAAACAGGAATTATTTATACTGTCAATATTAACTTTTACGGATATGAATACCCAACAACAGTTATTCTACGAATGTATATTTTACGAATCAGTAATTCAATTTGAATTATTAAACATGCACTAACTGCGAATAATCAACAATAAATTCTTGGGCGTGGTATAATTAACAATAATTAACCACTATAATAATTGAATGAATATAACTCAAGGTTGAGTTAAGAAACTTGTCTTCCGCGTTGTTTACTGCTACACAATATACTTATCTGCGTTTGACAGACCTATAATCACAATATCGGTCTTATAATCAGCACAATAATTCACAACACACAATACTGTAATTTACATCCATACTTCTCCTAGACACATTACCACATAGTCACATCAGTGTTTAATACCTATATAAACACTTATCAATTCTAACTAGATCGGTCTGGTTAGACTTCAGACTATTCTCGATGTCTTGGTCACCCTATCCGACAATTAACACTAATGTTGTCAATTAAACTTGGTCTCTAAGTTTTAATATTATTTTAGATAAGTCAAATATCATTTATAATATTTTTCGGAAGCTTTTATAAACAATTATTATAATTTATAATATTTTTTCAAATATTGTAATCATTTTTAAATGATTTAAATACTAATTAATTCCATTATCATTAATATTTAATAATATAAAAATATTAATGAAATACTTGTCAAAATATTAAAGTTATTATTAATAACTTAAAATATTTTTAAATCATCAATATTCAACTTAAATGATTTTTAAAATATTTAAAATCATTTTTAAACCATCACCATTAATATTTAAATATTAATGATATTATTATCAAAATATTAAAAGTCATTAATTATAACTTAAAATATTTTTAAATCATTTTTCTCATTTTTAAATAATTTTTAAATCAATAAAATTATTTTTAATTCATTTATTTAATATAATACTTAAATAAATCTAACATCATTAATCTTAATTTATTATTGAGAATTCTCCAAAAATATTGAAAATTATATTTTATAATTCCAAATATTTTCTAACACTTTATTCTTATTTAAAATAATTTTTAAATTAATAAAATCATTTTTAACTTATTTATTTTATTTATTAAATAAATAAATCTACTATCATTAATATTAAATTATTAATAAAAATTATTTAAAAATATTAAAAGTTACATTCTATAACTCAAAATATTTTTAAACACATTATTCTTATTTAAAATGATTTTTCATAATATTAAATCATTTTTCTCTAATTTATTTAATACTCTAATTAAATAAATTAAATACCTTTAATATTTAAATAATTATAAATATTAAAAAAAAATATTCCAATTGCTCAAAAATTATTTTTCATAATTTAAAATAATTTTTAAAATCATTTTTAATAATTTTTATAATTTATTTCTATTTTTAAATATTTGTCGAAAAATAAGAAAATAAAAACTAATTAAACTGTCGTTATAGGCCTTTAGCGACACAAAGCGTCGTTGTTGGTGTTCTTGAGCTCAAGAACACTAATAGTTTCGTTATCAACCTGCCTTGTTTGACCACTTGCAATTCGTACAATAAACATGTTCTGGGCTATCTCAAGCATTGATCTTGTAGTCAGTATATAGTACTACAGTTATAAATTTTTATCTCGGTCAAACAACAACACAACAAAGCGATCTGGACTCTCAAACATATTGTCAGACCATACCTGGGTTTCCCCATAAACCCAGAACTTGAACTGGTCACTTTCATGCTCAATTAAGTTTATGTTCCAGTCATTGTATAGGTGTTATGAAGGTTCAGAACTATAGTACGTATGTCAGGGAACATTTATATACCAAGATCCCAGTCCAACTACAACATAATCACAATATATCACTTGGTCAAACTCTGACAGAAAGGGTGTCCATGGAGTTTCTGGGAATTCCCAAAAATGCTAAGTCAGGCTCGGATGGCTACTTTAACCTTATATTCCATTCAATCTGTTGATTATTAACATGATATAAAGCTATAAACATACAATACATATGCCAGGCTATAGATAGATTTCAACAACAATAACAACAAAACGCGAAAAACCTGACAGATTAGGGAGCTTGAAATCGTTGTCAGACGCTAGTAAACCATTTCTGGGTTACCCAGATTTGGCCCGGTCAACAGGTTTTGACCGTTAATAACAACAAATACAAACATCAAATTACGGTGATTCCACTTGCAGATTAAAGACCACATTACAAGCTACACATAACAACTTTAAAACATCAAAAACCATAAATA
The DNA here is from genome assembly GCA_016801055.1 of Panax notoginseng. Taxonomy (NCBI): domain Eukaryota; kingdom Viridiplantae; phylum Streptophyta; class Magnoliopsida; order Apiales; family Araliaceae; genus Panax; species Panax notoginseng. The sequence continues at coordinate 135,899,084 of CM029016.1, forward strand.
AACAAGAATATGTGGCTCCTGACATTAGCTTGTCAGACCACAAATTTTGTTCTTGGGCAGTTTTTCAAAATTATCATTTTAAAGCATTTTGATGCTATGGAAATATGTTTGATCATCATAGACCAACATAAAACATCCTCTTGCATGAATCTAAACACATAGACATAATTTTTTTCTTAACATATAAGATCATAAATCAAATTAGGAATTTATACCTTCTAGCTTAATCTTTGATTCTTGCTCTCCTTAACAGATCTTAATGATCTAAGGGCTGTGTTAGGGACTGAGTAACTTGTGAATTTCGGATATGTAGAGAGAGAGAGTTGTGGGAGAGTTAGATATCTAATAGGCCAAATACATTTAGTTTTTCTCTCTTTGATTTCTTATATAATGTGATATGTTGATAGATCTGATGTTAGCTGTCAATTGGAGGCCGATTGCTGAGATTTTTAGGAGTCACAAAGTCAAGCGGTTAGGTTACCAACTAAAGCTCTTGGAAAATTTACAAGTTACATATCAAAATACACTAAAAGGACATTTTGGTCTTTAGCATTATATTTTTAATGGCATAATTGACATTGTCCAAACCCTTAGGGTTTAACCCTAAGGTTCTAACCCTTGGGTTTTAAAACTTTAGCTTTCTAGGATTTTCTAATTAGGGTTTTTAAATTAGAAAATTAAAAGTTTAAAACTAAAATTAGGGTTTCCTAATCACACCAACGTTTAATAAACACATTAAGCTTGCCAAATAGGATTAGGGTTTCCTAATTAGGGTTTAGGAATTCAGGAAATGAAATTATGGTTTCTCGGCTTCTGATTAGGGTTTCCAACTGCGAGTTAGGGTTTCTAAACCTGAGATTAGGGTTTCCAATCTCTTATTAGGATTTATTAATTTTAAACCTTATCCGATCAATCCTTTGATCAAAATCTCTATACAGTACAAACACATACTCACCAATATAATTATGTTAATTATATTTTCTATTGAATCCCTATCCAGAAATTAGGGTTAGGGTTTCTAAAGCTGTTAAGCACAACTTTACTCTAAATTTATTAGTCAATACCCAAATTGACTAAGTCTCACAGCTCGTATCACAGATACATAACACAATAATGATAATTAATAAAAAAAAAATTCAAAAAATTCGAATTATTCGAAATCCCGGATTATCATACGTATGGAATTCGGGTGTGAAAATAGACCGAATTTCGGGGCGTTATAGCGGCCGCGCCATTCTGCAGTTTTGGAAAGTGGCTTCTGTGATTTTTAAAGTATGTAGCATGCTAGTATAACTTCATTATGTTTATTTCTGTTCATGATACACTGATAAGGGTAGCTTTGCATGATTAATACCTATCTTAGCTTGAATTGACAATAGGCATTCTGAGTGAACTGACACTCAAGATTGTCAGAAGATCTCAAGGCATTAGAAATTTGAAGTTGCAATTTCTCGAGTCCTTCTATCGAGCTTGGTTGTGTTGTCCCCTCGTAAGGCCATTGATAACATTGATCGTCCATAATCTGTAAACTTTATAACAAAAAGAAAGGGAGATCAAACAAATAAGAGAAATAAATATATACACGTTCAAAGTAAGACTAAATTGATTTCAATCAATATTGGACAATATTAGAATAATAGTTCCCCGGCAACGGTGCCAAAAACTTGTTGGTCGAAAAACCGATCACTAAACACGCGCAAGTATACGCAGTCTAACAAGTAATACAGTGATAAGAAGTATGTCGTACCCACGAGGAACTATGACTAATATTTACAAAATACCAACTATGTATCACTGAAGTCTTATTCGAACAGCAATAAATGGAAGTGTGATTAATCTAGTTAACTAATTAACAAAACAAGTAAATGGATAACGAATGGTAATCTAAGGAATTTCAAGCTAAGGTCACAACTTCACCCCACACAGGCATTCTGTCGAACACCTGGCGTGCTATGTTTCATCAAACTAGCTACCCTTCTCTCTTTGGTTTTAATGGTCACGACAATTTGTCGACTGAGAACACACAGGTGCTTATGCACCTCTGTCGAGGTATGCACAAACATAACCTCTCCAGATCCACCCAAAAGGGAATAGAATAGAAAAGAACGTCCAAGCTAGATACAATCCCACACATGTCTATGTGAATTAATCTAACAAGGATTTAAGCACAAGTTCTCAATGAGGTCACACGTGGTGCACAAAGATATGTCTATTCTACGCACAACTTATGCAGTCGAGACCTACAATCACATGCAAATATATTTAGGTGTACATCTACATTCCTTCTATCGATATCATGCATATTACCAAAATCATCACTAATGTCTTAGCGAGAATCATAAAGCACAAATATATTAATCCAAATCATATGGTGCCAACCAAAGAGATAAGACAGACAATTTAAATAACAAAGGGTTCCATTATAACCTTAGAGCCAATATTCAGTTCATAATTATTAAACCAAATACAAGTAGCAGTAAAGACAACATTTATAGATTACAAAATAAGAGAAAACAAATAGATAAGAGGAAACTCTGTCAAAGCCATTCCATCTCTACGCATTCCGCTCAAATCAAGCTTTACAATTCGTGTCGCTCACTGCTCGTGCGCTCCAAAGACATAACAGACTTCTCCCTAATCTACCTAATCTATATTTACAGGTATGAGAAAGAAAGAGAAATTACAGAAGAAAACTAAATCTAAGCTAAACTAACTAAAATATATGATATATTGCCCTCCTCTATATGATTATGACATTTCTTAGATGCAGAGGCTTGTCTGTGTTATATACGCCTCCTTTCTTTTCCTAGGTCAAAATCACTTGGTCTTTGCCTGGGCACCGGAGCTGGCGCCGCGGCGCGAGCATTAAGCCTATGAGTGGCGCTGCAGCGCCATGTCATTAATTAAGAGACCGGAGCTCACGCTGCAGCGCGAGTCCATATAGGGAGAGTGGCGCTGCGGCACGGAGCTGACATCAGCAGAGATAGGGAGGTGGCGCCGTGGCGCGAGACTAACATTGGGCATTGGCACTGCGACTCCAGTGTATAAAAATGACTGTTTTGCCCCTGAATACTAGAAAACACCTGTAAAGCTCTGCAATTCATCGATTAAGCACAATAACACTATAATCATATAAAACTATATAAAATCTACGAGAACATGCAACTCTTTAAGTCATAAAATATTCGATTCACGGGTATAAATCCTACTCATCAAATACCCCCAAACTTAAGTCTTTGCTTATCCTCGAGAAAAATGACTAACACAACACTAATAATAAATAAAGCACAAAAAGGAAAATAAAATAGTAAAGTAGTATAATGGCTTCAAAGCTCGATCATAGCTACTCCTAGAGAATAGGGCAAACACATATATGAATAAGGGTTCATTCAATGTTAAGCATAAGACTGTATTCGATCCAATCTAAGTGTGTGTGTGGAGACTAACCGTCCTAACTAATCAAAACTCAAATAAGTTCGTACAGTCGAATGCTAATAATAAAAACCACACTCCACAACTTAAACATTCAGCAAGCATTAAGAATAAGACACAAGTGCAGGAAAAGACCAAAAGACTCTAGCATGACGATAGTAAAATCTGACTCGGACAGTCCTTAATTACCTTAGGCTATTCAGAACTATCCATGAATTAACTTTTGATCATTGACTCCCAAGCCAGATGACTTTAGGGCACTAGGTGTAGAACACCCCTATGAATCTAATAACTCGAGCAGTAAAGGCCATGTAATCAACATAAGCCACTGAGATTTTACCACAAAAATGAAGATTATTTAGCGAGTGCATTTTATGCTCCATCTTGATATCGGTCCTGCGTTTATGGGCGAGTGCATTTTACGCTCCATCTCGACCCACCGCAAAACTTTTGATATAAACTCTTCTTTTCATTTTTTATTCTCATTTCATTCAATTTTTTTTATATGTCAACATGCCAGAAACCAAGATCCAAAACTGTATAAACGTCTAAGTCTTTTATTACCTTGTAAAAATGAAAGTTTATAAGAGTGAACCAACTCCCAAAGCAATAAACACACGAATTGAATTTGAAAAATAACTAGTTAAATACAGTTGGTTGGTGCATGCTAAGAAGGACAGATCAATAACTGTCTAAACTCAACGATTGAACAATCCCTAGCTCATACATGCATGACATGACTCTAAGAGATAGACAAAAATACTTGACACTTGTCATCAGCCATAATCAAAAATTAAAGACAACTATCAAACCCTTGCTAAATAGCAGCTCAAAATAGGGTGAAAAAGGCCATTCAAATGGCACAAGCATCTAATCTATAAAATCCCCAAAAATATGGGTATAAACCACAATCATGCTGATAATAATCAAAGCATTAACAAATAAACCAAAAATAGTTCATGGCATAAAAATTTAAAGTATAATCTGTATAATCCCGCAGTTCAAAACGACTGCACCACAATACTGATAAAAAGTCATAACAAACTACTAAATATTAAACCTAGCATGGCACTACAAAAATAAAATAGATAATAGCTAAAAACACCCCCAAACTTGAGGTGAGCAATGCCCTCTTTGCTAAAAATAAATTAATCATATGAAAGAGGGCTTCCCTAAAGTTCGCTCACTCAGCAGTAGTTTCGTCCGCGTCAGCCTCGGCGGGCGGTGATGGTGGAGGGTATGGTGGGAAGACAGGCAGCTCTGGTAATTGGCATGGCGTATACTCAGCGTTCTCACCATAATAGTCAGTGTAGATGCTCTGTATAGTGTTCACCAGCTCAGCCTGGTTCTGCATCGCTATCTTCTGCCTCTGAGCCACAGTTGCGATGTGCCTTCGCTGCCTCTGTGCCTCGACATCCTATTTCTGGTGCAGCAGGGTGAAGGACGCCATGATGTCAGTCAGTAATCCTTGTGTAGCTGGGCCGGTGTCTGAAGTCTGTGCCTACTATAACTTTATTGTAGGGGGCGGTGCTGTAGGTGGCCCGTAGCCTTCTCCTCTGATATGCGACTCTGCCCCATCCCACACAGTGAAGCGCAAGATGGTCAAGTGGTCAATGACTGTCATGGGTGGAGAGGCTATCTCTTCTGGCCCCTACTAAATGTCTGCTTGCGTGCACAGCCGGGTGATCAACGATGGATGAGGGATCCCTGCAGCAATGTTGCTCTTGATTGCCTTCGTAATGGAGTCGCGAATAAGCACTCCAATATCCATATTAAGACCCGTAACAATGGCGAATAGTAGAATCGCCCTATCCTTCGTCACGTTGCTCAGATGCCGGGTCGGGATCATGTTTGCACATATGAAGCTGAACCATGCCTTCCCGTAGTGACTAAGTGCGGAAGCCGGGAAACTGGTCTTTTCTCCCGTGTAATCAATTTTTTTCCACGCAGTCCTGGGCTTGCAAAGCCGCCTAATGATATCCTCGAGATCATAGCTGTGGAGCCCCGGCTCTGGATAGTCTCTGCCTTGATAATTGGGTGTTGCAAATAGTTCATTGATGGCTTGGCTCCCAAAATTCACCAACTTTCCCCGAACTTAGACAACAGCTGGACCCTCGAGGTTGGCGTTGGCATAAAACTCTCGAACCACTGGTACTATGGCTGACGCAGGAGGTTTTGTGAAGTTGATCCAATTACGTTCTTGTATCATGGTGGTTAGCTCACCATCCTTCTTATCGGGCCTCAACCCCTGCTCAAGAATCAGATTTTGCTTGCCGAATGAACTTTTATACCGTTTCCAGGCCGCCTCATTGATAAATTTGGAGGTGTCCTAAGCCGTTGGTGGTGGAGCGGCGGACGAAGACCCTCCAACACTGAATCACAGCCTCTTTGGTGCCATATCAGAATTTGAAGCAATTGGTATGAATAATGGCAGAGAACCCAATTCAAACTTCCCCAAACCTTAGGCTCGACTATCCCCAACAAAACCTATGCCAAACAACCCAATTCAGTCAAATTTTTGGTTCAGACAAATTCTCAAACACCTTGCAGGCGTTCTTAAGAACCAATTTGGACAACCTTTGTTTGTGAATTACTCTATCCAAATTTCCATTAGTAGAAATCAGCCCAAATGCAAAGCGAGAAATGCACAAAAGATCCACACAATTTAATCCTCAATTTGTTTATGAAAATCAAAGATTTACCTTGAATTGAAAAACCTAGTTTTGAGAAGTGTGTGGGCTCGCACACTGTCAGTCAATTTATGCTCTCTTGGATTGTTGAAGGATTCTTAATTGTTGGAAGCTCTCTGGACTGTGCTTTATAGAAGGTGGGGGGTTGTTTGTGGAGAAAAGTGATGGCAAGGTTCTGATGCTGCTGAGAGATGTCGAGAGAAAAGTGCAGGCGTGCCCTATCTGTTGGCTAAAAACTGTTCTTATACACCGAAAATTCGTTGCCCGGCGCCGCGGCGCGGCCTTGCCTTTGTTAGTTGGCGCTGCGGCGCGAGTTGGCAGAATTATTCAAAAAATTCGGATAATTCGAATTCCCGGGTTATCATACGTACGAAATCCGGGTGTGAAAATAGACCGGATTTCGGGGAGTTACAACGGTCGCGCCATTCTGGAGTTTTAGAAAGTGACTTCTATGATTTTTGAAGTATGTAGCATGCTAGTATAACTTCATTATGTTTATTTTTGTTCATGATACACTGATAAGGGTAGCTTTGCATGATTAATACCTATCTTAGCTTGAATTGACAAAGTGTTTTAAAATGATGAAGTCTAACGATAGATCCGAGCTACGTAATAACATACATATAATGTTTCTTAATTGAGTCTTATGTGTACACTTAAACTATATTTAGCAATATTGTTTATCGAATATATTTAACTAATAAATATCCTATATGTGTATCACATTATGTTAAGATTCGAAAGTGTATTGATAAGCGATATTTTGGTAAACTACGCGTGAGGAAAGTTCTCTAACCTTACTCAAATCTATATTGAGCAAGTATCTGAACCTTACTTTACATTGTGTAAGTATTCTAACTCTTGCATTACTTTATTTGACGAATATCATAAGCTTATCTCATTGAATGAGCTAGTATGTTAAACTCTTGGGGAAAACTATTATTCATGTGGACTTGGTATTGTTCTTGAATATTGTTAAAATATCTATGCCATTTGATTCGGCTAGATTATATGCATGTTTATAAAATTGTCCAAACCAATTGATTGGTGCAGAAATCTTGAAAATTGAGTTGGACAACGCTTAAGGTAAGGGGAATGTATGTTGTTGGAAACCCCGACACATGAGTATATTATTACTGTGGTGTTATGCATAACTTAGAGTATTGTAGACTGATCATCTATGGTACTTGATTCTTTTAGGATATCAGTTAAATATTGGTAATTCTAGTAGATGTTCAATAGTCCTTAGTGACTGCTCAGTATAAATTATTTATCCAGTTGGATACATTGATAGTCGTTGAGTTCATATATATCTGTTGATTTATATTGGATTATCGTTCTTATTCCAAGAATTCTTGATATTCATTATTCATGATATTATTCTGAAACTCTGAACTATCTTAGAGATGATACTTCGATATTTCAAATTTGTGTTATAAGACTCTTTACCCTTGTTGTATATTACTTGTTGGGCAATTTGTGCTCATCCTTACTTATTTAAAACCTTTCAGTCAAGGTGGAGCAGGGAAGTGTCTCTGGGAAAGACAAGGGCAAGGGCAAGGCTACTGACTAGCTTGTCCTTTTATGTTTGAAACTATTATGTTGTATTAAGACTGTTTTCAGATGTGACGCCCCCAAAATTAGGTATACATCACCAATCTTGAGTCGCTAGATATATGGTACAGAATTCAAATACAACTTAATAATACAATTGTCGTGTACAATACTACAAAATATAAACTATGAGTTTGAATACAAATATTGTCTTCTAGAGAGTATCCATACTCAAAAGGAGTCCTCATTACAATTATTATCACACTATTACATAGAATAGTGAGGACTACTAATGCTATCATATGGTCCATCACTCCGTTTCCCGACTCGTTCCAACTATATTCTCATTTCCTGAAGAGAACAATGAAAGAAAGGGTTAGCTCAACTAGCCCAGTAAGAAATATTATGACTAAGATAACGCAGAATAAATTATCATTAGTATTCAACAATGTTAAACTGATAGAATACAATAGACATCAAGTTTAACTGCAGCGGAACCAACAATCCATTAAAAGAGTCAAGTAGAGAATAAAATCTACTATCTTTTATGATTTAAAAGGTTTTTCATGACTTTTATCACTGGGACTCAGTTTAATAAATAATCCACATCATCGAATCACCCCTGCACTACGGCCAATGATATTCTTTAGTATCACGACCACGAATTATCCATGCACTACGGCTAAATATAATCATGTTTTCATCAACGGTCCTGATTATGTCATAAAATAATTCATCTTTGCACTACGGCCAAAGAGAATCCATAGCCATAATTATACCAAAAACTGTCCATCAATGCACTACGGGCCAATGAGGACTTTTTCCACATCATTTGTAATATTACGGTCATGATTATACCGAATAATCCCTGGTCACAATCATACCAAGTCCATCTATGCACTATAGGCCATAGATGACTTTCAACAAAAAATAAACACGAGGATGATGACAATGATATAAGAATTCAATAAAACAAGTTCAAGAATTAATTTATCTAGGAACTGATAACGTCCAAATTGACAACATGATACTACTTTGTAGAGTAAAATTCAAGATTGCTCAGAAGAATATTTCTATGAAAAGATACTAGATGAAGCGCAAATACCAAGGATATTCCACTAATTTCATGGAGTATAGAAGTCAAAGTTTTAACCAACTGAGTATAATAAAGAATGGAATAACAAAAGAAATCACCATGCATGCGATAGACCGCACAGACAGGTTATTCCAACAGAAAAATAAATAGTGGAACCAGGTCATGCGTAAATGCACCGACAAGATATTCTGACAGAATAATAAAAAATGTAACCAGGTCCGCCGAAACGCACAGACAGGATATTCCGACAGAATAATAAATAATAGAACCGGGTCCCGCGTATAGCACAGACATGATATTCCGACAGAATAATAAATAATGGAACCAGGTCCGGCGTAAAGCACAGACAGGATATTCCGACAGAATAATAAATAATTTAATAACAGAAGAATTTCACCAAGTATAGGGTAGCCCGCGTATACATGTTATTCCAACAGAAAAATAAAGAATGGAATAACAGAAGTTCTCTTCATGAATAAGAAAGAAAGAATACCATTTACGAGTACAACATATAATATCCCTTACCGTAAAAGAAACTTGATATCGGAGTAGTGAAGTAGCAGAATACTTTTCTTCTTTCTCTCTAGAGTTTCAGTGAATTCGTAAGAAAATAATGAAGGAATGAGCTTCTATTTATAGAAAAATGGACTGCATAGTAACTAACTCATGAACGGTCTAGATTGATTTACTTTAATCTGACGGTCCATATTTAAAGCAAAATCTTTTAAATAAAATATAATATATTCTATTTATAATCTAATAAAACGAATAACTTTATAAAAGATTTTACTATGCAAACACTATGCATACACTATGCAAACACTATGCATACTAAAATATAATATATTCTAATTATTGTCTAATAAAACAGATAACTTTATAAAAGTATTCTATTTTATATAAAAAGATTTTATGTGACAACCCCAAAATATGTCCATTCCATTCAACCTATTCTGAGTCGCCAAACACATGGTACAGAAAACAACTACAACTTTATTACAATAATTGTCATGCAAAATACAACAACATATATTCTGTGAGTTTGGATACAAATATATACCAAATGTAACTCATGTCCCAACCGTGGACAACACCTCACAATCACACCTTACATAAAGGTATAGTCAAAAACTGTTTTAGAAATTAGAATCTTTGGGAAGTGCTCAAGGAAACCTTCGTACATGGGAGGCCATGCGTCTAGGTTATGATAGATATCATATGGCCACAGAATTATCCTTGGTTAACCCAATAGACCCCAAAGAAAAATGAGAAGATTACTATCATATTCTTCCCAATGGTGAGTCTTCTCTTGACTTATCATTATCTCCACTGTCTTTAATAGTAAATTATACTTCAAACAAACACCAAGATTATATAGGTAGTGCTCGAAGATATACTCAACAAGTGGATGAGCATAATCTTGTCTTATGATGGCACGAGGTTGTATGTCTTTAGACATCTTGTATGATAGTGGCAAAACACCCTTCCAACGTTGGGTTCACCTCACCCTAGTTGATTCACCAAATATAACTACTAAATGATTACCACCGTTCTATTCCCCTGTTACCCCCGCTCGACCCAGCTACACTCTTATTACCTGAAAGGAATTGTGAAGCAAAAGGGTGAGCACAACTAGCTCAGTAAAGAATATCATGACTAAAGATAAATAAGTTATCAATAGCCTTCAACAGAATTAAATTAGAGATTTAGAACATATAGTAGATGATAAAAATTTTAACCATAGTTGCAGCGGAATGAGCAATCCATTAGAAGAGTCAAATAGACTACAAAGTCTATTATCTTCTCCATGTTAAAAATCCACCAACAATTTTTTATCCCTGTAACATCAACCAACAATTCTGGTCCACAATCATATGAATAACTCATAATCATAATTGTAGTTCTAAATTCCTCTTATCATCCAGGACGAAGATAATTTTCATCATCTATCTTTACCTGAAACATCAAAGATCATGGTTACACCAAATCACATTTCATGTTCATAATCATACTAATAACTTCATCTTTGCACTACGACCAAAGATATTCATTTGTATCACCAGTTGGTCATGTTCATCTCAACACCTGTTCATCTTTGCACTACTGGCCAAAGATATTCAATAACATGTCATTTTTACACTACGGGCCAAAGATAATCATCAACAATTCATCTTTGCACTACAGGCCAAAGATATTCAACAACAGTTCATATTTGCACTACAGGCCAAATATATTCATCAACAGTTCATAATTGCACTATAGGCCAAATATATTAATATCTCAAAGAAATATATAATCATTTCAGAATTTATATAAACAATAATTATAACCATGTTGATCAATTCACCTTTGCACTTAAGCTAAAGATATTCAATTATAAATTCAAAGGTCATGATCATACCAGTCAACAATTCAACTTTGCACTACTGGCCAAAGGGAACCCATAGTCATGATCATATCAAAAATCTACCCATCTTTACACTCAAGTCAAAGAGAAATATCATCATTAGGGTTATAAAAATGTAATATATAATAGTAAAATTAATATAATCAAAACATCTAGATTTAATCTCAAAGTAATATTCATAAATCAACTATAATTTGGTTAGAAAAAAGAAACCAATCTTGTCATGAATAGTAACTCGTGAATAGTAAACCGTGAATAGTAACTTTGTGAATAGTAATTCATGAATAGTAAACCCGACACAAAAAGGTAAAAATTCTACAATAAAATCCATACCAATATTTCGGTATAATTATATTGAAAGAATAACATTTCTTAAACTTATAAGCAATTTATTTTAATTGTTTACACTTTACTAAAATAATGCATTTAATCATTCTAAAATGCCAAACTCATAAGATTTCATCACCAATAACCAAAACCCTCATAAAAAATCTACATATATCTTATATAGGATTCTCAAGCCATAAAATCCTATTTTTCAATTTTTCTACTTCACATAACATATTTAATTCATTTACCCATAACTAGTCCATTTTTATGAAAAATACCAAATCAGTTCCAAAAATATCTCTTTTCTGGGATTTAGAAGAATATAGTCTCATATTGAACATATATTTTTCTCAAAATTTTTAAAATTCATTTACTATTTTTCATATGGCCAAAACCGCCGAATATTTAGACATTTATCATAAATTGTATTTTTATCCAAAAATTCTGAAATTCACAGAGTATACTGATATTATATAGATATACTTCCCATAAAAATTTCATCAATTTTGTTGTTAACCACAAGGAGTTATAAACGGTTACTTTTAAAATAGTCTTTTCCCGTAAAATTCATAACTCTTAATATATACATCCAAAAATCACCATTTTTGGACACAATCAATAAAACTCATCAAAATATCACTTCAAATTTTCTCAGAATTTTTTGAAGGTCAGAAGAATTACGAACTGAAAAATATAATAACCCTTAAAATCCCTTACCTCAAGAGAGTAGTACTTCGGACTAGAATATCGAATGAAAAGCCGAAGGAAACTTCTACTGAATAACAACTCTCAAAGTATCTAAATACTCTCAAAAATATGCTTGGTAATCTAGAGAGAAAGAAAACTTGTTTCTGGTGTGATTTTCAATTCTAAGTTAAGCACCTATTTATAGAAAAATGCTAGAGCGCCAAAGGAGACTAAAATAATAAAATATTATTATTATTTTCTTTTTCTCTATGCATGCCAGCCTTCCAAGACCAGCATGCCAATTCTGAAAATCAATTTTGCAGCCCACATGTGTTTAACAACCACTGTGGGTCCCACCCACTAAATTAATAAAAATTATTTTATTTTTTGAAACTTCAATAATTTATAGAAAATAGCCCGATTATAAGAAAAATACGAAACTCGTGTGTTTTCATTGGAAATTTAATTCTCTACAACTCTGTAGAAGAAAGTTTTTCCAAATTCCAGACCGAAAATATCTGTAATCCACAAACGGATGATTTTAAACATCGTTTCGACACCTTTTAAAATTCATAACAAATCATACGTTAATTTTTAACGGTTCAAAATTTGTGGATATATACTCAACTTATATATGTATAACATATCCAAAAATTACAACGATCTAACGGTCGGATCAAAATTATAACTCACGCAATAGGGCTTTAAGAACACCGATTTGATCTTTTAATACTTCCAATCCGACAAAATACTGATAAAACACCTCAACATTAATTCTTTCATTTATAACCACATAAATAAATTCATCATTTATGTACACATCAAATAAATATTTTCTTATCATATAAATCAATAATTAATTATTCACAAATAATATTACAGAATTACAATTATGATAACTAGGCCGTTCCCAAGAAAGAGGGGGCTTTCCAATAAGGATTTTTCTTTATTGGCGCGCAATTAGATAACCAAACCTCTCCTTAGACAGAACTTTATAGACATTGCCAATAATGCTATCCAATAATATTATTCAAATAATATGAATTATTGATCTGATAATGGAGATGATGTGCAACAACAATTATTAAAACAACAATAATATAAAATATCAACGTGTTGGGTAAAATTAATACGCACAAAAACACGCAAGTATACGTGGTCAACAAGTAATAAAGTGATGAGTAGAGTATCGTTTCCACAAGAACAAAATATCAAGAATCTTAACTTCACAATTATCAATTTTTTATTAATCCTAATTTTATTAAACTAATCGATTCAATGGTTTTTTTTTTAAAAGTAACTAATTAAAAGAAACTAAATTAATGAATAATTAAATTATCACAAAAGAAGTAAACACCAATAACGAAATTTGAAATTTTCAAACAATTAATGGAGAGTTAGACTTCTGATTTCACGTAGCCTCAATCTGCAATCGTCGTGACAATCTCTGAAAATCACTCCTCCAATTTTCGCTCTGCAAATCCTTGAATCCGTGCTGAAAATCTTTCCTTTGTGCTAGAGAATTGTTGTTCTTCTAAGTGGTAGCAAGCTCCTCTGACTTCTGGACGTATTCTCCTTTTAATAGACTCCAAAACGCACCAGCTAGCCCACAAATCCGAGCCAAAACAGAAGTCGAATCCAAACAGGATAGCTGCAGGAAACGGGACCCCCGCCCCGGCAGGGGGTACTAGCTTAAAAAGGCCCGCCCCGGCGGGCTACCCTACTGACTTCAACTTTTTATGAATTCCAACTTTTTCCACTTTTGCTCCAAAAAGACCACATTCTCATCCCTAATGCATCCATAACCACCCTACACATAAAATAACATGAAACAAGTAAAAACGAACACAAAACATGAACATAAATACAAATTTAAACTTGATTTGAACAATGATTCGTGTATATAAAATTCACTTATCAAAATCCCCCAAACTTAAACCTTGCTAGTCCCCTAGCACAAACAACTAGATGCAACGCAATGAAACGCAATAATAATCTAAATGCCTAAACAAATCCAACAATATCGCATAAACAAATGTATTCCATCAGCCTCAGAGTAAACAAGCAACTTTACACTACGAATTATCAAAACCAATCCACGCTTACATTTTAATTCTCAATTCTTGAACAATCATCACTGGTATAGCGTGTGTGTGTGATCAATATCAAGTTTAACTGATACGGACCCAAATTCAATACATAAACAACTTCTTAGAAGGAATTATACAGTGCAAACTTATAATCTCTCAAAGATAGGCACGATTCAACTAAAATTAAACTAAATCAACATTAAGGGTACATGCAGGATACTTATGCTTCCTCTTTCTTTTTATACGGGGGCTTTTTGCACTTTTCCCGTTTTATTCTTTTTTTTTTCTTCTTTCTTTTTCTCATAGATGGTTGGTGAGTGCGTTTTACGCTCCATCTCACGCTTGTGTTTATGGGGAGTGCTTCACCTCAACCCACCACAAGACTCAACATATTTCATTTTTTTTTCTTTTTTTTCAAAGCTTATATATCCCACATGTATTCCCCCAAACTTAGGTTCTTGCCTAATTTAAGCCTTCACTGCCTATCCTTGTCATTTTCTGGTTCACGCTAGCACTATCCTTTAGAAACCCTTTATGTATCAATTTGAACTAACCGGTCAACAAAGATGTTATTAGTGCTACCCTTTTTATAACAGTTTCAAACAAGTCCAAGAATCGATTCATAACAATAATTATATCACAGTTCTAATAATCCATACTAAATTAGTTAATTTGTTCACAATCTCATCATTGGCCAGAATAACCTGTAGAATGCGACACCATTGGACATATGCAACCTAACTAATTAACTAACATTTATTAACTAACAATTTTTTTTTCATTTCATTTTTTTAATAATAATAATAATAATATGCAACTAATATAAGATATTAAAAGTCATGCATGTAAACAAATAAAACTCCCCCAAACTTAAATAAAACAATGCCCTCATTGGATAAAAATAGAATACAGGAAGACTTCCCTGTAATTGTCTAAATCTGGGGCGGTGGTTGGTGCTCTTCCTCATCTGAATCACTAGGAGGAAAGCTAGGGAGTGGACCAGGTTGTTGATACGAAAAAAATGCCGCCGGGTTAACACTTTGAAGTGTTGTGTTAAGTGCGGTGAAAGATGCGTTCATAGCATCGAACATATGATCTTGGCGCATCGCCAATCGCCGCATCTCCCGGCGTGTCACCCTATTGGTCGAAGTCAGTTGATTCTGAAAAGCAAGGAACTGAGCACTAGAAAATGTCTCAGTCGGCGGAGTCTGCTCGGTTCCCGGATCACCCATTGCTTCATCCTCATCCCCCGAAGTATCTTCGACACCATCCTCAGGTTCCGACGCCGATGGAAAAATAAAATCCAAACCTCGTGGATGGGACTCTCCTCCAGACCAAACAAAATACCGGGCTATCATTCTAGTATCTAGGATCTGCAGCGGCATCAAAGTGGGCTCATCATCGGACCAACGTACTCCGACTTGATGACACAACCCACATATAAGAGATGGATGTGGTAAGCCACCAGAAAAGTTGCCGCGGAGACATCGGCGTATAGAAAAACTGATAATTGCCCCGATGTCTATGATGAAATCTTGCACAATGGCATACAGGAGGAGTGCCTTCTCCTTGGTCATGTCCGAGGTGTGCATGGATGGTAGCAGTTTAACACAGAGGAAGGCATACCAGATTTTACCATATCGACTGAGGTCTTTGCTGTGAAACACGGTGCCCCCCTTTCGTCCCTTTATCCAAGTAGTCCCTGGCTTAGTCATGTTTTGAATCACCTCCTCATAATCGGGGTCAAAATCCCGCATGTAAGCATATTGACACTGGCGTGGCACCCGCAGCTGATAAAAGGCATTGATGGCATCTGCACTGAACGGGACCATGCGACCCCTCACGAAGGCAGTGAATGGTGCCTTGTCCTCGATATTTGCATAAAATTCTTTAATAACATTCACAACAGCGGGCTCGGGCTCCGCTGTAAACCTTATCCATCCTTGCTGGTAGATTTGTTGCATCATTTCCCCATCATTTCCCTCGGGAGCCAACCCCCGTTCCGGTGTAAGAGCCTTGGTAACCATATAGTCGTAGCGGTCGGCGGCGGCACTTCAGAATTTGCGGCGGTCATATGTTCGGGTTGATGGAGCCGTGCTAGAACTCGCCCCCCGTTGGCGTTTTGATGTTGGTTGTGAAGCCATGGATAACCAGATGCTTAATTGTGCTAGCACGCACTAGTTTCACTTTCTCTGTGTTTCAGGCAATATGGCAATCACCTTGCGTGCACAGCCCGATCTTCCCCCAAACTTGGGTGGTTTGTATGGAACCTCAGTGGAGAGAAGATGAGAGTGTGATAATAAGGCTAGAGTACTCACCCGTAAGTGTTTGTGGTCCAATAGCTTGAAGAATTCGTGTGTAATGGAATGTATATAATGGAGATAGGAGTTAGGGTTTGTATAGAGGGAGATATGGTGGGGAACGTGGTGGGGTGATAGAAGTAGGGTGGAGGATGAGGGGAAGGTGGGGTATGGTGGGGAGAAGAAAACGACAAGAGTAGGAATGGGAAGGGGAAAGTGCTGGGCGTGTGTTTTAAAAAGAGCCCGATGCCCAAAAATCAGGACCCCCGCCCCGGCGGGGGGTACACGCCTAAAAAGGCCCGCCCCGGTGGGCTAGACTGCTGTCAAAAAAATTTGGTCCAAAATTTTGGACGATAAAAATTTTTCGAAATGCGTCCGTTGCGTAGTCCTCGTTGTTCTATGTTGTATTTGACCTCTCCTGAGACCAAAATCAAGCAAGACGTTAGAGTAATGACCATTTAGATTTTAGATTTATTTTTAGTATTTTTCAAAGATTTTAAGCAAGCTTAATAAATGAAAAGTCCTAACTACTTCTTTCATAAACTATATCCTACCAACTTAAATGTGAAATATAAAAAATAAAGAAATATTGGGTTGCCTCCCAATTAGCGCTTGATTTTAAGTCGTTTAGCCTGACTACTCCCTGTTTTACTGTGTATCGGCTAGGATGATAGTGTCGGCGTCCAAATTTGACTAGCCACCCCAGTAATGCTTTATACGTTGGCCATTGACTTTGAATGTTTCTAATGGATTGCGACTGTATAATTCAACCGCGCCATGAGGAAATACCCGTTTGATAGTAAACGGTCCCGACCATTTTGACTTAAGCTTTTCGGGGAACAACCGCAGCCGTGAATTGAACAAGAGGACTGTTTGACCCGGCTTGAATGTGCGTTGGATAATTTTGTAGTCGTGCCATTTTTTAACTTTTTCTTTGTATAGTTTGGCATTCTCATAGGCATGAAGGCAGAATTCGTCGAGCTCATTAAATTGGAGTAACCTCTTTTCTCCTACGGCGGCTTGATCAAAATTTAATTTATGTATTGCCCAGTAAGCTTTGTGTTGTAACTCCACTGGCAAGTAACATGCCTTTCCGTACAAGAGTTGATACAGCGACATCCCGATTGGCATTTTGTATGCAGTGCGGTATGCCCATAATGCATCATCCAATCGAAGCGACCAATCTTTCCGGCTTGGGTTGACGACTTTTTCCAATATCGTTTTAACTTCTCTGTTCGATACCTCGGCTTGCCCATTAGTCTGAGGGTGATAAGCAGTCGCCACTTTGTGATTGACCCCATACTTAGCCAAAAGAGCTGTAAACGATTTGTTGCAGAAATGAATGCCTTCATCACTAATAATTGCTCTTGGCGTGCCAAACCTTGTGAAAATATTTTTCTGTAAAAACTTGAGGACCACCTTGGCATCATTAGATGGTAATGCGGCAGCTTTAACCCATTTTGATACGTAGTCCACCGCGAGCAAAATGTACTGATTGCTCAAAGACGACGGGAATGAAACCATGAAATCGATGCCCCATACATCGAAGATTTCCACTTCCAGAATTGTTTGTAGGGGCATCTCATTCCGTTTCGATATGTTACCCACCCGTTGGCATCTATCACATGTTTTCACAAATTGGTGGGCGTCTTTGAACAACGTCGGCCAATAAAACCCGAACTGAAGAACTTTCGCCGTAGTGCGCTCACTTCCGCAATGGCCACCATACGCCGACGAATGGCATTCTTGTAATATAGTGTGGACTTCACTATATGGAATACACCGTCGTATCATCTTATCAGCGCATTGTTTAAACAGATACGGCTCATCCCAATGTACCACTTGACGTCATGAAGAAACTTCTTTTTCTGCTGTCGTGTGAGATCTGGGGGAAGAATCTTGCTTACCACATAGTTCGCGAAGTATGCATACCACGGAAATTCTGTATTCAACCCAAATAACTGCTCATCCGGGAATGTCTCATGAATCACGCATGTCTCTTTATCTGTTGTCTCCGGATTTTCCAGTCTGGATAGATGATCGGCGACTTGATTCTCCATCCCCTTTCTATATTTAATTTCTAAATCAAACTCTTGAAGTAAGAGAATCCATCGGATAAGACGTGGTTTAGCATTTTTTTCGCTATTAAGTACCGAATCGCTGAGTGGTCCGTGTAGACTATTACCTTTGTCCCGATCAAATATGCCCGAAATTTATCGAATGCGTATACTACTGCAAGTAACTCCTTTTCCGTAGTAGTGTAGTTCATTTGAGTTTCTGTTAGTGTTTTGCTTGCATAATATATTGCGTGAAACACCTTATCTCGTCGTTGGCCCAAAACTGCCCCAACCACATAGTCGCTTGCATCACACATGAGTTCGTACGGCATTTTCCAGTCCGGTGCCACTATCACGGGGGCTGTAGTTAACTTCTTCTTCAACAATTCAAACGCAGATTTGCACTCCTCTGTAAAACTAAAAGTTGCATCCTTCTCTGAAAGACTGCATAGAGGTTTTGCAATCTTAGAGAAATCCTTTATGAACCTTCGGTAGAACCCAGCATGCCCCAGAAGACTGCGAATACCTTTAACTGAGCTCGGTGGAGGTAGTCTCTCGATCGTGTCCAACTTTGCCTTGTCTACTTCCAATCCTTGCACTGACACCTTATGTCCTAATATTATGCCCTCTTCAACCATGAAGTGGCATTTTTCCCAATTTAGTATGAGGTTGGTATCCTTACAGCGCTGCAATACCATGACCAAATTTTCTAAGCAAGTGTCAAAAGTACTTCCATAAACCGAGAAATCGTCCATGAATTCTTCAACGTTTTTCTCCACCATGTCCGAAAAAATAGCCATCATACACCGCTGGAAAGTTGCCGGTGCATTACACAGTCCGAATGACATCCGTCTGAATGCAAAGGTGCCGTAGGGGCAAGTGAATATTGTCTTTTCTTGGTCTTTAGGAGCAATAGCAATCTGATTGTATCCCGAATATCCATCCAATAAGCAGTAAAACTCATGCCCCGCTAACCTGTCTAACATTTTATCGATAAAAGGTAGCGGGAAATGGTCCTTCCGGGTTGCCTTATTCAATCTCCTATAATCAATGCACACCCTCCAACCTGTTACTGTCCTTGTTGGAATTAACTCGTTGTCCTCATTCTGAATTACCGTCATTCCCCCTTTTTTCGGCACACAATGAATCGGACTTACCCATTTACTGTCGGAAATTGGGTATATGACTCCGGCATCCAATAATTTCAGAATTTCCTTCTTGACCACTTCCTTCATGATTGGGTTGAGTCGACATTGATGCTCCACGGATGGGCTCGCAGTATCTTCCATCAGAATCTTGTGCATACAAAATGACGGGCTAATGCCTTTTATATCCGCAATTGTCCATCCAATTGCTGATTTGTGATCCCGAAGCACCCTCAGTAACTTTTCCTCCTGCAATTTGTTAAGTGCAGCAGAAATAATTACAGGTAAAGAATTTAAATCGCCTAAATACGCGTACCTGAGATGTTCAGGGAGTGGTTTAAGTTCCAAGGCTGGTGGCTCATCCAATGATGGTTTCAATTTTGCTGCAACTGTATCCTCGGTGTGCAGAGGTTCAATTGGTGGTCTGAATCGGCTAACTCGTGGTAACGAGTCTAGCATCTGTAATATTTCCACAATTTCAGGGTCGTCAATTTCCTCATCCCCCAGTAACGTTGTTTCTAACGGATCATTGCTTAAACTCTTACTCATTTCTTCGGTGGCAATCTGCTCAATTAAATCTATCCGATTACACTCTTCCTCGTCTGTCGGATATTTCATGGCCTTGAACACATTGAATTTTACTTCTTGATCTTGGACCCTCATTGTAAGTTCTCCCTTCTACACGTCTATGAGTGTCCGTCCCGTGGCCAAGAAAGGTCTCCCTAGGATGATCGGGATGTTCTTATCTTCCTCGAAATCCAGTACGATAAAGTCCGCAGGGAATATGAACTTGTCCACTTTTACTAGAATGTCCTCGACAATGCCTCTCGGATATGTGACCGACCTATCTGCCAGCTGTAATGAAATATTCATAGGCTTCGGTGCGGGCAAACCCAATTCTGAATATACTGATAAGGGCATAAGATTTATGCTTGCTCCCAAGTCACATAGGCACTTATTGAACGACATCTTCCCGATTGTGCATGGGATGGTAAAACTTCCAGGGTCTTTATGTTTAGGTGGAAGCTTTTTCTGTAACACTACACTGCACTCCTCTGTTAGTGCTACTGTTTCGAAGTCTTCCCATTTCTTCTTCCTTGACAGAATTCCCTTCATAAACTTCGCGTAACTCGGCATTTGCTCCAAGGCCTCTGCAAATGGAATATTAATCTGGAGTTTCTTGAACACCTCTAAAAATTTTGCGAACTGCTTATCGGACTTCTGTTTTTGGACTCTCTACTGAAACGACGGTGGAGGATAAACAATCGGCTCACTGTTTAGCTGTGGTTCCTCTGATTTGTTCCCCTCTACTACATTACTGTCGTCGTCTTTTTCTTCCGGTGTTGCTGAATTTTCTACACTAATCTCACCGAGGTGTTTTTCGCTTCTCAACATAACTGCCTGACATTGCTCATGATTACCCTTCGGATTTCTTTCGGTGTCGCTAGGTAAGGTTCCTTGTGGTCTACTATTTAATGCCAACGCAAGTTGTCCTATCTGATTCTCTATATTCTTGAGAGCAATAGTATGATTCTTCAGCATCAGATCAGTGCTAGTTTTGTAACTTGCTCAGGATTCCTCATCATCAGATTTCCTGTCCTGCTGTTGAGTTTGTTGTGGATGACTGTGAAATCAAGGGGGATATGATGGTTGTGGAGCTTGAGTTTGCTGATTATTGCTCCACGAGAGGTTTGGGTAGTTCCTATTCCCTTGATTGTAGGTATTCTGATATGTATTTTTCGGATTCCTATTGTAGTTGCTTATGTACTGAACGGAAGCTGGATTTATCGCGCACTGCTCTGTCAGATGATCCCCCGCACATAATTCACATACTGCCATAACCTGCTGAACTTGTTGAGCTTTAGCCCCTGCTAACATGTGCACCGTCTCATTCAGCTTATCAAACTTCATGGATAGTGCAGAAATAGTTGCGTGTAAAGATGTTACTCCGTCTAATTCCAAGACCCCAGCTGCTTTTGCCTCTGTCATTCTTGATGTGGGCCACTGGTAGTTATTTGCCGACGTTGTTTCTATCAAATTGTAAGCATCCTCATGACTTTTAGCCAAGAATGCTCCCCCCGATGCCGCATCAATACTCGCTCTGATATTGCCATTTAGCCCGTTATAGAAGGTGTTCATTTGTAATCACTTGGGCAATCCATGATGTGGGCACTTCCTGAGCAAGTCTTTGTATCTCTCCCATGACTCATATAGTGACTCTCCACTCTGTTGCGCAAACAATGTGATGTCACTCCTCATTTTCGTAGTCTTTACCGGTGGGAAAAATTTGGCAAGAAATTTTTGAGCCAAATCCTCCCACGTAGTGATCGAACCCGGCGGGCAAGAGTGTAACCAACTCTTCGCCTTGTCCCGTAAGGTAAATGGGAACAAGCGAAGTCTTACTACCTCATCCGATACCCCGTTGTACTTGAACATGTCGCACATTTCCAGAAAACTGAGCAAGTGCTCATTTGGATCGTCGTCTGCCATTTCCCCAAACTGACATGAATTCTGCATCATCTGAATAGTCCCAGGCTTTATTTCAAAAGTGTTCGCAGCAATTGCAGGCCTAGTAATGCTTGACTGCAGATCAGTCACCTTAGGTGTGGAAAAATCCCTCAGCGCTTTCTGGTCTTCGGCAGCCATCGTTCCTTCCAGAACAGAAATTTCAAATTCGGTTCTCGTTTCCTCAATCCACTTACTCAACTTTTGAAATCGTCTGTCAATGTCGTCCTCAAAAGGTAGCAAGTCTGGATGTTTAGACCGTGTTTGCATAAACCGATGTCGAAAACCTGAAATAGAGAAAGTAAAAAAATAAAAATGTTTAAGTAAAACTGGACTAAGTAAACTGATATTGTAAAAACAACTATTAAAATCTCGGCTAAATTGTCCCCGCCAATGGCGCCAAAAACTTGTTGGGTAAAATCAATACGCACAAAAACACGCAAGTATACGTGGTCAACAACTAATAAAGTGATGAGTAGAGTATCATTCCCACAAGAACAAAATATCAAGAATCTTAACTTCACAATTATCAATTTTTTATTAATCCTAATTTTATTAAACTAATCGATTCAATGGTTTTTTTTTTAAAGTAACTAATTAAAAGAAACTATATTAATGAATAATTAAATTATCACAAAAGAAGTAAACACCAATAACGAAATTCAGAATTTTCAAACAATTAATGGAGAGTTAGACTTATGATTTCACCCTAAGCTTCACTCTAATTTTCTAACTTTTATTCCAATTCAATTCAATATTCCAGTTTATTAATCAAGAACACGCACGCAGTAAGAGCCACCTCTCGATGCACTAATACCATATCAACATCAATCCACAATTAAGATAGAAATCCGTTAAACACATAAATTAACCAACTCACTATATCTCTATGTGAACTGCAATTAAAAAAGGTTGAAGTTTAAGTTCTCTTAACGATTACATGCGATGTCAAGCGTATCTCTACCTTAACAATAATCACAAATATGCTATCGACATAATTTATGACACATGCTATATTAATTAGGCCTAGACTCGAATATCCTCTCTCGATTCCTTTCAAGTCCACATAAAATTGTTGATCAGACAATTCATAAATTCACGCTCAAATTAACATAGATAAATTGAAACTATCTTATAAAATTGGAAATCAAGTTATAGAATCATCGCTAAGCTTAAAGATCCATCACAAGTCTAATAAGTAAATTAGTTCATAACGAACGAATTAAAAACTGAATAATCTGTTGAAAACATCATCCCAATTAAAAAATAGATGAAAGAGAAGAAGAATTGTAGAAAACTCCTTCACGCAGCCTGAATCTGCAATCGTCGTGACAATCTCTGAAAATCACTCCTCCAATTTTTGCTCTCCAAATCCTTGAATCCGTGCTGAAAATCTTTCCTTTGTGCTAGAGAATTGTTGTTCTTCTAAGTGGTAGCAAGCTCCTCTGACTTCTGGACGTATTCTCCTTTTAATAGACTCCAAAACGCACCACCTAGCCCACAAATCTGAGCCAAAACAGAAGTCGAATCCAAACAGGACAGCTGTAGGAAACGGGACCCCCGCCCCGGCGGGGGGTACTAGCTTAAAAAGGCCCACCCCGGCGGGCTACCCTACTAACTTCAACTTTTTATGAATTCCAACTTTTTCCACTTTTGCTCCCAAAAGACCACATTCTCATCCCTATTGCATCCATAACCACCCTACACATAAAATAACATGAAACAAGTAAAAACGAACACAAAACATGAACATAAATACGAATTTAAACTTGATTTGAACAATGATTCGTGTATATAAAATTCACTTATCACAACGCATCAATTGTTGAATCAATAAAATAAAATATTGAACAGTAATTACTGTGACAATTATTCAGTAGTGCCTTCTTACGTAAGAATAAATAATTTCAAAAATATTGTGCAATACCATGTGCTACTGTGCAATAACGTGTATTACTGTATTTTAACCACCGGGTATTCCAACAGTATTAACGGTAATAACTACACCGTTAATTATAAAAACTCAATTTTTGTCGTTATCTTCATCCGACCGTTTTCTGTTATGGAGCCCACAAATAGCTACGTCGTCGTACAAATATTCCCCGACAGAAAGAATATTCCATGACTAACGAATATTCCCCGACAACAATGATTATTTTATAACCACTTGTTTATTTTGAAAAAATTTCACATTTCACCCATAACTTTAATTTTTTATCAATTTAACCATTTACTGAATTGTAATTATAAGAAAAATTGAATACTTTTTTTTATGTCATAAAATTCGGGGTCTTACATTTTACTATTAGCCTAATAAAACGAATAACTTTATAAAAGTATTCTATTTTATATAAAAAGCTTTTCTATTTTATTACATTAATAATACCAATAAAATAAACTGAGTGACTTATCACGTAAGCCTTAATAATCCATACCGTATGCTACTATGCAACCACACGTATTACTGTACTTTTACTACCGAGTAGTTCAACAATATTAACGGTAAAACTTCTGCCGTTATTTTTGCAAAATATTTTTGTCGTTTTCTCAATCCGACAATAATTCTGTTGTGGGGTCCACCAATAATTGTGTCGTCGTACGAATATTTCCCGACCAATCGAATAAAATACAACAGCTTGCATACTTTGCAAAATTTATAAATAGTACCCACAACTATAACACTATATCAAATCCACACCATAATATTCAAAAAAATATTTCGAGAAATTTAAATCTTTATTCATAAAATCTAGAGTCTCACAATCTCCCCTCCTTATAAAATTTCGCCCTCAAAATTTACATACGCACTTTATATGCCAAAGAGGTGAGGATACCTTGACTTCACTTCAAATTCTAACTCTTGAGGTATAACCTTTGAGCGTCGAATATGATCCTTCTTATCCAAGATGTTAACACGTATCTTTTCATACTTTAAATCTTCTGCTATCTCGTCCGGTTAAAAATTAATAATGTGGTTCGGGTCGTCCATATATTTAAGTAACATCGATACAAAAAAAACGTTCTGAACACGCAACATACTTGGCGATAAAACGAGTCTATAATCCATAGTTCCTACTTGAACGAGGATTTCAAATGGGCCAATTAAATTGAGGGTTGAGATTTTCTCTCTTCGTCGATTCTTGTTTCTAGAATAACGCCCTCTTGAACCTTCTTCTTCATATTCATCAGCTCTGAGTATGTAGCTTGAGCGGTTTTAACTTTATTGATTATAGTCGATTCTAATCGTATATTCGTTATCTTCACGTGGGTTCGTATATTCGCACTTGTAACTGCATACGATCTTCTACTCAACACGTCAGCTACCACGTTTGCTTTTCCACGATGGTATTGAATGGTACGATCGTAATCTTCAACAACTCGAGTCAACGTCTTTGGCGCATGTTATGTTCATTTTAGTTGAAGACATATTTGAGGGTTTAAGAAATGGGTTTTGTACTAGGGTCAATATAAAATTCGATTTCACGCTCTAAGGGTAGGCTAAGAAGTCTTCAAGAATACGTCAGGAAATTTATTAACAATAGAAATATTATTCAAAATTGTGACCCTCATCCAGGACTTGGATAACACGTCACATTAATACCTATCAACTTGCCATCGTCATTCATGACATCGCCTACAGAAAGTCTGGCTTCGGTGCATTCCACATAAGGAAGTCAACAACAAAAGGATCGGGGCTCTTTGCTTATAGCTTGATATGATAATGATTGACTTTAGTGGTTTGGTTACTTTGAATTCGCATAATAGGTTGGTTAGGAGTATGAAAGCTAACAACCTTACAAAAAGCATGATGAGTAGTTAACCAGTCGATTCCTAAAATCACATCAAAGTTAAGTATTTTCAAAGAGATAAGATCGACAAGTAACGTGAAAGTGTTGATTTGAACAAGATTTATAAATAGTGGAGGTAATGAAGGTTTCTCCTAACTGAGTTTAAACAGATATATCAAAGTCTAACTTCTCCGGAGTTAACTTCAAACATTGAACACAACTAGGTGAACTAAAAGAGTGAGTAGAACCGGTATCTAACACGATATAGACTTCACAAGAGTTTATGACTAACATACCCGTGATAATTTTATTCAGGTTCCTTGTCACGAAAAAAAACGCTCTCTCTTAAACTACCGGCTTTGACTTTTCTGGGACGGCCTTTGGTGCCTCCATCTTAGATGAACTTGTCTTCGATGAACGACAAAATCGAGCTAAATGACCTTCTCTTCCATAATTATAACATGCTTTGGACGACATCGCGTAGTTTGGACTGATGTGTCCCTCCCCTCCGCATTTGAAGCATATGATAGGTGGTCGTTCTTCTTCCTTAACAACGGGTGCTGGTGCTGACGTCTTTCCATCATTGTTGACCTCTTCTTGAAATGTCCATTCTAATTATTTTGACCATGATTACCACCGAAGTGGTTACCATTTTTGGCATGTTGACTCCCTCCATGTTTATTGTCACCGCTTTGATGACTGTTATCACATGTATTATCATTTTGTCGGCTGCTTTCTTTTGGTTGCGTTAACTCGTTATCGCGCTCCACTAACTGAGCCACATTTACAATATCTGAATACAAATACAGTTTATGAGAAATAAGATATTGACGTATCTCTGGCTTCAAACCTCTTAAAAACATCCGCGTCATTCTCTCTTCATTATCAATCAAGTGGGATGCAAATCAGGACAACTCGGCAAACTTGGCTTCGTGCTGCGACACTGTCATGTTGTTTTGCTCCAACTTGATAAATTCCACCTCCTTCATGTGACGAATGCTTTCGGGAAAGTACTTGTCATTGAACAACTATTGGAACTTCTCCCAAGACATCTTGAGTGCGTCAGGTTGGGACGTTTTACAGATTCCCACAAGTGATCTGCCTCTTCACGCAACATAAAGGTGGTAAAAGGAACCTTTTGCTCATCGGAGCATCCCAAGACATCATATATCTTGGTGATCTGCTTTAACCACGTCTCCACCTTAAGTGGTTCTGGCTTTCCCAAAAACTCCGGTGGTCCCAGTTCCTTGAATTGCTTAGCGGTGACCAATCGTGGGTTGCCATTGTTTCCTCCTGCATTATGAATAGGAGCCGCCTTCGCCTGATGTTGCATGAATTCTAAAAAACTCCTAAATGTACCGTCGTTCGTCAATTGATTAGTGTTGTTGTTTACATGAGGATTATTATCTTCCTGTTGCACATTGTCCTGATTATTGATCTGTGGAGACTCAACTGTCTCCTGTGCTCCATTGCTTATATCAACATTTTCAGATGTCATTTTCAAATACTGCAACAAAACAAGGGTTAATTAACATATCACATATTATCCCAATACTCTAACCGACCAATTAAATACCAAATAAACTTAGGTAGGTCATACTAGCGAAGGAATTCTCCGTCTCTCCCCTCCTAGTTCTGCTCTCACATCTCAGCCAGGGATCATATCTCTAAGCTTTGCTACCAACTCTGACGCCCCCAAAATTAGGTATACATCACCCATCTTGAGTCGCCAGATACATGGTACAGAATTCAAATACAACTTAATAATACAACTGTCGTGTACAATACGACAAAACATAAACTGTGAGTTTGAATACAAATATTATCTTCTAGAGAGTATCCACACTCAAAAGGAGTCCTCATTACAATTATTATCACACTATTACATAAAATAGTGAGGACTACTAATGCTATCATCTGATCCATCACTCCAGTTCCCGACTCGTCCAAACTATATTCTCATTTCTTGAAGAGAACAGCGAAAGAAAGGGTGAGCTCAACTAGCCCAGTAAAAAATATTATGACTAAGATAACGCAGAATAAATTATCATTAGTCTTCAACAATGTTAAACTGATAAAATACAATAGACATCAAGTTTAACTGCAGCGGAACCAGCAATCCATTAAAAAAGTCAAGTAGAGAATAAAATCTACTATCTTTTATGATTTAAAAGGTTTTTCAAGACTTTTATCGCTGGGACTCAGTTTAATAAATAATCCACATCATCGAATCACCCCTACACTACGGCCAAGGATATTCTTTAGTATCACGACCACGAATTATCCATGCACTACGGCTAAAGATAATCATGTTTTCATCAACGGACCTAATCATGCCATAAAACAATTCATCTTTGCACTACGGCCAAAGAGAATCCATAGCCATAATTATACCAAAAACTGTCCATCAATGCACTACGGGCCAATGAGGACTTTTTTCACATCATTTGTAGCATTACGATCATGATTACACCGAATAATCCCTGGTCACAATCATACCAAGTCCATCTATGCACTACAGGCCATAGATGACTTTCAACAAAAAATAAACATGAGGATGATGACAATGATATAAGAATTCAATAAAACAAGTTCAAGAATTAATTTATCTAGGAACTGATAACGTCCAAATTGTCAACATGATACTGCTTTGTAGAGTAAAATTCAAGAATGTTCAGAAGAATATTTCCATGAAAAGATACTGGATGAAGCGCAAATATCAAGGATATTCCACTAATTTCATGGAGTATAGAAGTCAAAGTTTTAATCAACTGAGTATAATAAAGAATGGAATAACAAAAAAAATCACCATGCATGCGATAGACCGCACAGACAGGTTATTCCAACAGAAAAATAAACAGTGGAACCAAGTTATGCGTAAATATACCGATAGGACATTCCGATAGAATAATAAATAATGGAACCAGGTCCGGCGTAATCGCACAGACATGATATTCTAACAGAATAATAAATAATGAAACCAGGTCCAGCGTAAAGCACATACATGATATTTCGACAGAATAATAAATAATGGAACCAGGTCCGGCGTAATCGCACAGACAGAATATTTCGACAGAGTAATTAATAATTTAATAACAGAAGAATTTCACCAAGTATAGGGTAGCCCACATATACAAGTTATTCCAACAGAAAAATAAAGAATGAAATAACAGAAGTTCTCTTCATGAATAAGAAAGAAAGAATACCCTTTACGAGTACAACAAATAATATCCCTTACCGTAAAAGAAACTTGATATCGGAGTAGTGAAGTAGCAGAATACTTTTCTTCTTTCTCTCTATAATTTCTCTCTCTAGAGTTTCAGTGAATTCGAAAGAAAATAATGAAGGAATGAGCTTCTATTTATAAAAAAATGGACTGCATAGTAACTAACTCATGAACGGTCTAGATTGATTTACTTTAATCTGACGGTCCATATTTAAAGCAAAATCTTTTAAATAAAATATAATATATTCTATTTATAGTCTAATAAAACGAATAACTTTATAAAAGATTTTACTATGCAAACACTATGTAGGCACTATGCAAATACTATGCATAATAAAATATAATATATTCTAATTATTGTCTAATAAAACAGATAACTTTATAAAAGTATTCTATTTTATATAAAAAGATTTTACTATTAGCATAATAAAACTAATAACTTTATAAAAGTATTCTGTTTTATATATAAAGCTTTTCTATTTTATTACATTAATAATACCAATAAAACAAAACTGAGTGACTTATCACGTAAGCCTTAATAATCAATACCATATGCTACTATGCAACCACACGTATTACTGTACTTTTACTATCGAGTAGTTCAACAGTATTAACGGTAAAACTTTCGCCGTTATTTTTATAAAATATTTTTGTCGTTTTCTCAATCCGACAATAATTCCGTTGTGGGGTCCACCAATAATTGTGCCGTCATACGAATATTCCCCGACCAATCGAATATAATACAACAACTTGCATACTTTGCAAAATTTATGAATATTACCCACAACTATAACATTATATCAAATCCACACCATAATATTCAAAAAAATATTTCGAAAAATTTAAATGTTTATTCATAAAATCTGGGGTCTCACATCAGACTATGTTTAAACTTAATTAGGATTATGTAACAAGTCTTTATTCAATATTATTATATATTCTATTAAGCACTGTAGGTTGCGAGACTTGGGGGAATAATTATAATAAAATATTGTATATTATTCTAAATTAGATCTTTCGTTGTGAATGTATGATTTTAGTTATTATGGTAATACTTTGAGCACGTGACGAACCGAATTCGAGCGACCAAGTGGAGGTCATAATTTAGGGGCGTCACAGGTTGGTATCAAAGCTATAGTTATAAACCTTAGGAACGAGAGTCCTTAGATTATAACTTAGGAAAACTGAGAAGTTAGGAAGGGGATATAACTCATGTAGAGTTTTCCTTGAGAGACCTAGTGTGCTATGAAATGTAACTTCATTTTATACAATGAACTTATGTTATTTAACATTCTGATGGAGTTGTTGTTTATCTTGTCATATGTTGGTGATTGTAGGAAGACTGACATTGGAGGACCTAGCCGAGTAGTAGAGGAGGAGCCGCGTGATATCTACGTAATCTATGAGGCACCCTTGATAGTAGAACCTATATCAGTAGTTGCCCCTATTGATGATGATGATGAGGAGGAGGAGGAGGAGATGGAGCATCTGCCTGAGGAGTCTGATCCGGAGGAGGAACCTATGGAAGAGGAGCCTATGGAGGAGGAACCCGGACCCATGGAGGACTCTGACGAGTCTACTTTCGAGGATTGGATGTTGGGGGAGTACGAAGAACATATTTTGGAATTAGGATGTAGAGTCGAGGAACTAGAGACTGAGACTCTTGAGAGGCAACTAGTGATGCAGGAGATGGAGGTGGAAATAGCTCACTGTAAGGAGGATGGGATCTAGATGGGGGTCTTATTTCACCGATCAGTGGTAAAAAATGTTGAATTGGCAGAAAAGCTAGAAGAAATGGAACAGAGGGTTTTGAGTGAGAGGAAGCAGAAGGAGGCTCTCTGAACTCAGTTAGAGATGAAGGTGATGGATAGGATTCACTTCGAGGAGAAGTGGGAGGAATCTAATGACAGGGTAGATGATCTAGAGGATGAGGTACGGTGCAAGAGGAGGAAGATGAATAAGATAGGCTATGCTCTACGCACGACTGTGTAGAGGTTAATCGATGGGGGTAAATCACTACCCAGCTGAGCAAGGATAGACCCGACATACCATAAGTCGGGATATGGTGGCACACATTACACAGAAGGAGTATTAGAGCGCCGTGGAGCATGGGATGCTAAATTGAGTCTAGAGTAAAAAGCTCAGTAGTGTAGTATTTTATTTATGAGTTGTTTAATATGTTGTTGTAATCTCAGTCTTTTGTGTAAGATGTAAGATGATGGTAACCCCAACTTTTGAATAGTGTTAGAGGGGTAGTAAACTTATGTTGTCCCCGTATTTTGTGATAATAGGGGATATGTGTTATCATTTATAGTAGTATGCTAGAAAAGAACATGTGTTGTAACCATTTGGCATATGAATATAAATGGACTTAATTCATAAACGTGTTTTAAACCTTTAGTTATTTTCATTTGAGAAATGTCTTAATATGATAGTTAGATAATAAGATGAAAAATTTTGTGATGCAGAAAATACCGCCCAGACGTAGAATAACTGTCCCAGAAGAGTCAGTTAATGATAAGAGAGGACCAGTAGATCCGATACAGCGACTGGTAGATTTATTATGAGAAGCTCTGAGGGGAAGAAACGAACACGTACCACCCGTTCCCCAAGCTGTCCCAGTAACAACCTTCAAAGATTTTAAGAGTGTAGGACCCCTAGAGTTCATAGGAACTACTGACCTGATAGTTGCACAAACCTAGATCAAGGAGATCGAGAAGGCCTTCACTATAGCTCGCATGGGTGAAGACCAGAAGACAGTATTTGTAACATACATGATGATGGGAGAAGCAAACTATTGGTGGGAAACTAATCAGCAGAGAGCGGGGGAAGGAACGATAACATGGGAGAGGTTTACGACGCTGTTTTTTGAGAATTATTTTTCGAAGAGTATGAAGAGAAGGATGGAAGTGAAGTTCCTAGACTTAAAACAAGGAGATATGACGGTGGCGTAATATGTATCGAAGTTTAATGAACTCGCGCGATTTGCAGAGCATCAAGTTAGAGATGAGGAAAGGAAGGCGAGAAGCTTCGAGCAATGATTGAAACCGTTGTTGTATAATAAGGTATTAGTCTTCCAGATTGATTCCTTTGCGACCTTATTAGAGAAGGCAGTCATTGTGAAAGGTGGCAGTGAGGCTTTAAGTCTGTATCATAAGGAGAAGAAAAATAAGAACCCCGGTAATGAGCATCGCGGAGGAAGCAGTAGTGGAGGGAGTAATTCTGGAAAGAGAAAATGGGAAAATAACAACAACAACAAAAACAATAATCAAGGTGGGAGTCACCAGGAAACTTCAAGAGGAGAACCGAAGCTTGCAACAAGTATGGAAGAAGTCGTCCGGGGGAGTGCTGGAAGGGAAAGAGCACTTGCTATAACTGCGGCCAAGAGGGGCACATCTCGCCAAATTGCCCAAAGCCAAAGAAGATCAGATGATGTTTTGCTTGTGGATCGACAGAGCACCAGATAATGGATTGCCCGAAAAAAGGAAGCAATGGAGCTGGCGGAGGCCAGGGAGGAGGGAGCAAGTGTAACGTCCAAGAATTTGAAACTCCTTATTTAATTAAATATGTGATTTAATTTTTAATGAGATAGTTTTGTGAGTTTATTTAAACCTTATGTGGTTATGTGAATTTATGAATTGATTAAAAGGAGTCACTAATAGTTTATTTAAATTAGTGGACTAACCCTAAGAGTTTGATATCAAAGAATTGATAGGATTATTAATAATTAAATATTCAATTTATTTGAATATGGTGGTAATAGTTGAATATATTGATTAATTGCAATTATGAGTAATTAATTGATAATGTGTTAATTAATAATTATTATGAATAAATAATAATTAATAATTTATAAAATGATTTATATACTTGCTTGATTCATTTGTGCAAGCATGAAATATATTAAAACTCTATTAGATGGTAGTTAATTATATATTTTATATAGTACAAGGTGGCACATGAATATGTCTATATATTATATATATAGACTATATA
Source organism: Panax notoginseng (assembly GCA_016801055.1). Taxonomy (NCBI): domain Eukaryota; kingdom Viridiplantae; phylum Streptophyta; class Magnoliopsida; order Apiales; family Araliaceae; genus Panax; species Panax notoginseng. Next base: position 135,932,387 of record CM029016.1, read on the forward strand.
GTAAGAGTTATTTGCATTCATGTGAGTTGCATAATAATATTGTTATATGATATGAAGTGTGTGGGTAAACATTCATGTATACCCTATTGACATATAATAATATCAATTGTTAAATTATTAATAATTTCATTAAGTTATTATAATAATAACAGTCATGGTAATTGAAAATGTACATGAATTATATGCATGTGCACTACTTGATATCTTGTAATTGGAAAATACATTGTATGCCCTTTTAAATCATTATAACCTATGTTATGTGAAATGAATTGTGCATACATAATTTATAACCAAAGTATATATTATGTATATAAGGTATTAGCCAAGTGTGGCATTTCATTTTGCAAATGCTGAGAATTCTATTATCCCATAATAAGAGTCCCATTTCATCTTCCCACGTGAAAAGCTAGCAAGCCTAGCCTAGCTTCATCTCAAATTCACCAATCTAGATCAATTAGTGGATGGGAAGTGGGATTCATGATGGAGATTACCAACTCTCACCAACTCTCTCTTAACCCTTGTGCATTCTTAAAATTCTTTGGTTTGATTTGGGAGGTAATCTCATTATCTAGATAGTCAATCTTCTATAAATGTGACCTTCATCTTCCTTGTTGCAATTGTTGAGAATTAGTTGCTAAGGAGTGAGTGTATTGCTACCCAATTTCTTCAAGAGGTATAAAATCTTAACTTGTGTTATTAGTTAGGTTTTGTCAAATTCTTAGGAATTTCTAGAATTCTTTATTAATCAAAGTGAATTAACATGCCATGATATGTTTCTAAAGTTTATTTACATGATTAAACTCTTTAATGATAGGTTGTAGCATGTTTAAAACTGAAATGAACCAAGGTGGCTAAGGCTCTGCATATTAGAGCAACTCACTGCCTCTGGTGCAGGCATGGCGCAGCTGCGCCCTATTTGTATTAGGGTGCAGCATAGCTGCGCCGTACCTCAGAACCAGTTGCTGGTTTCTATTTGTGATATGTGTTACTAACTTGATGTTATGACTTAGATACATACATATAGAGGAGTATAACATGTTATGTGAAGCTTTTGTATGTGGTATGAAGTAATCAATTTGGATTAGTAAGAAAGTTGTAACATAACTTAGAGTTTTCAAAACTAACTTTGAGGAAAACTTATGTTCACAAGTTCTGGACTTACGAGACCATATACATGACTGATTTGGAACCTAAATGAGCATGATATGTGATTCATAGCTATTATATCAATTACCAACATGATAAGCTTCGTGCTAGAACTTAGTTTGAAAAGAAAGGCTTAATACCACAAGACTAATGAACACAAATTCTGATCTTGAAAGGAGGTTAACATGACTTAACTCCTTATGATATGAGTTAAAAAGTTGTCTTGTATATGTATATTGCATCATTCATGCTAAAAAGATTTCAAAGACAACCTTGGACATATTTTTAACATAAGTGCATATTATGTGAGTACTTAGCTACTAAAGTAGTAAGATGTCATGTTATAGCTATATTACTCCTAAACATGATTCATATGTATTAAACTTGGTGATTACATGATTTTTATGTTTTAATGACATATAACTTGTAAGTTAAACTTGTGGTATTGAACTCAAGTATGATCATGTGTTACATGTGAACCTCTAGCATGTATGTATGTTAAAATATATATGTAATTGGTGTGTTAGAGTTGGACTGAAGTTAGGAGAGCAAAGCTTAAAACTTGGTCTGGCCCGGGGACAGCGCAGCTGCGCCTTCCCTAAGCCTAGACTAGGCGCAGCTGCGCCGTCCTGCAGTCTTGCTAAAATGATCTGTTTTTGGTCTGAAATTTAAGGCATGCTTATATGATTTCTTTATCTTGTAATATGTGACCAATGTGCCATATAATGTGTTGAGAAGCATGCTATGTGATGACTTGATTCTTTTAAGTATAGACTCGTATTAGTTTACACATGCTAATTGAAAGACCAACTTGTTAACGTTAGGTCGTTTCAAAACAAGTATTTAAAGCTAGAATTGTATTGTAGCTGAGCAAACATGCAAGTTTCCTAAATTTACACAAACTTTGGATTTTGTGCAAGTTCTTGAATTTGATACGATTCGTATGTTGAATGGAAGTACCCTAAACCCTTGCATTACTTTATTCGACGCATATCGTAAGCAAGTTCCCTAACTTTACTCAAAGTATTATTGAGCAAGTTTCCTTGAACTTCACTATTTGACTGTGAAAGTTTCCTATCCTTCTCATATTGAATTGAGCAGGTTATTGTTGAATTGAAAGTTATTCGTTTAAGCTTGAACTTTATTTCCAAGCATGCTATTAAGCGATTTAATTACCTTACAATTAATCCACATCGATATTATTGATATTCACACTTAGTGAACTTGAGTTCGTATAGTCTTGGACTTGTACTTCATTAAAGTTCTATAATTCTTGAACTGTGTCAGATAGAGTCTGAACCTTGTTCGGTCAGACAAGTATATGAAGTTTTATAAAAGCTATCCAAACCAATTGATGGTAAGGATTCTTAGACTGAAAGAACACCCCTTCTATGATAAGGGAGTACCCCAGGTATCTAATATAAGATACAAAGAGCAGATTTAAATGTTATGCATACACATGGTGTACACGAGGTTGATCCCCTCAAGTACTTATAGTTCAATTGAAGATTGATTCCATTGGAGTGTTATAGTTCAAAGTCTACTTTACTAGCAGTTATTCTAAAAGAAATCATTATCTTTGCTTCTAATATTCATATTGTTGAATCCTTCAGATATTCATATTATTGAATTCTTTGTCAGATATTTTCCTTTCATCATGATATATCCTTAGTGTTGTATTTAAACTTGTTGGGTAAACTTGTTTCTCATCCTTGCTATATCATGAATTATATTGCAGCTAAACCCGAGATCTCACGAAAGGACAAGGGTAAAGGAAAGATGTACGATAGTCGTCAGGAGCAGAATTTATCTTATGCTTAATTTAAATTACTGTTATGTAATATGAACCCTAAGTACTATTATAGGGTATGTTTGTAAGATGTTATTAAGGTTATCGAATCTTGGGACTAGTAACACCTTTTGAATGAACGATATACGTTTATTATTTTCTGCATTTTAGTTATCGTATGTTGTTTAGAGGTGGATGTTTGTATTTTATCGTGATGACCGAACCGGGTTCAGAGGACCTGATTTTGGGGGCGTCACTGGTTGGTATCAGAGCAGTAGGTTATGAACGTTCGGAATACAAAACCTAGGTTATAACCTTAGTAGAAAACTCAAGTAGAGTATGTAAGTGATGGGATGAGGAAATCCATCGAGTTTTATTGTGATATTGAAGTGGTTTATTTAAATCAAAAATGATTGATAGACGTCTTAAACTTCTTAATGCTAACATGGATAGCATATCACATAAAGCCTAATTATTTCTTCCTTTCCTCAGATCATGCCGCCTAGGAGACTACAGCGTAATCATAGGGAGGAAGGATCCATTAACAATGTTAGAGGGGAAAATGTTGATCCAATGCAGAAATTTGTTAATCTGTTAACTGAGGCAATGCAAAACAGACCCTCGCCAGCAGCAGGGCAGCCATGATAACACTTGGCTAGCTTTAAGGACTTTAAATTGGTAGGACCTCTGGAGTTCCGAGGAACTTTAGACCCAATTGAAGCCCAGACATGTATAGAAGAAATGAAGAAGGTGTTTGAGGTCGCACGAGTGGTCGGAGCACAAAACATGAGTTTTGCCACTTTCATGATGAAGGGCAATGCTAATTATTGGTGGAAGGCCAATAAGGGATGAGCAGACAAAGGAGTTATTCCTTGGGACAGATTTAAGGAGTTATTCATTGAGAATTACTTCTCAGAGAATACGCAACAGGATATGGAAGTTAAGTTTCTGGAACTGAAGCAAGGTAGTATGTCTGTCGTAGAGTACGCGACAAGATTTAACGAGTTGGCCTGATTCGCGACACATCAGGTTGACACAGAGGCCAGGAAGGTAAGGAGGTTCGAATTAGGACTGAAACCATTGGTGCAGAAAGTAGTGGCTGTATTGAAGATTAAGACTTACTCTGATCTTTTGGAAAAGGGCTATCATCGCCGAAGGAGGCAATGAAGTCATCACTCGATTCAAACAAGAGAAGAAGACCGGTGAAGATAGGAAGAAAGGGGGAAGTAGCGGAGGCAGCAATCCTAATAAACGTAAATGGATGGAGAGCCAATCCTCTAGAGGTAATAAGTCCAGAGGGTAGGCCAAGAAAAGTATGAAGTGCAACAACTGTGGGAGGAATCACTCGGGGGAGTGCATGAAGGGGAAGAGTGTTTGTTATCGTTGCGGACAACCGGGGCACATGGCTCCTCAATGTCCGAATAAGCAGAAGGGAGGATGTTTCTCGTGTGGAGCCACAGACCATCAAATCAAGGACTTCCGGAAGAAAAAGGGCTATGCAGCTAGCGGCAACCGAAACAACAACAACAACGGGCTGAACATTGGAGGGCCAGTCATTCAAGCCAACATAGCAACGACACGAACGTTCAACATAACCGTACAGGATGTGGTGGAATCTAAGGACGTGGTGTCAGGTATCATTCTGATCAATGATATAGATGCATACATGTTATTTGGTTTGGGTGTTACCTGCTCTTTTATTTTTAAAGAATTTGCTAAACAGTTAGACTTACCCCGTGAGAGATTTGAACACCCTATGAACGTAGAAGTATCAAACACAGAAATTATTCCCGTAGAATACATTCATAGGAACTGTTATGTCGAATTGCGAGGATTTAAGCTCAAAGTGGATTTGATACCGATTCGTCTGGGGGAGTTCGATATAATCCTTGGGATGGATTGGTTATCGGTTCACGGAGCAGTTATAGACTGTAAGAAGAAGTGTGTACACCTTAGGACTCTGAATAAGTCGAAGGTAGTATTTTATAGTAGTAAATCACCAAGACAATCTCATTATCTGACGATGGTGCATGTGCAGAGATTTCTTAGGAAGGGTTGTATAGGTTATTTGGCTCATGTGGTTGATACTCGACGAGTCGAGGGCGAACTGAGTCAGATACCTATTGTAAGGGATTTTGTGGATGTCTTCCCAGACGAGATTTTGGGATTACCACCTGATAGTGAGATTGAGTTTGTTATTGATTTGGCACCGGGGACAACACCGGTATACAAAGCGCCGTATCGTATGGCACCAGTAGATATGAAAAAACTGATGGATCAATTGCAAGAGTTGTTAGATAAGGGATACATTCGACCGAGCGTATCACCGTGGTGAGCACCAGTCTTATTCGTAAAGAAGAAAGATGGGTCGCTAAGACTTTCTATCGACTACTGAAAGTTAAACAAGGTCACCATTAAGAACAAGTACCCGTTGCCTATGATAGACGATTTGTTTGATCAGTTGAAGGGGGCAAAGTACTTTTCAAAGATTGACTTAAGAACTGGTTATCACCAACTGAAAGTGAGGCCGGAGGATATTCCAAAGACGGCATTCAGAACTCGGTAAGGACACTTTGAGTTTCTGGTTATGTCATTTGGATTGACGAATGCACCAGCAGCATTTATGGATTTGATGAACAGAGTGTTCAAACAGTATTTGGATAAGTTTGTTGTCGTATTCATCGATGACATTCTTGTGTATTCAGAGACGGAGGAAGAACACGTCGAGTATCTTCGGATAGTGTTGGAGACATTAAGGATGGAGAAGTTGTATGCAAAATTCTCCAAGTGTGAGTTTTGGTTGCAGAAAGTGTAGTTTTTAGGGTACATTATCGACAAAAATGATGTTTCGGTCGATCCAGCGAAGGTAGAAGCGGTTATCAATTGGGAGCAGCCGAAGACACCGACAAATATCAGGAGTTTCTTAGGATTAGCGGGATACTATCGAAGATTTATTCTGGATTTTTCAAAATTAGCATCACCGTTGACCAATCTTACCAAAAAAATAGTTAAGTTTGTTTGGACGGAGAAGTGTGAAGAAAGTTTCCTAGAATTGAAGAAGAGGCTTAGTCAAGCACCTGTGTTGGCTTTACCAGACAACACGGGAGGGTTTATCGTGTATTGTGGTGCGTCACACAAGGGTTTTGGCTGTGTACTAATACAACATGGTAGGGTCATTGCGTACGCATCACGTCAGCTGAAAGATTATGAGAAGGGATATTCGACTCATGATCTGGAGTTAGCAGCAGTAGTTTTCGTCTTGAAGATTTGGAGGCATTATTTGTATTGCGAGAAGTGTAAGATATATACGGATCACAAGAGTCTGAAGTATATCTTCACGCAAAGAGAGTTAAACATGAGGCAGCGCTGATGGTTAGAATTGATCAAAGATTTTGATTGTGAGATTTTGTACCATTCAGGCAAAGCAAATGTAGTGGTAGTTGCCTTGAGTAGAAAAGGTAGAGAGAAGTTATTGAAGTTGACAATTCAAGAAGAATTAGTGAAAGATTTCGAACGACTAAACTTGAAAATTAGGTATCTGATGGAGACCGACGAACAATTATTTACAGTGACAGTGAGGCCGACTTTATTGGACAAAGTTGAAGAGGCACAAGAGAAGGACGAAGATTGCATTAATATTAATAAGTGATTGACTGAAGGTGATGAATTGAAATTTAAGATTGATAGCACTGGACTACTAAGATTTGAAGGACGAATTTGGGTACCGTTAGTACCAGAACTGAGAGAAGAGATTTTGCGAGAAGCGCACAGTACGAGATACTCGATACATCTAGGAAGCACGAAGATGTACCAAGATTTGCGTCACCACTTCTAGTGGCCAAACATGAAGAGAGAGGTTGCAGAATTCGCAAGTAGATGCCTAACTTGTCAGAGGGTCAAGGCAGAGCACCAATGACCAAGCAGGTTACTACAACCATTAGAGATTCCAGAATGGAAATGGGAGCACATCACAATATACTTTGTGGTGGGACTTCTCGCAACGCAGAAAGGGCACGACGCCATATGGGTGATTGTAGATCGTCTTACTAAGTCAGCTCACTTTTTGCCGATTAAGATTAAGTATAGTTTGGACCAATTAGCCAAATTGTATGTGAAGGAAATTATCTCGAGGCATGGGGTGCCAGTATCTATTGTATCAGATAGAGATCCGCGATTCACCTCAAACTTCTAGAAGAGTCTTCAAGAAAGAACGGGGACACAACTACGAATGAGTACCGCGTATCATCTGCAGACCGATGGGCAAAGTGAGAGGACAATTCAAACACTTGAAGACATGCTTTGAGCTTGTGTGATGGACTTCAAGGGTAGTTGGGAGGATCACCTTCCATTAGTAGAGTTCGCGTATAATAATATTTATCACGCTAGTATTGGAATGCCACCGTACGAAGCACTGTATTGGAGGAAATGTAGAACACCCTTATGCTGGGACAAAGTTGGAGAACGTCGACTGTTGGGACCAGAGCTGGTACAACAGACGGCAGAAATCATCAGGGTGATAAGAGCCCGGCTAGTAGCAACTCAAGATCGCCAGAAGAAGTATGCAGACCTACATCGCAAGAAGAGAGATTTTGAATTAGGAAGCTATGCATTTCTGAAAGTATCTCCCTAGAAAGGGAAGATTCATTTTGGAAAGAAGGGCAAGTTGAACCTTAGGTTCATAGGACCGTTCGAGATTCTGAGGCGAGTCGGTGAAGTGGCGTATGAGGTATCATTACCTCCTGAACTTGAGCACATTCACAATGTGTTTCATGTGTCAGTATTACGGCCGTATAAACCATACTATAAGCACGTTATCTCGTATGAACCGATCCAAGTTGAGAAAGACTTATCGTACGAGGAAGTTCTGGTCCAGATACATGGTAGGAAGGAACAGAAGCTGAGGAATAAGAGTATCCATCCCGTTAAGATTCTCTGAAGGAATCACGCAGTAGAAGAAGCTGCGTGGGAGCTAGAAGAGAAAATGAGAGCGAATTATCCGTTTTTATTTGAGTAACCTTAATTTTGCAATTTTGAGGACATAATTTTTATAAGGGGGGAGGGATGTAACGTCCACGAATTTGAAACTCTTTATTTAATTAAATATGTGATTTAATTTTTAATGAGTTAGTTTTATGAGTTTTTTTAAACCTTATGTGGTTATATGAATTTATGAATTGATTAAACGGATCCACTAATAGTTTATTTAAATTAGTGGACTAACCCTAAGAGTTTGATATCAAAGAATTAATAGGATTATTAATAATTAAATATTCAATTTATTTGAATATGGTGGCAAGAGTTAAATATATTGATTATTTGCAATTATGAGTAATTAATTGATAATGTGTTAATTAATAACTATTATGAATAAATAATAATTAATGAGTAATAGATTAATAATTTATAAAATGATTTATATACTTGCTTGATTAATTTGTGCAAGCATGCAATATATTAAAACTATATTAGATGGTAGTTAATTATATATTTTATATAGTACAAGGTGGCACATGAATATGTCTATATATTATATATATAGACTATATAGTAAGAGTTATTTGCATTCATGTGAGTTGCATAATAATATTGTTATATGATATGAAGTGTGTGGGTAAACATTCATGTATACCTTATTGACATATAATAATATCAATTGTTAAATTAATAATGATTTAATTAAGTTATTATAATAATAACAGTCATGGTAATTAAAAATGTACATGAATTATATGTATGTGCACTACTTGATATCTTGTAATTGGGAAATACATTGTATGCCCTTTTAAATCATTATAACCTATGTTATTAGAAATGAATTGTGCATACATAATTCATAACCAAAGTATATATTATGTATATAAGGTATTAGCCAAGTGTGGTATTTCATTTTGCAAATGCTGAGAATTCTCTTGTCCCATAATAAGAGTCCCATTTCATCTTCCCACGTGAAAAGCTAGCAAGCCTAGCCTAGTTTCATCTCAAATTCACCAATCTAGATTGTGACGCCCCCAAAATAGGTATACATCACATATTCTGAGTTGCCAAATACATGGTATAGAAATAAATACAACTTTATTAATAAAATTATCGTGCAAAATGAGACAACACAACACTGTGAGTTTAAATACAAATATTATCTAATAGACAGTATTCAAATCAAAAGGAGTCCTCGTTATAATTATTGATACACTATTTTACAAAATAGTGAGGACTACTAAAATAACTATCCTGAACCATCACTCCATACCCCCACTAGTTCCTGCTATGTTCTCACCTCCTAAGAAGAAAAATGGAACAAAAAGGAAAATGGGTGAGCTCAACTAGCCCAGTAAAGAATATTATGACTAAGATAATATACAACAAATTATCATTAGTCTTCAACAGGGAAAAATCTGATAAAATATAATAGACAACAAGTTTTAGATCAGTAATTGTAGCAGAACAGCAATCCATTAGAAGAGTCAAGTAGAGAATGAATTCTACTATCTTCTAAGATTTAAAAGTTCATCATCAATTTTTTATCCCTGTAACATCAATCAATATACATCTTGAATCAAATATTCATCCTTGCACTACATGCCAAAGATATTCATTTGTATCACCAGTTTATAATGTTCATCTCAACACCTGTTCATCTTTGCACTACGGGCCAAATATATTCATCAGTTAATCATTCATCTTTGTACTACAGGCCAAAGATATTCATCAAGTATTATCATTAAGGACTGAGGATGATGAAACATATTTTAGAAAATGAATCCAGTAAGATAAAAGAACAAATATTAGAGATTCGTACTTTAGATAATTCAAGTTTAAAAATACTCCATAATAAATCATAATGGAGAAAAATTCAAGAATGAAGATCAAAACATGGATACAATCAAAGATAGTAACCATAATAGACATCTGAGAAAAAGAAGAGAAAATTTTATTTTTTGGTGAATAGTGCCGTATACGTGAATAGTATCGTATACGTGAATAGTAACTCCGACACAAAAATATAGAAATTCCATAATAAAATTCATAACACTATTTCGGCATAATGATATTAAAGAAAATAATATCATATTAGAAGAAAATAACATCGCTTACCTCAAAATAACAGTATTTTTGATCGGAATATCGGATGTAAAGCCGAAGGAAACTTGCACTAAATAGCAACTCTCAAAGTATCTAAATACTCACAAAATATGCTCGATAATATATATATATATATATAGAGAGAGAGAAAACTTGTTTCTGGTGTGATTTTCAATTCTAATTAAGTACCCTATTTATAGGAAAATGCTAGAACGTCAAAGGAGACTAAATGAATAAAATAATATATATTATTTTCTTCATTCTACGCACGCTAGCCATCCAAGACCAGTATGCCATCTTGGAAAAAAAATTAGCAGCCCACATGTTTTAAAAACAAAAGTGGGTCCCACCCATAATTTTAATAAAAATATTTAATTTCCCAAAACTTCAATAATTCATAATAAATAGCTCCTTTATCAGAAAAATTCAAATCTCATGTCTTTTTTATAAGAAATTTAATTCTCTACAACTTTGTAGAAGAATATTTTTCCAAATTCCAAATAGAAAATGCCCGAAATCTACATACGGATGATTTTTAATACCTCAATTCTGATAAAATACTAATAAAATACCTCAGCATTAATTCCTTCATTTATATCCACAAAAATAAATATATTCATCATTTATATCTACATAAAATAAATATTTCGTTATCATATAAATCAATAATTAATTATTCACAAATAATATTACGTAATCATAATTATGACAACCAGGTCGTTCCTAGGAAAGAGGGGGCTTTCCGATAAGGATTTCTACTTACTGACGTGCAATTAGGTGACCAAACCTCTCCTTAGACTGATCTTCCTTAGACATTACCAATAATGTTATCTAATAATATTATTTAAATAATATGAATTATTGATCTGATAATGGAGAAACTATGCAGTGACAATTATTGAAACAATAATAATAACCAATATCAACGTAGCAATTATTGAATCAATAAAATAACATATTGAACAATAATTACTGTAACAATTATTGAGTAGTGCCTTCTTACGTAAGGATCAATAATTCATCAATACTGTGCAATACCGTGTGCTACTGTGCAACCACGCGTATTACTGTATTTTAACCACCAGGTATTCCAACAGTGTTAACGGTAACAACTACGCCGTTATTTATAAAAACTCAAACTTGTCATTTTCTTTCATTCAATCGTTTTTCGTTATGGGGCCCACAAATGGTTGCGCCATCGTACGAATATTCCCGACAGCAAGAATATTCTACGACCAAACGAATATTCTTGACAACAATGAATATTTTATAACCACTTATTTATTTTGTAAAATTTGCACATTTCACCCATAACTAAATTATTATATCAAATTAACACCCTATTATTCAAAATAATAATTAGAGAAAATTCAATTTTATTTATAAAAAAGTTGGGGTCTTACAACCTCCCCTGCTTATGAAATTTCGTCCTCGAAATTGACGTACATACCTGGTGTTTCGAAAAGGTGAGGATACCTCGTTTTCATTTCTGATTCCAACTCTTAGGTCAATTCTTCAATAGCATGGTTTCTCCACAAAACCTTAACTTGTGATATAATCTTGGTGCGTAGGACATGCTCTTTTCTATCCAAGATCTTAACAGGTACCTCCTCGTGCATTAAATATTCGGCTATCTCGTCTAGTTCTAACTCAATAATGTGGTTCGGGTCTTTCATATATTTACGAAGCATAGATATGTGAAAAATATTATGAACACGAGACATGCTTGGAGGTAATGCGAGTTTATAGGCCACATTTCATATTCGGTCAAGAATTTCAAATGGACCAACAAATCTTGGATTGAGCTTTTCTCTTTTTCCAAATCTTGTAACTCCCTTCTATGGAGCAATACGTAACAATACATGATCCCCAATATTAAATTTCACGTCCTTTCTATAAAGATCCGCATAACTCTTTTGTCGATCTTGTGCCATTTGTATACGTTATCGAATCGTTTGGATCTTCTTTGTAGTCATTCGTACCAACTCTCGTCCTAACAATGTTTCTTCACCCACCTCATCCCAGCATACTGGAGAACGACATTTTCTTCCATACAACTCCTCGAATGGAGCCACACCTTTACTTTCCTGATAACTGTTGATGTAGGAGAATTCCACCAATGGTAGGTACTTATCCCAACTCCCTTTGAAATCTAGGACACAGAGTTTGAATAGTCCTCTCTGATTGCCCGTCTATTTGAGGATGGTATGCTGAACTGAATCGTAAATTTGTGCCCATAACTTTTTATAAGCTAACCCAAAATCGTGAAGTGAATCTTGGGTCACGATCCAAAACTATGGATACTGACATGCCATGCAATCTCACAATCTCATTCATGTATATACGAGCAAGACGTTCATGGGAATAAGTCTCCTGTATAGGCAAGAAATGAGCAGACTTGGTTAATCTATCAACAATAACCCAAATCACATCTATGTCTTGAGAAACCTTGGGAAGACCCGTAACGAAATCCATGGTAATGTGTTCCCACATCAATTTCAAAATCTCAAGTGGTTGCAATGGACCCTTTGGCACTTGATGCTCCGCCTTGACAAGTTAACACCTCGAGATAAACTCTGTGATCTCTCTCTTCATATTGCTCCACCAAAATGTTTGTCGAAGATCATAATTGTGAGACCCCAAATTTTATGAATAAAGATTTAAATTTCTAGAAATATTTTTTTAATATTATGGTGTGGATTTGAGATAGTGTTATAGTTGTGGGTAGTATTTATAAATTTTGCAAAGTATGCAACTTGTTATATAATATTTGTTTGGTCGGGAAATATTCTTTTTATCGGAGAATATCCGTTCGACGGCATAATCATTGGTGTACCCCACAACGAAAGTATTGTCGTAGTAAAAAAATGACAAAATTATCTTTTTATAAAAATAACGGCGAAAGTGTTACCGTTAAAACTGTTGAACTACTCGGTAGTAAAAGTACAGTAATACGCGTGGTTGCATAGTAGCACACGGTATTGATTATTGATGCTTACGTAAGAAGTCACTCAGTTATACTCAATTATTGCTACAGTAATTGCTGCTTCATATCTCTCATATTATTGATTCAATTATTATCACAGTAGCATCTGTATAATATGTTATGTTATTAAATCAATAATTGAGATGGCAAAGTTATTCATATTATTATTTACAATATTAACGATGTCTAGAAGTTATGTCAAGGAGAGGTTTGGTCACCTAATTGTGCGCCAATAGGGAGAAATTCTTATTGGAAAGCCTCCTCTTTCCCGAGAACGACCTGGTCGATTAATATTATGAATTATAACAAAGGTGATAAGTTTTGTTTTATTATTATTATAAATATAATAAAATAAAAAACTTTTTATATAAAATAGAATACTGTTATAAAGTTATTTGTTTTATTAGACTATAAATAGAATATATGATATTCTATTATGCATAGTGTTTGCATAGTGTCTGTATATGTGACGCCCCCAAAATTAGGTATACATCACCCATCTTGGGTCGTCAGATACATAGTACAGAATACAAATACAACTTAATAATACAACTGTCGGGTACAATACGACAAAACATAAACTGTGAGTTTGAATACAAATATTATCTTCTAGAGAGTATTCATACTCAAAAAGAGTCCTCATTACATTTATTAACACACCATTACATAGAATAGTGAGGACTACTAACTAATACTATCATTCGGACCATCACTCCGTACCCCGACTTGTCCCAGCTACGTTCTCATTTCCTGAAGAGAACAGTGAAAGAAAGGGTGAGCTCAACTAGCCCAGTAAGAAATATTATGACTAAGATAATGCAGAATAAATTATCATTAGCCTTCAACAATGTTAAACTGATAAAATATAATAGACATCAAGTTTAACTGTAGCGGAACAAGCAATCCATTAAAAGAGTCAAGTAGAAAATAAACTCTACTATCTTTTATGATTTAAAAGATTTTCCAACACTTTGATCGCTGAGACTCAGCTTAATAAAATAATCCACATCATCGAATCACCCCTGCACTACGGCCAAGGATATTCGTATATTCATTAATGGTCATGATCATGCCAACAACTGTCCATCAATGCACTACGGGCCAATGAGGACTTTTACCACATCATTTGTAACATTACGGTCATGATTACACCGAATAATCCCTGGTCATAATCATACCAAGTCCATCTATGCACTACAGGCCACAGATGACTTTCAACATTTTATAAACATGAGGATGATGACAATGATATAAGAATTCAATAAAACAAGTTCAAGAATTAATTTATCCAAGAATTAACAACGTCCAAATTGTCAACATGATACTGCTTTGTGGAGTAAAATTCAAGAATGATTAGAAGAATATTTTCATGAAAAGATACTGGATGAAACGCAATTATCAAGGATATTTCACAAATTTCATGGAGTATAGAAGTCAAAACTTAACCAACTGAGTACAATAAAGAATGGAATAACAAAAGAAATCACCATGCATGCGATAGACCGCACAGACAGGTTATTCCAACAGAATAATAAATAATGGAACCAGGTCCGGCGTAAACGCACAGACAGGATATTCCGACAGAATAATAAATAATGGAACCAGGTCCGGCGTAAACGCACAGACAGGATATTCCGACAGAATAATAAAGAACATATAATAAATAATGGAACCAGGTCCGGTGTAAAACACACAGACAGGATATTCCAACAGAATAATAATAAAGACGGAACCAGGTCCGGTGTAAAACACACAGACAGGATGTTCCAACAGAATAATAATAAAAACGGAACCAGGTCCGGTGTAAAACACACAGACAGGATGTTCCAACAGAATAATAGAAGAATGTCACCAAGTATAGGGTAGACCGCGTATACAGGTTATTCCAACAGAATAATAAGAAATGGAATAACAGTTCTCTTCATGAATAAGAAAGAATAACACCCCTTACCGTTTTAAAGAAGAGCTGAAGTAAGGAAGTAGTTAAGTAGCAGAATACTCTTCTTCTCTCTCTCTATAGTTTCTCTCTATAGTTTCTCTCTCTAGAGTTCAGTGAATTCGTAAGAAATAATGAAGGAATGAGCTGCTATTTATAGAAAAATAGAATGCATAGTAACTAATCCATGAACGGTCCAGATTGATTACTTTAATCTGACGGTCCATATTTAAAGAAAAATCTTTTAAATAAAATAAAATATATTCTATTTATAGAATAACTTTAATAAAGTATTTTGTTTTATATAAAAAGATGTTTCTGTTTTATTACGTTAATAATACGAATAAAACAAAACGTCATTATCGCTAAATAATTCATATTATTAACTGACAATAATTGAATCAAACTGAGTGACTTCTCACATAAGCATTAATAATCAATACCGTGTGCTACTATGCAACCACACGTATTACTGTACTTTTACTACCGAGTAGTTCAACAGTAACAATGGTAAAATTTCCGCCGTTATTTTTATAGAAAGATAATTCTGTCGTTTTCTCAATCCGACAATAATTCCGTTGTGGGGTCCACCAATGATTGTGCCGTCGTACGAATATTCCCCGACAAAAAGAATATTCTCCGACCAAACGAATATTTTATAACAACTTGCTTACTTTGCAAAATTTATAAATATTACCCACAACTATAACATTATATCAAATTAACTCCATAATATTCAAAAATGATATTTATAGAAAATTCATCTTTATTTATAAAAGTTGGGGTCTTACAACCTCCCCTTCTTATGAAATTTCGCCCTCGAAATTAGGGTACGTACCTGGTATGTCGAAGAGGTAAGGATACCTTGATTTCATTTCTGATTCTAACTCCCAAGTCATTTCCTCAACATCGTGGTTTCTCCACAAAACTTTGACTTGAGGTATAACCTTGGAGCGTAGAATATGTTCCTTCTTATCCAAGATTTGAACAGGAACTTCTTCATACGTCAAATCCTCCGCTATTTCGTCCGGTTCTAACTCAATAATGTGGTTCGGGTCTTCCACATATTTGCGTAACATGGATATGTGAAAAACGTTATGAACACGAGACATACTTGGCGGTAAAGCGAGTCTATAAGCCACAGTTCCTACTCGATCGAGGATTAAAAATGGACCGATGAATCGAGGATTTAGCTTTCCTCTCTTTCCAAATCTCGTAACTCCTTTCCATGGAGCAACACGTAAGAACACATGATCTCCTACATCAAATTCCACGTCCTTTCGATGAAGATCAGCATAACTCTTTTGTCGATCTTGTGAGGTTTTTATACGTTGTCGGATCGTTTGAATCTTTTCTGTAGTCATACGTACCAACTCCGGTCCCAACAACGTTGCTTCGCCCACCTCATCCCAGCATACTGGAGAACGACATTTTCTTCCATACAATGCTTCGAATGGAGCCATGCCAATACTTGCTTGATAACTGTTGTTGTAGGAAAACTCCACCAATGGTAAGAACTTGTCCCAACTTCCCTTGAAGTCAAAGACACAGAGTCTTAATAGATCTTCAAGAGTTTGAATAGTCCTCTCTGATTGTCCGTCCGTCTGAGGATGATATGCTGAACTAAATCGTAACTCCGTGCCCATAGCTTTTTGTAAACTAACCCAAAATCGTGAAGTGAATCTTGGGTCTCGATCAGAAACTATGGATACTGGCATACCATGCAGTCTTACAATCTCGTTTATGTACATACGAGCAAGACGTTCAAGTGTATAAGTTTCTCGTATCGGTAAGAAATGAGCAGACTTGGTCAATCTATCAACAATGACCCAAATCGCATCAATACCTTGAGAAACCCTAGGAAGACCGGTAACGAAATCCATGGTAATGTGCTCCCACTTCCATTCTGGAATTTCAAGTGGTTGCAATGGACCTTTTGGTACTTGATGCTCCGCTTTGACTCGTTGACAAGTTAGACACCTTGAGATAAACAACGCTATCTCTCTCTTCATATTGCTCCACCAAAATGTATGACGAAGATCATGATACATTTTGGTACTTCCAGGATGGATTGCAAACGGTGTGTTGTGCGCCTCCATCATGATTTCATACTTTAAATCAGGGTTGTTAGGAACACAAAGTCTGGAGTTGACTCGAAGTATTCCTTCTTCATCGATTCTTGCTTCCGGCATAGCACCTTCTTGCACTTTCTTCCTCATACGCATCAGCTCCAGGTCTGTAGCTTGAGCAGCTTTAACTTTATCGATTAAAGTCGGTTCTACTCGTATATTCGCCATCATCACATGGGTCCCTGGAGTCTTTAACTCTATCTCCATCCTTTGCAAGTCACACAAAATGGGCCTTTGCGTTGTTAATATTGCACTTGTACCCGCATATGATCTTCTACTCAATGCGTCAGCTACCACGTTCGCTTTTCCAGGATGGTATTGAATGGTATGATCATAATCTTTCAACAGTTCAAGCCAACGTCGTTGTCGCATGTTGAGTTCCTTTTGAGTGAAGAAATATTTGAGGCTTTTATGATCCGTAAAGATCTCCACTTTCTCCCCATACAAGTAATGCCTCCAAATTTTAAGTGCAAAGACAACAGCTGCCAACTCTAGATCATGAGTAGGATAATTCCTCTCATATTCCTTGAGTTGTCTTGATGCATAGGCTATGACTTTTCCATGTTGCATGAGAACGCATCCCAACCCTTTGCTCGAAGCATCACTGTAGATGACAAATCCCTCCGAGCCAGATGGTATTGTTAGAACAGGTGCTGAAATGAGTCTCCTCTTGAGTTCTTGAAAACTCTGCTCACATTCTTCGCTCCAACCAAACTTTGTATCTTTCCGAGTCAGCTGAGTTAATGGAGTAGCGATTCGAGAAAATCCTTCCACGAATCTCCGATAATAACCAGCTAAACCAAGAAAGCTACGTACCTCGGTCACTGATTTAGGTTGCTCCCAGCTTTGAATAGCTTCAATCTTTGCCGGGTCAACCGATATTCCACGACTTGATACTACGTGCCCAAGGAATGCTACCTCCTCCAGCCAGAACTCGCATTTCTTCAACTTGGCATAAAGCTTGTATTCACGAAGCTTTTGGAGTACCAGCCTCAAGTGTTGCTCATGATCTTCACGGCTTTTGGAATAAATAAGGATGTCATCAATAAAGACGACCACAAAGTGATCCAAATATTCCTTGAATACCCGGTTCATCATATCCATGAAGGCAGCAGGAGCATTAGTCAATCCAAAGGACATGACTAGGAATTCATAATGCCCGTACCGAGTTCTAAAAGCCGTCTTTGGAATATCCTCAGTTCTAACCTTCAGCTGATGATATCCAGAACGAAGATCGATCTTTGAAAAGAATTGTGCTCCTTGCAACTGGTCAAACAGGTCATCAATACGTGGCAATGGGTACCTGTTTTTGATGGTGACATGATTCAACTCCCGATAATCAATACAAAGTCGCATACTTCCATCTTTCTTCTTCACGAACAGAACAGGAGCACCCCAAGGAGAAGTACTAGGACGAATAAAACCAATGTCTAACAATTCCTGCAGTTGGGTCTTTAACTCCTGAAGTTCAATAGGAGCCATTCGATATGGGGCTTTGGAAATGGGTTTTGTACCGGGTTCAAGGTCGATACAAAATTCAATTTCACGCTCTGGGGGTAGGCCAGGAAGTTCTTCAGGGAATACGTCAGGGAATTTATTAACAATAGAAATATCATTCAAAACTGACGTATTTTTGTTTAGATCTGTGACATGAGCTAAGAAAGCTTGACATCCGTTTTTCAATAAACGAATAGCTTTATGGCTTGAGATGACAGCGATTGATTTTAATGGTTTGGTTGCTTGAATTCGCATAATAGGTCGATTAGGAATATGAAAGCTAACAACCTTACGAAAACAATCAATTTTTGCATGATGAGTAGTTAACCAATCAATCCCTAGAATCACGTCAAATGCAAGTATTTTTAATGAAATAAGATCGACAGGTAATGTGTGGGTACCAACTTGAACCAAACAAGACTTATAAACCGTGGATGTAATGAAGGTTTCTCCCAATGGAGTTTCAACTGCTAAGTCAAAGTCTAATTTCTCCGGAATCAAATTTAATCGATGAGCGCAAGTAGGAGAAATAAAAGAATGGGTTGAACCGGTATCAAATAAAGTATAGACTTCGTTAGAGTTTATGATAAGCTTACCCGTGATGACCTCATTCGGGTTCCTTGCTTTCTGGGAGGTCACAACAAACGCTCTCCCTTGCACAACCGGTTTTGACTTTTCTGGGACGGCCTTTGGTGCCTCCATCCTAGCTGAATTTGTCTTCGGTAAACGACAAAATCGGGCTAAATGACCTTCTCTTCCACAATTATAACATGCTTTGGACGGCATCGCGCAGTTTGGACTGATGTGCCCCTCCCCTCCGCATTTGAAACATATGATAGGTGGTCGTTCTCCTTCCTTAACGACAGGTGCTGGTGCTGACGTCTTTCCATCATTGTTGAATCTCCTCTTCTTGAAATGTCCATTCTTATTGTTTTGGCCCTGATTACCACCGAAGTGGTTACCATTTCTGGCCTGTTGATTCCCTCCACGCTTGTTGTCACCGCTTCGATGACTGCTCTCACTGGTATTATCATTTTGCCGGCTGCTCTCTTTTGGTTGCGTTGTCTCGTTATCGCGCTCCACCAACTGAGCCCTATTTACAACATCTGAATACAAACACAGTTTATGAGAAACAAGATGTTGACGTATCTCCGGCTTCAAACCTCTTAAAAACATCCGCGTCATTCTTTCTTCATTATCCACCAGGTGGGACGCAAACCGGGATAACTCCGCAAATTTTGCCTCGTACTGCGACACGGTCATATTATTCTGCTCCAATTTGATGAACTCCACCTCCTTCATGTGACGAATACTCTCGGGAAAGTATTTGTCGTTAAACAGCTCTTGGAACTTCTCCCAAGACATCTTCAGTGCGGCAGGTTGAGTACGCTTTATCGATTCCCACCAGTAATCTGCCTCTCCTCGCAACATAAAGGCGGCAAAGGGAACCTTTTGCTCCTCGGAGCAACCCAAGACATCAAATATCTTGGTGATCTGCTTTATCCATGTTTCAGCTACAAGTGGTTTGGGTTCTCCCTTAAACTCCGGTGGTCCCAGCTCCTTAAACTGTTTAGCGGTGACCGCCTGAGAGTTTCCAGTATTTCCACCTACGTTGTGGACAGGAGCCGCTTTCACCTGTTGTTGCATGAATTGCATAAAGCCTCTGAACATTTGATCATTCATCATTTGGTCAGTGTTGTTGTTTGCATGAGGATTGTCACCTTCCTGATGCACATTATCCTGATTATTGATATGTGGTGAATCAACAGTCGTCTGTGCTCCATTGCTATTCTCAACATTCTCAGATGCCATTTTCAGATACTGCCACAAAATAAAAATTAATTGATATGTCATATATTATCCTTATATTATGACCGACCAATTAAATACCATGCAAATAAACTTAGGTATGTCATACTAGCGAAGGAATTCCCCGTCTCTCCCCTCCTAGTTCTATTCTCACATCTTAGCCAGGGATCATATCCCTAAGCTCTGATACCAACTGTGACGCCCCCAAAATTAGGTATACATCACCCATCTTGGGTCGTCAGATACATAGTACAGAATACAAATACAACTTAATAATACAACTGTCGTGTACAATACGACAAAACATAAACTGTGAGTTTGAATACAAATATTATCTTCTAGAGAGTATTCATACTCAAAAGGAGTCCTCATTACATTTATTAACACACCATTACATAGAATAGTGAGGACTACTAACTAATACTATCATTCGGACCATCACTCCGTCCCCGACTTGTCCCAGCTACGTTCTCATTTCCTGAAGAGAACAGTGAAAGAAAGGGTGAGCTCAACTAGCCCAGTAAGAAATATTATGACTAAGATAATGCAGAATAAATTATCATTAGCCTTCAACAATGTTAAACTGATAAAATATAATAGACATCAAGTTTAACTGTAGCGGAACAAGCAATCCATTAAAAGAGTCAAGTAGAAAATAAACTCTACTATCTTTTATGATTTAAAAGATTTTCCAACACTGTGATCGCTGAGACTCAGCTTAATAAAATAATCCACATCATCGAATCACCCCTGCACTACGGCCAAGGATATTCGTATATTCATTAATGGTCATGATCATGCCAACAACTGTCCATCAATGCACTACGGGCCAATGAGGACTTTTACCACATCATTTGTAACATTACGGTCATGATTATACCGAATAATCCCTGGTCATAATCATACCAAGTCCATCTATGCACTACAGGCCACAGATGACTTTCAACATTTTATAAACATGAGGATGATGACAATGATATAAGAATTCAATAAAACAAGTTCAAGAATTAATTTATCCAAGAATTAACAACGTCCAAATTGTCAACATGATACTGCTTTGTGGAGTAAAATTCAAGAATGATCAGAAGAATATTTTCATGAAAAGATACTGGATGAAACGCAATTATCAAGGATATTCACAAATTTCATGGAGTATAGAAGTCAAAACTTAACCAACTGAGTACAATAAAGAATGGAATAACAAAAAAAATCACCATGCATGCGATAGACCGCACAGACAGGTTATTCCAACAGAATAATAAATAATGGAACCAGGTCCGGCGTAAACGCACAGACAGGATATTCCGACAGAATAATAAATAATGGAACCAGGTCCGGCGTAAACGCACAGACAGGATATTCCGACAGAATAATAAAGAACAGTATAATAAATAATGGAACCAGGTCCGGTGTAAAACACACAGACAGGATATTCCAACAGAATAATAATAAAGACGGAACCAGGTCCGGTGTAAAACACACAGACAGGATGTTCCAACAGAATAATAATAAAAACGGAACCAGGTCCGGTGTAAAACACACAGACAGGATGTTCCAACAGAATAATAGAAGAATGTCACCAAGTATAGGGTAGACCGCGTATACAGGTTATTCCAACAGAATAATAAGAAATGGAATAACAGTTCTCTTCATGAATAAGAAAGAATAACACCCCTTACCGTTTTAAAGAAGAGCTGAAGTAAGGAAGTAGTTAAGTAGCAGAATACTCTTCTTCTCTCTCTCTATAGTTTCTCTCTATAGTTTCTCTCTCTAGAGTTCAGTGAATTCGTAAGAAATAATGAAGGAATGAGCTGCTATTTATAGAAAAATAGAATGCATAGTAACTAATCCATGAACGGTCCAGATTGATTACTTTAATCTGACGGTCCATATTTAAAGAAAAATCTTTTAAATAAAATAAAATATATTCTATTTATAGAATAACTTTAATAAAGTATTTTGTTTTATATAAAAAGATGTTTCTGTTTTATTACGTTAATAATACGAATAAAACAAAACGTCATTATCGCTAAATAATTCATATTATTAACTGACAATAATAGAATCAAACTGAGTGACTTCTCACATAAGCATTAATAATCAATACCGTGTGCTACTATGCAACCACACGTATTACTGTACTTTTACTACCGAGTAGTTCAACAGTAACAATGGTAAAATTTCCGCCGTTATTTTTATAGAAAGATAATTCTGTCGTTTTCTCAATCCGACAATAATTCCGTTGTGGGGTCCACCAATGATTGTGCCGTCGTACGAATATTCCCCGACAAAAAGAATATTCTCCGACCAAACGAATATTTTATAACAACTTGCTTACTTTGCAAAATTTATAAATATTACCCACAACTATAACATTATATCAAATTAACTCCATAATATTCAAAAATGATATTTATAGAAAATTCATCTTTATTTATAAAAGTTGGGGTCTTACAGTATAGTATTTGCATAGTAAAATCTTTTTATATAAAAACAGAATACTTTTATAGAGTTATTTGAATATATAATATTCTATTATGCATAGTATTTGCATAGTACCTGCATAGTGTTTGTATAGTAAAATCTTTTTATATAAAACAGAATACTTTTATAAAGTTATTCGTTTTATTAGATTATAAATAGAATATATTATATTTTATTTAAAAGATTTTGTTTTATTAGAATATTTTATTAATACTGCATAGTAAATCAATATGGACCGTCCGTTTAAAAGTAAATCAATCTGGACCGTTTATGAATTAATTATTATTTAGTCTATTCTCCTATAAATAGAAGCTCATTCCTCCATTAATTCTTACGAATTCACTGAAATTCTAGAGAGAGAAACTATAGAGAGAAAGAAGAAAAGTATTCTGCTACTTCACTACTCCTATATTCAGTTTCTTCTAAGGTAAGGGATATTATTTGTTGTACTCGTAAGGGGTATTATTTCTCTCATATTCATGAAGAGAACTTCTGTTATTTCATTCCTTATTATTATGTTAGAATAACCTGTATATGCGAAGTACGGCATACATGGTGAAATTCTTCTATTATTCCATTCCTTATTATTCTGTTGGAATAACATGTATACGTGAAGTACCGCATACATGGTGAAATTCTTCTGTTATTCCATTCTTCATTATTCTGTTGGAATATCCTGTATGTGCGTTTACGCATGACCTAGTTCCGTTCTTTATTATTCTGTTGGAACATCTTGTCTATGCGGTTTACGTATGACCTAGTTCTGTTCTTTATTATTCTTTGGAACATCCTGTCTGTGTGGTTTACGCATGTCCTGGTTCCGTTCTTTATTATTTTGTTGGAACATCCTGTCTATGCGGTTTACGCATGACTAGTTCCAATCTTTATTATTCTGTTGGAATAATTTGTCTGTGCGGTCTATCGCACGCATGGTGATTTCTTCTGTTATTCCATTCTTTATTATTTTGTTGAAATAACTTGTCTATGTGGATTATCGCATGCATGGTGAATGATCTTTTGTATTCATTCCTTATTAAATTGTGGAAATGATCTGTCTAAGTGGATTATCGCATGGGGGACGAAAATCTATTTGCAGTTTCGTATATTCTCTTATACTCAGTTAGTTAAAGCTTTAACTTCTATACTCTATGAAATTAGTGGAATATCCTTGATATTTGCGCTTCATCCGGTATATTTTTATGGAAATATTCTTCTGAGCATTCTTGAATTTTACTGCACAAAGCAGTATCATGTTGACAATTTGGACATTATTGGTTCATGGATAAATTAATTCTTGAACTTATTTTATTGAATTATTATATCATTGTCATCAGTCTCATGTTTATATTATGTTGAAAGTCATATGGGGCCTGTAGTGCATAGTTGGACTTGGTATGATTATGACCAGGGATTATTCGGTATAATCACCACCTTAATGTTACAAATGATGTGGTAAAAGTCCTCATTGGCCCGTAGTGCATTGATGGACAGTTGTTGGCATGATCATGACCATTGATGAATACACGAATATCCTTGGCACGTAGTGCATGGATAATTTGTGTTCGTGATACTAATGAATATCCTTGGCCGTAGTGCAGGGATGATGTGGTTTATTTATTAAGCTGAGTCTCAGTGATAAAAGTGATGAAAAACCTTTTAAATCATAGAATATAATAGATTTTATTCTCTACTTGACTATTCTAACGGATTGCTTGTTCCGCTGCTGTTAAACTTGATGTTTGTTATATTTTATTAGTTTAACACAGTTGAAGGCTAATGATAAATTATTCTTCATTATCTTAGTCATAATATTTCTTACTAGGCTAGTTGAGCTCACCCTTTTGCTTTCATTGTTCTCTTCAGGAAATGAGAACGTAGCAGGGACTAGCCGGGAAATGGAGTGACGGTCCAGATGATAGCATTAGTAGTCCTCACTATTCTATGAAATAGTGTGATAATAAATATATTGAGGACTTATTTTGAGTTTGAATACTGTCTAGAAGACAATATTTGTATTAAAACTCACAGCTCATGTTGTATATTTAAGATTGTATTTGTATTCTGTACTATGTATTTGGCGACTCAAAATAGGTGATGTATGCCTATTTTGGGGGCGTCACAGTTGGTATCAAAGTTTAGGGATATGATCCCTAGCTGAGATGTAAGATAAGAACTAGGAAGGGAGAGACAGGGAATTTTTTGCTAGTATGACCTACTTAAGTTTATTTGATATTTAATTGGTCGGTCAGAGTATGGGAATAATATGTGATATGTTAATTAACCCTTGTTTTGTGGCAGTATTTGGAAAATGACATCCGACAATGTTGAGAATATCAATAGAGCACAGGAGACCGTTAAGTCTCCACATATCAATAATCTTGATAATGTGCATCAGGAAGACAACAATTCTCATGCAAACAACAACACTGACCAAATGATGAACGATGGGATGTTAAGAGGCTTTATGCAATTCATGCAATATCAGGTGAGAGAGACTCCTGTTCAAAATGTAGGTGGAAATAATGGCAACCCACGGTCGGTCACCCGCTAAGCAGTTCAAGGAGCTAGGACCACCGGAGTTTTTGGGAAAGCCAAAACCACTTAAGGCGGAGACGTAGTTAAAGAAGATCACCAAGATATTTGATATCTTGGGATGCTCCGAGGAGCAAAAGGTTCCTTTGCCACCTTTATGCTGCATGAAGAAGCAGATTACTGGTGGGAATTTGTAAAATGTACACAGCCTGATGCACTCAAGATGTCTTGGGAGAAGTTCCAAGAGTTGTTCAACGACAAGTACTTTCTTAAAAGTATTCGTCACATGAAGGAGGTGAAATTCATCAAGTTGCAGCAAAACAATATGACCGTGTCGCAATACGAGGCTAAATTTAAGGAGTTATCCCGGTTTGCATCCCACTTAGTCGATAACGAGGAGAGAATGACGCAGATATTTCTAAGAGATTTGAAACCCGAGATATGTCAATACCTCATTTCTCATAAACTTTGTTTATATTCAGATATTGTGAATATGGCTCATTTATTGGAGCACGATAATGAGTCAGCATAACCAAAAGGTAATGACCAGCAACACGATAATAATCATACCGGTGGCAACGACCATCGGAACAATGATAACCATCGTGGGGAAAATTATCATGCCTAGAATGGTAACCACTTCGGTGGTAATCATGGCTAAGATAATAGGAGTGGAAATTTTAAGAAGAGAAGGTTCAATAATGATGGAAAGACGTCAGCACCAGCACCCGTTGTTAAGGAAGGAGAATGACCACCTATCATAGGCTTCAAATACGGAGGGGAGGGACACATCAGTCCAAACTGTGCGATGCCGTTCAAAGCATGTTATAATTATAGAAGAAAAGGTCACCTAGCCCGATTTTGTTGTTCACCGAAGATAAGTTCAGCTAGGATGGAGGCACCAAAAGATGTCTCAGACAAGTCAAAGCTGGTAGATTAAGTGATAGCATTTGTCGAGGAACTTGAACGAAGTTATCACGGATTAGTTAATTATAAATTCTTACGAAGTCTATACCTTATTCGATATCGGTTCTACCCATTCTTTTATCTCTCTTGCTTGTGCTCAACGTTTAAATTTAACCCTAGAGAAGTTAGACTTTGACTTATTGTAACTTCGTTAGTAGAAACCTCCATTACCTCCACTGTTTATAAATCTTGTTTAATTCAAATCGACACTTTCACGTTACCTGTCGATCTTATCTCTTTGAAAGTAGTTGTCTTTGACATGACTTTTAGAAATTTATTGGTTAACTACTCATCATGCTTTTCGTAAGGTTGTTAGCTTTCATATTTCTAACCAACCTATTATGTGAATTCAAGCAACCAAACCACTAAAGTTAATCACTATTATATCAAGCCATAAGTAAAGAGCCCTGATCCTTTCGTTGTTGACTTCCTTGTGTGGAATGCACCGAAGCTAGACTTTCTGTAGGTGACGTCATGAATGACGATGGCAAGTTGATAGGTATCAATGTGACGTACTATCCAAGTCTTGGATGAGAGTCACCATTTTAAATGATATTTCTATTGTTAATAAATTTCCTAATGTATTCTTGAAGACTTCTTAGCCTACCCCTCGAGCGTGAAATCGAATTTTGTATTGATTATTGATGCTTACATAAGAAGTCACTCAGTTATACTCAATTATTGCTACAGTAATTGATGCATCATATATCTCATATTATTTATTCAATTATTGTCACAGTGGCATCTGTATAATATGTTATGTTATTAAATCAATAATTGAGATGACAAAGTTATTCATATTATTATTTGTAATATTAACAATGTCTAGAAGTTCTGCCAAGGAGAGGTTTGGTCACCTAATTGCGCGCCAATAGGGAGAAATTCTTATTGGAAAGTCTCCTCTTTCCCGAGAACGTCTTGGTCGATTAATATTGTGAATTATAATAAAGGTGATAAGTTTTGTTTTATTATTATTATAAATGTAATAAAATAGAAAACTTTTTATATAAAACAGAATACTTTTATAAAGTTATTTATTTTATTAGACTATAAATAGAATATATGAAATTCTTTTATGCATAGTATTTGCATAGTATTTGTATAGTATTTTTATAGTAAAATCTTTTTATATAAAACAAAATACTTTTATAAAGTTATTTAAATATATAATATTCTATTATGCATAATGTTTGCATAGTGCCTGTATAGTGTTTACATAGTAAAATCTTTTTATATAAAACATAATACTTTTATAAAGTTATTCGTTTTATTAGATTATAAATAGAATATATTATATTTTATTTAAAAGATTTTGTTTTATTAGAATATTTTATTAATACTACATAGTAAATCAATATGGACCGTCCGTTTAAAAATAAATTAATCTAGACCGTTCATGAATTAGTTACTATTCAGTCCATTATCCTATAAATAGAAGCTCATTCCTTCATTATTTCTTACGAATTCACTGAAACTCTAGAGAGAGAAAGAAGAAAAGTATTCTGCTACTTCACTACTCCAATATCCAATTTCTTCTAAGGTAAGAGATATTATTTGTTGTACTCGTAAGGGGTATTATTTCTTTCGTATTCACGAAGAGAACTTTTGTTATTCCATTCCTTATTATTATGTTGGAATAACCTGTATATTCGAAGTACCGCATACATGGTGAAATTATTCTGTTATTCCATTCCTTATTATTTTGTTGGAATAACCTGTATATGCGAAGTACCGCATACATGGTGAAATTCTTCTATTATTCCATTCTTTATTATTTTGTTGGAATATCATGTCTGTGCGCTTACGCATGACCTGATTCCGTTATTTATTATTATGTTGGAACATCTTGTCTGTACGGTTTACGTATGACCTGGTTCCGTTCTTTATTATTCTGTTGGAACATCCTGTCTATGCGGTTTACGCATGACCTAGTTCCGTTCTTTATTATTCTGTTGGAACATCCTGTCTGTGCGGTTTACGCATGACATGGTTCTATTCTTTATTATTCTGTTGGAATAACCTGTCTGTGCGGTCAATCGCATGCATGGTGATTTCTTCTGTTATTCCATTCTTTATTATTCTGTTGGAATAACCTGTCTATGTCGATTATCATATGCATGGTGAATGATCCATTGTATTCATTCCTTATTAAATTGTGAAAATGATCTGTCTAAGTGATTACCGCATGGCGGACGAAAATCTATTTGCAGTTTTCTATATTTTCTTATACTCAGTTGGTTAAAGCTTTGGCTTCTATACTCTGTGAAATTAGTGGAATATCCTTGATATTTGTGCTTCATCCGGTATATTTTCCTGGAAATATTCTTCTAAGCATTCTTAAATTTTACTCCACAAAGCAGTATCATGTTGACAATTTGGACGTTATTGGTTCCTGAATAAATTAATTCTTGAACTTGTTTAATTGAATTCTTATATTATTGTCATCATCCTTATGTTTATATTATATTCAAGTCATCTGGGACCTGTAATGCATAGATGTACTTGGTATAATTATGATCAGTGATTATTCGGTATAATCATGACCGTAATTTTACAAATGATATGGTAAAAGTCCTCATTAGCCCGTAGTGCATTGATAGACAGTTGTTGGCATGATCATGACTATTGATGAATACAAGAATATCCTTGGCTCGTAGTGCATAGATAATTTGTGGTCGTGATACAAATGAATATCCTTGGCCGTAGTGTAGGGATGATGTGGTTTATTTATTAAGTTGAGTCTCAGCGATAAAAGTGATGAAAAACCTTTTAAATCATAGAAGATAGTAGATTTTATTCTCTACTTGACTCTTCTAATGGATTGCTTGTTCCGCTGCAGTTAAACTTGATGTTTGTTATATTTTATCAGTTTAACACTGTTGAAGACTAACGATAAATTATTCTTCAATATCTTAGTCATAATATTTCTTACTGGGCTAGTTGAGGTCAACCTTTTTCTTTCATTGTTCTCTTCAGGAAATGAGAACGTAGTAAGGACTAGTTGGGGAACGGAGTGATGGTCTAGATGATAGCATTAGTAGTCCTCACTATTCTATGAAATAGTGTGATAATAAATATATTGAGGACTTATTTTGAGTTTAAATACTATCTAGAAGACAATATTTTTATTAAAACTCACAGCTCATGTTGTATATTTAAGATTGTATTTGTATTCTGTACTATGTATTTGGCGAGTCAGAATAGGTGATGTATACCTATTTTGGGGACGTCACAATGATACATGTTGGTACTTCCAAGATGGATTGCAAACGGTGTATTGTGTGCCTCCATAATGATTCTATGCTTCAAGTCAGAATCATTAGGAACACAAAGTCTGGAGTTGACTCGAAGTATTCCTTCTTTGTCGATTCTTGCTTCTGGAACAGCACCTTCTTACACTTTCTTCTTCATATGCATCAGCTCCAGGTCCGTAGCTTGAGCAGCTTTAACTTAATCGTTTAAAGTCGGTT
Source organism: Panax notoginseng (assembly GCA_016801055.1). Lineage (NCBI taxonomy): Eukaryota > Viridiplantae > Streptophyta > Magnoliopsida > Apiales > Araliaceae > Panax > Panax notoginseng. The sequence goes on from CM029016.1 coordinate 135,962,211, forward strand.
CTACTCATATATTCGATATCATCACGTGGGTACTTGGAGCCTTTACCTCTATCTCCATCCTTTGCAAGTCATACAAAAATGGGCATTTGTGTTAACAACATTGCATTCATACCCGCATATGATCTTCTACTAAATGCATCAGCTACCACGTTTGCTTTTCTAGAATGGTATTGGATGGTATGATCTTAATCTTTCAATAGCTTGAGCCAACGTCGTTGCCGCATGTTGAGTTTCTTTTGGGTGAAGAAATATTTGAGGCTTTTATGATCCGTATAAATCTCCACTTTCTCCCCATACAGGTAGTGCCTCCAGATCTTCAACGCGAAAATGACTGCTACCAACTCTAGATCAAGAGTAGGATAATTCCTCTCATATTCTTTGAGTTATCGCGAGGCATAGGCTATGACTTTCCCATGTTGCATGAGAACACATCCTAACCCTTTGCCTGAAGCATCGCTATAGATAACAAATCCATCTGAACCAGGTGGTATTGTCAGAACAGGTGCCGAAATGAGTCTCCTCTTGAGCTCTTGGAAACTCTTCTCGCATTCCTCACTCCATACGAATTTTGTATCTTTCTGAGTCAGCTGAGTTAACGGAGTAGCGATTTTAGAAAATCCTTCCACGAATCTCCGATAATAACCATCTAAGCCCAGAATGCTAAATACTTCGGTCACCGACTTCGGTTGCACCCAACTTTGTATGGCTTCAATCTTCGCCGGGTCAATAGATACTCCATGTTTTGACACCACGTGCCCAAGGAATGCTACTTCCTCAAGCCAAAACTCGCATTTCTTTAGCTTGTCATATAGCTTGTTATCGCGAAGCTTTCGCAGTACCAGTTTCAAATGATGCTCATGATCTTCATGACTTTTGGAATAGATGAGGATGTCATAAATAAGGATAACAACGAAATGGTCCACATATTCCTTGAACACAAGGTTCATCATATCCATGAAAGCAACAGGATCATTAGACAATCCAAAAGACATGACTAATAATTCATAATGCCCGTACCAAGTTCTGAAGGTAGTCTTCGGAATATCCTCAGTTTTAATCTTTAGATGATGATATCCAGAACGAAGATCGATCTTTGAAAAGAATTGTCCTCCTTGTAACTGGTCGATCAGGTCATCAATGCGAGGTAGCAAATACCTATTCTTGATGGTGACATGGTTCAATTCTCGATAGTCGATACAAAGTCGCATACTCTCGTCTTTCTTCTTCACGAATAAAATAGGAGCACCCCAAGGAGATGTACTAGGACGAATAAAACTGATGTCCAACAACTCCTGTAGTTGGACCTTCAACTCCTGAAGTTCAATAGGAGCCATTCGACATGGGGTTTTAAAAATAGGCTTTGTACCAGGTTCAATGTCAATAAAGAATTCAACTTCACGTTCTGGGGGTAGTCCGGGAAGTTCTTCAGGAAATACGTCAAGAAATTCACTAACAACAGAAATATTATTCAAATCTGACGTGTTTTTGTTCAAGTCCGTGACATGGGCTGAGAAAGCTTGACATCTGTTTTCCAATAAACGAATAACTTTATGGCTTGATATGACAGTGATTGACTTTAGTGGTTTGGTTGATTGAATTCACATAACAGGTTGGTTAGGAATATGAAAACTAACAACCTTACAAAAATAATCAATTTTGGCATGATGAATAGTTAACCAATCAATCCCTAAAATCATATCAAATGCAAGTATTTTCAAATGCAAGTATTGTCCGAATGTTTTCCTCCCTACTGGTTGTCATTGCTCCGATGACTGCTGCCACCGATATGACCCTGGTTGTGGTCCCTCAGTTGAACATACTCATTATCTCGCTCTAATAATTGAGCCTTGTTTACAACATCTGAATATAAAGAAAATTTATGAGAGATAAGATATTGCCGAATCTCGGGTTTAAACCTCTCAGAAACATCCTCGTCATACGTTTCTCATTCTCCACCAAATGAGGTACAAACCTGGATAACTCCGCAAACTTCGCCTCGTACTAAGACACAATCATGTTATTTTGTTCTAGTCTGATAAACTCTACCTCCTTCATATGCCGAATACTTTTAGGAAAGTACTTATCATTGAATAGCTTCTGAAACGTTTCCCAAGACATGTTGAGTGCGACATGCTGGGTACGCTTCACAGATTCCCACCAGTAATCTGCCTCACCGCGGAACATAAAGGTGGTGAATGGAACCTTCTGTTCTTCCGTGCACCCCAAGATATCAAATATCTTGATAATTTGCTTGATCCACATTTCCGCCTTGATCGGATCCATCTTTCCCGCAAATTCTGGTGGTCCCAACTCTTTGAACTGCTTGGTTGTGACCAGCCGTGCGTTGCTATCATTTCCACCCGTATTTTGTATACGAGTCTCCCTCGTCTGATTTTGTATGAACTATAAAAAGCTTCTAAACATCCCATCATTCATCATTTGTTCGGTAGTGTTGTTTACAGGAGGAATATTGTCTTCCTGTTGCACGTTCCCCTGGGTGGTGATTAAAGGTGTCTCCACGGTCTCACTTACTCCATTGTTAACGTTCTCGGCTGCCGTTCTCAAATACTGCCATAAAATAAGGGTTAATTAACAAATTAACATATCACATAATATCCCGATATTATGACCGACCAACAAATAAGCTTAGGTAGGACACACGAGCGAAGAATTTACTCGTCTCTCCCCTCCTAGTTCTATTCCCCGATCTCCGCTATAGACCATATCTCTAAGATCTGATACCAACTGTGACGCCCCCAAAATAGGTATACATCACTTATTCTAAGTCGTCAAATACATGGTACAGAAACAAATATAACTTTATTAATAAAATTATCGTGCAAAATATGACAACACAACACTATGAGTTTAAATATAATTATTGTCTAATAGACAATATTCAAACTCAAAAGGAGTTCTCATTACAATTATTGATACACTATTTTACAAAATAGTGAGGACTATTAAAACAACTATCCTGAACCATCACTCCATACCCTGGCTAGTTCCTGCTATGTTCTCACCTCCTAAGAAGAAAAATGGAACAAAAAGGAAAATGGGTGAGCTCAACTAGCCCAGTAAAGAATATTATGACTAAGATAATATACAACAAATTATCATTAGTCTTCAACAAGGAAAAATCTGATAAAATATAATAGACAACAAGTTTTAGATCAGTAACTGTAGCAGAACAGCAATCCATTAGAAGAGTCAAGTAGAGAATGAATTCTACTATCTTCTAAGATTTAAAAGTCCATCATCAATTTTTTATCCCTGTAACATCAATCAATATACATCTTGAATCAAATATTCATCTTTGCACTACATGCCAAAGTTATTCATTTGTATCACCAGTTGGTAATGTTCATCTCAACACCTGTTCATCTTTGCCCTATGTGCCAAAGATATTCATCAGTTAATCATTCATCTTTGCACTACAGGCCAAAGATATTCATCAAGTATCATCATTAAGGACTGAGGATGATGAAAAATATTTTGGAGAACGAATCTAGTAAGATAAAAGAACAAAAATTAGAGATTCATACTTTAGATAATTCAAGTTTAAAAATACTCCATAATAAATCATAATGGAGTAAAATTCAAGAATGAAGATCAAAACATAGATACAATCAAAGATAGTAACCATAATAGACATCTGAAAAAAAGAAGAGAAAATTTTATTTTTTGGTGAATAGTACCGTATTTGTGAATAGTACCGTCGTATATGTGAATAATAACCCCGCCACAAAAAGGTAAAAATTCTACAATAAAATTCATATCAATATTTCAGCATAATGATATTGAAGAAAATAATATCATATAAGAAGAAAATAACATCTCTTACCTCAAAATAACAGTATTTCTGATTGAAATATCGGATGTAAAGCCAAATAAAACTTGCACTAAATAGCAACTCTCAAAGTATCTAAATACTCACAAAATATGCTCAATAATATAGAGAGAGAGTAAACTTATTTCTGATGTGATTTTCAATTCTAACTAAGCACCCTATTTATAGGAAAATGCTAGAACGCCAAATGAAACTAAATTAATAAAATAAAATATAATATTTTCTTCATTCTACGCATGCTAGCCATCTAAGACCAACATGCCATCTTGGAAAAAAAAATTTACAGCCCACATGTTTTAAAAACAAAAGTGGGTCCCACCCATAATTTTAATAAAAACATTTAATTTTCCAAAATTTCAATAATTCATAATAAATAGCTCTTTTTATCAGAAAAATTCAAATCTCATGTCCTTTTCATATGAAATTTAATTCTCTACAACTTTGTAGAAGAAAGTTTTTCTAAATTCCAACAGAAAATGCCCAAAATTCTCATACGGACGATTTTTAATTCCTCAATTCCGATAAAATACTGATAAAATACCTCAGCATTAATTCTTTCATTTATATCCATAAAAATGAATATATCCATCATTTATATCCACATAAACTAAATATTTCCTTATCATATAAATCAATAATTAATTATTCACAAATAATATTACAGAATCACAATTATAACAACCAGGTCGTTCCCAGGAAAGAGGGGGCTTTCTGATAAGGATTTCTCCTTACTGGCGCGCAATTAGGTGACCAAATATCTCCTTAGACAAAACTTCCTTAGACATTGCCAATAATACTATCTAATAATATTATTCAAATAATATGAATTATTGATATGATAATGGAGATACTGTGCAGTGACAGTTATTGAAACAATAATAATAAACAATATCAACGTAGCAATTATTGAATCAATAAAATAACATATTAAACAGTAATTACTGTAACAATTATTGAGTAGTGCCTTCTTACGTAAGGATCAATAATTCATCAATACTGTGTGCTACTGTGCAACCACGCGTATTACTATATTTTAACCACCGGGTATTCCAACAGTGTTAACGGTAACAACTACGCCGTTATTTATAAAAACTCAAACTTGTTGTTTTCCTTCATCTGATCATTTTTCGTTATGGGGCCCACAAATGGCTGCGGCATCTTATGAATATTCCCCGACAACAAGAATATTCCACGACCAAACGAATATTTCCCGACAACAATGAATATTTTATAACCATTTACTTATTTTGTAAAATTTGCACATTTCACCCACAACCAAAGTATTATATCAAATTAACACCCTATTATTCAAAATAATAATTAGAGAAAATTCGATTTTATTTATAAAAAAGTTGGGTAGTGGATGGGGAGTGGGATTCATGATGGAGATTACCAACTCTCTCTTAACCCTTGTGCATTCTTGAAATTATTTGGTTTGATTTGGGAGGTAATCTCATTATCTAGATAATCAATCTTCTATAAATGTGACCTTCATCTTCCTTGTTTTAATTGTTGAGAATTAGTTGCTAAGGAGTGAGTGTATTGCTGCCCAATTTCTTCAAGAGGTATAAAATCTTAACTTGTGTTATTAGTTGGATTTTGTCAAATTCTAAGGAATTTCTAGAATTTTTTGTTAATCAAAGGGAATTAACATGCAATGATATGTTTCTAAAGTATATTTACATGATTAAGCTCTTTAATGATAGGTTGTAGCATGTTTAAAACTGAAATGAACCAAGATGGCTAAGGCTCTGCATATCAGAGCAAGTCACTGCCTCTGGTGCAGGAATGGCACAGCTGTACCCTATTTCTACTAGGGTGCAGCGCAGGTATGCCGTACCTCAGAACCAGTTACTGGTTTCTATTTGTGATATGTGTTACTAGCTTGATGTTCTGACTTAGATACATATATATAGAGGAGTATAACATGTTATGTGAAGCTTTTGTATGTTGTATGAAGTAATCAACTTGGATTAGTAAGAAAGTTGTAACAAAACTTAGAGTTTTTAAAACTAACTTTGAGGAAAACTTATGTTCACAAGTTCTGAACTTACGAGACCATATACATGACTGATTTGGAACCTAAATGAGCATGATATGTGATTCATAGCTATTGTATCCATGACCAACTTGATGAGCTTCGTGCTAGAACTTAGTTTGAAAAGAAAGGCTTAATACCACAAGACTAATGAACACAAATTCTGATCTTGAAAGGAGGTTAACATGACTTAACTCCTTATGATATGAGTTCTAAAGTTGTCTTGTATATGTATATTGCATCATTCATACTAAAAAGATTTTAAAGACAACCATGGACATATTTTCAACATAAGTGCATATTATGTGAGTACTTAGCTACTAAAGTAGTAAGATGTCATGTTATAGCTATTTTACTCCTAAACATGATTCATATGTATTAAACTTGATGATTACATGATTTTTATGTTTTAATGACATATAACTTGTAAGTTAAACTTATGGAATTGAACTCAAGTATGATCATGTGTTATATGTGAACCTCTAGCATGTATGTATATTAAAATATATGTGTAATTGGTGTGTTAGAGTTGGACTGAAGTCAGGAGAGCAAAGCTTAAACCTGGTCTGGCCAGGGGACAGCACAACTGCGCCATCCCTAAGCCTAGACCACGCGTAGCTGCGCCATCCTGCAGTCTTACCAAGATGATCTATTTTTGGTCTGAAATTTAAGGCACGCTTATATAATTTCTTTATCTTGTAATATGTGACCAATGTGCCATATAATGTGTTAAGAAGCATGCTATGTGATGACTTGATTCTTTTAAGTATAGACTCATATTAGTTTACACATGCTAATTGAAGACCAACTTGTTAACGTTAGGTCGTTTCAACGCAAGTATTTAAAGCTAGAATTGTATTGTAGCTGACAAACTGGAAAATTTCCTAAACTTACACAAACTTTGGATTTTGTGCAAGTTCTTAAATTTCATACGATTCATATGTTGAATGGAAGTACCCTAAACCCTTGCATTACTTTATTCGACGCATATCGTAAACAAGTTCCCTAACTTTACTCAAAGTATTATTGAGCAAGTTTCCTTGAACTTCACTATTTGACAGTGAAAGTTTCCTATCCTTCTCATATTGAATTGAGTAGGTTATTGTTGAATTGAAAGTTATTCGTTTAAGCTTGAACTTTATTTCCAAGCATGCTATTATGTGATTTAATTACCTTACAATTAATCTACATCGATATTATTGATATTCGCACTTAGTGCACTTGAGTTCGTACAGTCTTGGACTTGTACTTCATTAAAGTTCTATAATTCTTGAACTGTGTCAGATAGAGTCTTAAACTTTGTTCGGTAAGACAAGTATATGAAGTTTTATAAAAGCTATCCAAACCAATTGATGGTAAGGATTCTTAGATTGAAAGAACACCCTTTCTATGATAGGGGAGTACCCCAGGTATCTAATACAAAATACAAATAGCAGATTTAAATGTTATGCATATACATGGTGTACGCGAGGCTGATCCCCTCAAGTACTTATTCTATAGCTAGTAACCAAAGGGTCAACTGACGATTGATTCCATTAGAGTGTTATAGTTTAAAGTCTAGTTGACTAGTAGTTATTCTAAAAGCAATCATTATCTTTGCTTCTAATATTCATATTGTTGAATCCTTTAGATATTCATATTGTTGAATTCTTTGTCAGATATTTTCCTTTCATCATGATATATTCTTAGTGTTGTATTTAAACTTGTTGGGCAAACTTGTTGCGTATCCTTGCTATATCATGAATTATATTGTAGCTAATCCCGAGACCTCAAGAAAGGATAAGGGTAAAGGAAAGATGTAGGATAGTCGGCAGGAGCAGAATTTATCTTATGCTTAATTTAAATTAATGTTATGTAATATGAACCCTAAGTACTATTATAGGTTTGTAAGATGTTATTAAGGTTATCGAATCTTGGGACTAGTAACACCTTTTGAATGAATGACATACGTTTATTATTTTCCACATTTTAGTTATCGTATGTTTTTTAGAGGTGGATGTTTATATTTTATCGTGATGACCGAACCGGGGTCAGAGGACCCAGTTTTGGGGGCGTCATAGCAAGTTAATGATTGGTGGACCTACGCAACCCAACCGATCGACCGCCCGAACCTTTAGCATGACCGTCCTGGATGCAGTGGCTGCAAAGGACGTTGTGTCAGGTATAATACCAATTAATAATATAAATGCTTATGTATTATTTGATTCGGGTGCCACCTGTTCTTTTGTATCTGAAGAATTTGCTAGTAAACTTAATACACCCCGAGAACGTTTACAAGATTCCTTGAGCGTAGAAGTTGTGAATAAGGAAATAATCCTTGTAGAATATGTTTATCGAAATTATCGCGCAAACCTTGGAGAACATAAACTGAGCGTAGACTTGATTCCTATTAGATTGGGAGAATTCGACGTATTATTGGGAATGGATTGGTTATATAATCATGCAGTGATAATTGATTATCAGAATAAGTGTGTGAACCTTCAGACTCCGAATAAGTCTAAGGTAGTGTTTCATGGTAGCTCATCGCTTAAGCAATCATGTTACGTTACAATGATGTAGGCCAAGAAATTGTTAAGGAAAGGATATGAAGGTTATTTAGCTTACATCGTAGATACTCGAAAAAAGGGAGTAGAAATTAAAGATATACCCGTAGTAAATGAATTTCAAGACGTGTTTTCGGACGATTTGTCTGGTCTTCCGCAAGATAGAGATATCGAATTCGTAATAGACTTAGCACTAGGAACGACACCGATTTCGAAAGCTCCATACCGTATGGCTCCAGTATAAATGAAGGAATTGATGATACAACTTCAAGAGCTATTAGATAAGGGTTACATTCAACCGAGTGTGTCTCCTAGGGGAGCACCAGTGCTATTAGTTAAGAAAAAGGACGGATAGATGAGGCTCTGTATCGATTATCAAGAATTGAACAGAGTAATGATCAAGAATAGATATCCGCTACCGAAGATAGATGACTTGTTTGGTCAATTAAAGGGAGCGAAATGTTTCTTGAAGATTGACCTACGGATGGGATATCATCAACTAAAAGTGCGGGATGAGGACATACCAAAGACTGCGTTTCGAACCCGTTATGGACATTACGAGTTTTTTGTAATGTCATTTGGTTTGACTAATGCTCCGGCAGCATTCATGGACTTGATGAAACGATTTTTCAAGCCATACTTGGATAAATTCGTAGTAGTTTTCATCGACGACATTTTGATCTACTCGAAGACAAAGAAAGAACACACCAAACATCTGGAGATTGTTTTGGAGGCATTACTAAAGGAGAAGATGTATACGAAGTTTTCAAAATACAAATTTTAGATGATGAAGGTTCAATTATTAGGCCACATAGTGGATGAGAATGGAATCTCAGTAGACCCCGAAAAGGTCGAAGCAGTAAGTAGTTGGGAGCAACCGAGAACACTGACGGAGGTGAGAAGTTTCTTAGGGTTAGCCAAGTACTATCGAAGATTTATCAAGGATTTTTCTAAGATAGCGACCCCGTTAACTAATCTGACAAGAAAGACGGTGAAATTTGTATGGACCGACAAATGCGAAGAGAGTTTTCAAGAGTTGAAGAAGAGATTAAGCGAGGCGCCTGTATTATCATTACCAGATGATACGGGAGGATTTGTGGTGTATAGTGATGCATCGCATAGAGGACTGGGATGTGTGCTGATGCAACATGGCAAGGTCATTGCGTATGCATCACGACAATTGAAGGATTACGAAAAATGATACCTTACAGCGGCAGTAGTTTTTACGTTAAAGATATGGAGACATTATTTGTACGGAGAAAAATATGAGATATACACGGACCACAAAAGTCTGAAATATATATTCACATAAAAGAAGTTAAATATGTGTCAGACAAGGTGGTTAGAATTAATCAAAGATTACGACTGTGATATTCTTTATCACCCGGGTAAGGCAAACGTAGTTGCCGACGCTCTAAGCAGGAAAGGAAGGGAGAAAATGTTTCAATTGACAACTCAGGAGGAGTTAATAAGAGATATGGAGAAGTTGGAAATAGAAGTGAAGGGACCCGAGAGGTCTAAAGAAAAGTTATTTGTAATGGAAGCTTGTTCGACATTGTTGGATAGAGTAAAGGAAGCACAAGAGAAAGATTAAGAATGTGAGAAGATCAGGAAAAGGATCACAGGAAATAGGGAAGAAAATTTGGAATAAATAAAGACGGTATCTTAGGATTCGAAGGGAGAGTGTGGGTACCGGCGGTAATCGAGTTAAGAGAAAAGATTTTGCACGAGCCACACAATACGACATATTCCGTTTTGAAACGGGAAGTCGCAGAATGTGTTAGTAAATGTTTGACTTATCAATACGTAAAAGCAGAGCATCAGCGGCCAAGTGGGTTACTACAACCGTTGGTAATATCAGAGTTGAAATGGGAGCATATTATGATGAACTTCGTAGTAGGACTTCCAGTCACGCAGAAGGGTTTGGATACCATTTGGGTTATCGTGGATTAACTTACAAAGACCGCCGATCAAGATCCGCTATATTTTGAATCAGTTAGCAAGCATGTACGTAAAAGAGATTGTTTCACGACATGGAGTGTTGGTATCAATTGTTTCTGACCGAGACCCGTATTTCACGTCAAAATTTTGGAAAAGCTTGCAAGAGAGGATAGGGACACAGTTAAGGTTAAGTATTACTTATCATCCTCAGACAGACGGACAAAGTGAGCGAACAATACAAACGCTAGAGGACATGCTTAGAACTTACGTGATGGACTTCAAGGGAAATTGGGATGACCACCTACCCTTAGTCGAATTTGTGTATAATAATAGTTACCATGAGAGTATCGGCATGCCACCGTGCGAAGCTCTTTATAGACGGAAGTGCATAACGCCATTATGTTGGGATGAAGTCGGAGAACGACGAATACTCGGACCAGAGTTAGTATAACAAATCGCGGATGTGGTGACAGTAATAAGGGCTAGACTAGTGGCAGCTCAAGATCGCCATAAAAAATATGCAGATTTGCATCGACAAGACCGAGATTTTGAAATCGGCAGTTTTGTATTCCTGAAGGTATCTTCGAGGAAGATAAATATCCGTTTCGGCAAGAAAGGAAAAATGAGTCCCAGATTCATAGGATCATTCGAGATACTAAAGTGAGCGGGCGAAGTAGCATATAAAGTTGCACTACCACCTGAGTTGGAGCACATCCATAACGTGTTTCACATATCTGTAGCGTCCGTACAAGCCTGACTACAAGCATTTGATTTCTTATGAACCCATTCAAGTGGAGAAGAACTTAGTGTATGAAGAAATTCATGTCCAAATTCTAGATAGGAAAGACCAAACTTTAAGGAATAAAGTTATTTCCTCTGTAAAAGTGCTTTGGCGTAACCACGATGTCGAGGAGGCAACGTGGGAATTAGAAGATAGGATGGTGAGGGATTATCCCCATCTGTTTGTGTAACCTTGTAGCAATTCCGAGATGAAATTTTTATAGGGGGGGGGGAGGATGTAATACCCGAGAATTTTAACATATTAATAAATAAATATATTAATGGAAATAAATATTTATTTGAATATAAATGATTTCATGTTATGAGACGAGCTAACTCAATTATATTAAAGTGAATAATTGAATAATTGAGAATATATGGAATTTGTGATGAGCTCGTTGCTAGCCTTGTGTGGAACGGTGATGGGAGATATTAATAATGATATTGATCGATGAAGGAATTATTAAGTGAATAATTAATTTATATTAATTGTTAATTGTTATTGTAGAATATTAATTGGTAATTAATTTATGATATGTAATTATTAATTGTTATTGTGAGTAAAGTAAATTACGTAATTAGAATGGTATTAGTTAATTAATGTGTGTGATATTATATAGTTCTTACATTAAATGTGGTGTGACATATTAATATATATAAACTATATACTAAAGTGTAGGGAATTATAAGTTGCAAAAATAATTTTTTATGTCACATTAAGTATGTGTGGAGACATTAAAAGATGTACTCTATCAAAAAATTATAACTATTCCAATAAGTTAGTATAACTAGAATAATAAAGTTTTAAGGGGATATTAACTACCAGTGGGTAATTTAATGGAGTCCATACATATTATAAATAATAATTAAACTGGAATAATGTACATGAATGATATGATGTGAGTACATAAATAACCTCTAACTCTCCATTTGGTAGTAGCATTAACACATTAAAATTATATTTTGGGAACAAAATAAGCATTATAAACCTAGTTGCAGAGATTTAAAATCCGTTTCCCATATTGAGAGTCCTAAACAGTGATGCACAGTGGCCTACTCCTTCCTTACGTGAAATCCAGCAAAACCAAAAGGCTATAATCCATGGTGATGATGGCTACGAGTTTGGGCAGTTGGCCAACTTTTCTTTATCCCACATTTCCTCTCAACTTCCGTTGGATCAAACCATGGTGTAATGCCATGGACTGAGCACTCAATTTTCTATAAATGACACCCTCTTTTTCTCCATTCTCGGTTGCTTGAACTTGACTGTTAAGGGTGAACTGAGAGTGTGAGTTGCTGAGCTTTGTAGAGGTATAATCAGAGTAGTGAGAGAGTTTAATTCAAGCTTCAAGGAGGTATAATTTCTATTTATGTTCTTAACCTCGAAGTTTGTCAAATTATAGTAATTGTTGAATTCTCTGTTAGTTGGTATGAATTAGCATGCCATGGTGTTATCTGAACTTATATGCATATCTAGGAGCTTGGTTGTTGTCTGGTTTCAAGTTTAGCAGTGAAAGTGATAAGGGTTTGTGAAAACAGAGCTATAAATTTTGATTCTGCTCGAAATGGTGCGGCCGCACCACTTCTATAGCCTAATATCGCGCGACCGCGCGTGGTGCTTTTCCTAGATACTGCTTTAATGTTTCGGTATTGTTCTGAGCATGCTATGTTAGTTGGGTTAAGCATATAAATAACCCTAGCATATGGTTAAATATTATTTTAAACATAGTACGTTGTTTTAGCTTTATTTGAATTGAGTTTTCAAGAAAACTTCAAGATTTGGACATCTAGAAATTGTGAACTTGAAGTAATGCATATTCTAACCTTGCAAGCATGTTAGTATAGTTTTGAGATGCATGTCGGACATACTAACCTAAGTACATGGATTTCATATTGAAGCATGAGCATGTTAGACGTATTAGTCAGTTTTACTAAATGAAAATATGAACTTTAAACGTGAATGTTTATATACTACCTTGAGGCTTGAAATATGATAATTATGAACATGTCGGATAATACTCTTAGACTTACGCATGTGTAATAACTATATATATCATCATGCTTAGGTATCATAATTCAAGGAAAGTATAAACGAAGCATATTTCAAAACAAAACGATTTAATAACACGTATGCGATATACATACTCACAAGCATGTCTAATATGAGTTATATGACTACCTTATATGTTTAAGAATCAAGCATGTTGGACTTGTGTTTTCATAATCTTAAATAGCCCTAAATTGTTAAGATGTCCACCATAGAACCGTATTATGCAAGACGGGACCTAGATTCAACTTGAAAGATGCGAAAGGACCCTTAACATGTTAATATATGTTATGTATGTAAGGATGGGCAAGCTAGGCCAAGCAAATAACTGCTCAGCCTTGGTTTGAACAGGGAGCCGCGCAACCATGCATCTCCTTAGTGCAAATCAGGCACGGTCGCGCCATTCTGTAATTTTGGAAAGTGACTTCTGTGATTTCTGAAGTATGTAGCATGCTAGTATAACTTTATTATGTTTATTTCTGTTCATGACACACTATTAAGGGTAGCTTTACATGATTAATACATATCTTAGCTTGAATTGACAAAGTGTTTTAAAATGATGAAGTCTAATGATAGATCCAAGCTACGTATAAGGTTTCTTGATTGAGTCGTATGTGTACACTTGGACTATATTTAGCAAGATTTTTTATCGAATATATTTAACTAATGAATATCCTATATGCGTATCACATTATGTTAGGATTCGAATGTGACGCCCCCAAAATTAGGTATACATCACCCATCTTGGGTCGTCAGATACAAAGTACAGAATACAAATACAACTTACTAATACAACTGTCGTGTACAATACGACAAAACATAAACTGCGAGTTTGAATACAAATATTATCTTCTAGAGAGTATTCATACTCAAAAGGAGTCCTCATTACATTTATTAACACACTATTACATAGAATAGTGAGGACTACTAACTAGTACTATCATTCGAACCATCACTCCGTTCCCCGACTTGCCCAGCTACGTTCTCATTTCCTGAAGAGAACAGTGAAAGAAAGGGTGAGCTCAACTAGCCCAGTAAGAAATATTATGACTAAGATAATGCAGAATAAATTATCATTAGCCTTCAACAATGTTAAACTGATAAAATATAATAGACATCAAGTTTAACTGCAGCGGAACAAGCAATCCATTAAAAGAGTCAAGTAGAAAATAAACTCTACTATCTTTTATGATTTAAAAGGTTTTTCAACACTGTGATCGCTGGGACTCAGCTTAATAAAATAATCCACATCATCGAATCACCCTTGCACTACGGCCAAGGATATTCGTGTATTCATTAATGGTCATGATCATGCCAACAACTGTCCATCAATGCACTACGGGCTAATGAGGACTTTTACCACATCATTTGTAACATTACGGTCATGATTATACCGAATAATCCCTGGTCATAATCATACCAAGTCCATCTATGCACTACAGGCCACAGATGACTTTCAACATTTTATAAACACGAGGATGATGACAATGATATAAGAATTCAATAAAACAAGTTCAAGAATTAATTTATCCAAGAATTAACAACGTCCAAATTGTCAACATGATACTGCTTTGTGGAGTAAAATTCAAGAATGCTTAGAAGAATATTTTCATGAAAAGATACTGGATGAAACGCAATTATCAAGGATATTCCACAAATTTCATGGAGTATAGAAGTAAAAACTTAACCAACTGAGTAAAATAAAGAATGGAATAACAAAAGAAATCACAATGCATGCGATAGACGGCACAAACAGGTTATTCTTAACAGAATAATAATAATGGAACCAGGTCCGGCATAAACGCACAGACAGGATATTCCGACAGAATAATAAATAATGGAACCAGGTCCGGCGTAAACGCACAGACAGGATATTCCGACAGAATAATAAAGAACAGTATAATAAATAATGGAACCAGGTCCGGTGTAAAACACACAGACAGGATATTCCAACAGAATAATAATAAAGACGGAACCAGGTCCGGTGTAAAACACACAAACAGGATGTTCCAACAGAATAATAGGAGAATGTCACCAAGTATAGGGTAGACCGCGTATACAGGTTATTCCAACAAAATAATAAAGAATGGAATAACAGAAGTTCTCTTCATGAATATAAAAGAAATAATATTTCCTACCCTAAAAGAACTGGATATTGGAAAAGTGAAGTAGCAGAATACTTTTATTCTCTCTCTCTTATTCTCTCTATACTTTCTCTCTCTATAGCTTGAATGAATTCGTGAAAAATAATGAAGCCCTAGGCCTCTATTTATAGAAAAACTTAGGGTGGCTCTTGGTCTTAACGAAGGGTCAAATGACTCTTGGTCTTAACGAAGGGTCAAATGACTCTTGGTAATATTGAAGGGACAACAACTATTGACGAAAGTAATTACTATTGACCAAGGTAAATACTATTGACGAAGGTAATTACTATTGACCAAGGTAAATACTATTGACCAAGGTAAATACTATTGACGAAGGTAATTACTATTGACGACGGTAATTACTATTGACGAAGAGACTCTTAGATGATGACATATGGCCCCCCATAAAAATAACCAAACTTACCACAACGTCTCAATTATTGATTTAATAACATAACATATTATACAGATGATACTATGACAATAATTTAAGAGATATGATGCAGCAATTACTGTAGCAATAATTGAGTATAGCTGAGTGACTTCTCACGTAAGTATCAATAATCAATACCGTGTGCTACTATGTAACCACGCGTATTACTGTAATTTTACTACCGGGTAGTTCAACAGTTTTAACGGTTTTAACGGTAACACCTCAACCGTTATTTTTATAGAAAGATAATTTTGTCGTTTTCTAACTACGACTATACTTCTGTTGTGGGGTCCACCAATGATTCTGCCGTCGTACGAATATTCCCCGACAAAAAGAATACTCCCCGACCAAACGAATATTTTAAAACAACTTGCTTACTTTGTAAAATTTATAAATATTAC
Organism: Panax notoginseng; assembly: GCA_016801055.1. Taxonomy (NCBI): domain Eukaryota; kingdom Viridiplantae; phylum Streptophyta; class Magnoliopsida; order Apiales; family Araliaceae; genus Panax; species Panax notoginseng. The sequence continues at coordinate 135,978,388 of CM029016.1, forward strand.
CCACAACTATAACATTATATCAAATTAACTCCATAATATTCAAAAATGATATTTATAGAAAATTCATCTTTATTTATAAAAGTTGGGGTCTTACAACCTCCCCTTCTTATGAAATTTCGCCCTCGAAATTAGGGTACGTACCTGGTATGTCGAAGAGGTAAGGATACCTTGATTTCATTTCTGATTCTAACTCCCAAGTCATTTCCTCAACATCGTGATTTCTCCACAAAACTTTGACTTGAGGTATAACCTTGGAGCGTAGAATATGTTCCTTCTTATCCAAGATTTGAACAGGAACTTCTTCATACGTCAAATCCTCCGCTATTTCGTCCGGTTCTAACTCAATAATGTGGTTCGGGTCTTCCACATATTTGCGTAACATGGATATGTGAAAAACGTTATGAACACGAGACATACTTGGCGGTAAAGCGAGTCTATAAGCCACAGTTCCTACTCGATCGAGGATTAAAAATGGACCGATGAATCGAGGATTGAGCTTTTCTCTCTTTCCAAATCTCGTAACTCCTTTCTATGGAGCAACACGTAAGAACACATGATCTCCTACATCAAATTCCACGTCCTTTCGATGAAGATCATCATAACTCTTTTGTCGATCTTGTGAGGTTTTTATACGTTGTCGGATCGTTTGAATCTTTTCTGTAGTCATACGTACCAACTCCGGTCCCAACAACGTTGCTTCACCCACCTCATCCCAGCATACTGGAGAACGATATTTTCTTCCATACAATGCTTCGAATGGAGCCATGCCAATACTTGCTTGATAACTGTTGTTGTAGGAAAACTCCACCAATGGTAAGAACTTGTCCCAACTTCCCTTGAAGTCAAAGACACAGAGTCTTAATAGATCTTCAAGAGTTTGAATAGTCCTCTCTGATTGTCCGTCCGTCTGAGGATGATATGCTGAACTAAATCGTAAATTCGTGCCCATAGCTTTTTGTAAACTAACCCAAAATCGTGAAGTGAATCTTGGGTCTCGGTCAGAAACTATGGATACTGGCATACCATGCAGTCTTACAATCTCGTTTATGTACATACGAGCAAGACGTTCAAGTGTATAAGTTTCTCGTATCGGTAAGAAATGAGCAGACTTGGTCAATCTATCAACAATGACCCAAATCGCATCAATACCTTGAGAAACCCTAGGAAGACCGGTAACGAAATCCATGGTAATGTGCTCCCACTTCCATTCTGGAATTTCAAGTGGTTGCAACGGACCTTTTGGTACTTGATGCTCCGCTTTGACTCGTTGACAAGTTAGACACCTTGAGATAAACAACGCTATCTCTCTCTTCATATTGCTCCACCAAAATGTATGACGAAGATCATGATACATTTTGGTACTTCCAGGATGGATTGCAAACGGTGTGTTGTGCGCCTCCATCATGATTTCATACTTTAAATCAGGGTTGTTAGGAACACAAAGTCTGGAGTTGACTCGAAGTATTCCTTCTTCATCGATTCTTGCTTCCGGCATAGCACCTTCTTGCACTTTCTTCCTCATACGCATCAGCTCCAGGTCTGTAGCTTGAGCAGCTTTAACTTTATCGATTAAAGTCAGTTCTACTCGTATATTCGCCATCATCACATGAGTCTCTGGAGTCTTTAACTCTATCTCCATCCTTTGCAAATCACACAAAATGGGCCTTTGTGTTGACAATATCGCACTCGTACTTGCATATGATCTTCTACTCAATGCGTCAGCTACCACGTTCGCTTTTTCAGGATGGTATTGAATGGTATGATCATAATCTTTTAACAGTTCAAGCCAACGTTGTTGTCGCATGTTGAGTTCCTATTGAGTGAAGAAATATTTGAGGCTTTTATGATCCATAAAGATCTCCACCTTCTCCCCATACAAGTAATGCCTCCAAATTTTAAGTGCAAAGACAACAGCTGCCAACTCTAGATCATGAGTAGGATAATTCCTCTCATATTCCTTGAGTTGTCTTGATGCATAGGCTATGACTTTTCCATGTTGCATGAGAACGCATCCCAACCCTTTGCTCGAAGCATCACTGTAGATGACAAATCCCTCCGAGCCAGATGGTATTGTTAGAACAGGTGCTGAAAAGAGTCTCCTCTTGAGTTCTTGAAAACTCTGCTCACATTCTTCGCTCCAACCGAACTTTGTATCTTTCCGAGTCAGCTGAGTTAATGGAGTAGAGATTCGAGAAAATCCTTCCACGAATCTCTGATAATAACCAGCTAAACCAAGAATGCTACGTACTTCGGTCACTAATTTAGGTTGCTCCCAGCTTTGAATAGCTTCAATCTTTGCCGGGTCAACTGATATTCCACGACTTGATACTACGTGCCCAAGGAATGCTACCTCCTCCAGCCAGAACTCGCATTTCTTCAACTTGGCATAAAGCTTGTATTCACGAAGCTTTTGGAGTACCAGCCTCAAGTGTTACTCACAATCTTCACGACTTTTGGAATAAATAAGGATGTCATCAATAAAGACGACCACAAAGTGATCCAAATATTCCTTGAATACCTGGTTCATCATATCCATGAAGGCGGCAGGAGCATTAGTCAATCCAAAGGACATGACTAGGAATTCATAATGCCCGTACCGAGTTCTAAAAGCTGTCTTTGGAATATCCTCAGTTCTAACCTTCAGCTGATGATATCCAGAACGAAGATCGATCTTTGAAAAGAATTGTGCTCCTTGCAACTGGTTAAACTGGTCATCAATACGTGGCAATGGGTATCTATTTTTGATGGTGACATGATTCAACTCCCGATAATCAATACAAAGTCGCATACTTCCATCTTTCTTCTTCACGAATAGAACAGGAGCACCCCAAGGAGAAGTACTAGGATGAATAAAGCCAATGTCTAACAATTCCTGCAGTTGGATCTTTAACTCCTGAAGTTCAATAGGAGCCATTCGATATGGGGCTTTAGAAATGGGTTTTGTACCGGGTTCAAGGTCGATACAAAATTCAATTTCACGCTCTGGGGGTAGCCCAGGAAGTTCTTCAGGGAATACGTCAGGGAATTTATTAACAATAGAAATATCATTCAAAACTGACGTATTTTTGTTTAGATCCGTGACATGAGCTAAGAAAGCTTGACATCCGTTTTTCAATAAACGAATAGCTTTATGGCTTGAGATGACAGCGATTGATTTTAATGGTTTGGTTGCTTGAATTCGCATAATAGGTCGATTAGAAATATGAAAGCTAACAACCTTACGAAAACAATCAATTTTTGCATGATGAGTAGTTAACCAATCAATCCCTAGAATCACGTCAAATGCAAATATTTTTAATGAAATAAGATCGACAGGCAATGTGTGGGTACCAACTTGAACAAAACAAGACTTATAAACCGTGGATGTAATGAAGGTTTCTCCCAATGGAGTTTCAACAGATAAGTCAAAGTCTAATTTCTCCGGAATCAAATTTAATCGACGAGCGCAAGTAGGAGAAATAAAAGAATGGGTAGAACCGGTATCAAATAAAGTATAGACTTCGTTAGAGTTTATGATAAGCTTACCCGTGATGACCTCATTCGGGTTCTTTACTTTCTGGGAGGTCACAACAAATGCTCTCCCTTGCACTATCGGTTTTGACTTTTCTGGGACGGCCTTTGGTGTCTCCATCTTGGCTGAACTTGTTTTTGGTAAACGACAAAATCGAGCTAAATGACCTTCTCTTCCACAATTATAACATGCTTTAGACGGCATCGCGCAGTTTGGACTGATGTGCCCCTCCCCTCCGCATTGGAAACATATGATAGGTGGTCGTTCTCCTTCCTTAACAACGGGTACTGGTGATGACGTCTTTCCATCATTGTTGAATCTCCTCTTCTTGAAATGACCATTCTTATTGTTTTAGCCCTGATTACCACCGAAGTGGTTACCATTTCTGGCCTGTTGATTCCCTCCACGCTTGTTGTCACCGCTTCGATGACCGCTCTCACTGGTATTATCATTTTGTCGACTGCTCTCTTTTGGTTGCGTTGACTCGTTATCGCGCTCCACTAACTGAGCCCTATTCACAACATCTGAATACAAACACAGTTTATGAGAAATAAGATGTTGACGTATCTCAGGTTTCAAACCTCGCAAAAACATTCGCGTCATTCGCTCTTCATTATCCACCAAGTGGGACGCAAACCGGGACAACTCAACAAATTTAGCCTCATACTGCGACACGGTCATAATATTCTGCTCCAATTTGATGAACTCCACCTCCTTCATGTGACGAATACTTTCAGGAAAGTATTTGTCGTTGAATAGCTCTTGGAACTTCTCCCAATACATCTTCAGTGCGGCAGGTTGAGTACGTTTAATCGATTCCCACCAGTAAGCTGCCTCTCCTCGCAACATAAAGGCGGCAAAGGGAACCTTTTGCTCCTCGAAGCATCCCAAGACATCAAATATCTTGGTAATCTGTTTTATCCATGTTTCCGCTATAAGTGGTTTTGGCTCTCCCTTAAACTCTGGTGGTCCCAGCTCCTTGAACTGTTTAGCGGTGACCGTCCAAGAGTTTTCAGTGTTTCCACCTATATTTTGGACAGGAGCCGCTCTCGCCTGCTGTTGCATGAACTGCATAAAGTGTCTGAACATTCCATCATTCATCATCTGGTCAGTGTTGTTATTTGCATGAGGATTGTCACCTTCCTGATGCACATTATCCTGATTATTGATATGTGGTGAATCAACAGTCGCCTGTGCTCCATTGCTATTCTTAACATTCTCAGATGCCATTTTCAGATACTGCCACAAAATAAAAGTTAATTGATATGTCATATATTATCCTTATATTATGACCGACCAATTAAATACCATGCAAATAAACTTAGGTAGGTCATACTAGCGAAGGAATTCCCCGTCTCTCCCCTCCTAGTTCTATTCTCACATCTTAGCCAGGGATCATATCCCTAAGCTCTGATACCAACTGTGACGCCCCCAAAATTAGGTATACATCACCCATCTTGGGTCGTCAGATACAAAGTACAGAATACAAATACAACTTACTAATACAACTGTCGTGTACAATACGACAAAACATAAACTGCGAGTTTGAATACAAATATTATCTTCTAGAGAGTATTCATACTCAAAAGGAGTCCTCATTACATTTATTAACACACTATTACATAGAATAGTGAGGACTACTAACTAGTACTATCATTCGAACCATCACTCCGTTCCCCGACTTGCCCCAGCTACGTTCTCATTTCCTGAAGAGAACAGTGAAAGAAAGGGTGAGCTCAACTAGCCCAGTAAGAAATATTATGACTAAGATAATGCAGAATAAATTATCATTAGCCTTCAACAATGTTAAACTGATAAAATATAATAGACATCAAGTTTAACTGCAGCGGAACAAGCAATCCATTAAAAGAGTCAAGTAGAAAATAAACTCTACTATCTTTTATGATTTAAAAGGTTTTTCAACACTGTGATCGCTGGGACTCAGCTTAATAAAATAATCCACATCATCGAATCACCCTTGCACTACGGCCAAGGATATTCGTGTATTCATTAATGGTCATGATCATGCCAACAACTGTCCATCAATGCACTACGGGCTAATGAGGACTTTTACCACATCATTTGTAACATTACGGTCATGATTATACCGAATAATCCCTGGTCATAATCATACCAAGTTCATCTATGCACTACAGGCCACAGATGACTATCAACATTTTATAAACATGAGGATGATGACAATGATATAAGAATTCAATAAAACAAGTTCAAGAATTAATTTATCCAAGAATTAACAACGTCCAAATTGTCAACATGATACTGCTTTGTGGAGTAAAATTCAAGAATGCTTAGAAGAATATTTTCATGAAAAGATACTGGATGAAACGCAATTATCAAGGATATTCCACAAATTTCATGGAGTATAGAAGTAAAAACTTAACCAACTGAGTAAAATAAAGAATGGAATAACAAAAGAAATCACAATGCATGCGATAGACGGCACAAACAGGTTATTCTTAACAGAATAATAATAATGGAACCAGGTCCGGCATAAACGCACAGACAGGATATTCTGACAGAATAATAAATAATGGAACCAGGTCCGGCGTAAACGCACAGACAGGATATTTCGACAGAATAATAAAGAACAATATAATAAATAATGGAACCAGGTCCGGTGTAAAACACATAGACAGGATATTCTGACAGAATAATAATAAAGACGGAACCAGGTCCGGTGTAAAACACACAGACAGGATGTTCCAACAGAATAATTGGAGAATGTCACCAAGTATAGGGTAGACCGCGTATACAGGTTATTCCAACAAAATAATAAAGAATGGAATAACAGAAGTTCTCTTCATGAATATAAAAAAATAATATTCCCTACCTTAAAAGAACTAGATATTGGAAAAGTGAAGTAGCAGAATACTTTTATTCTCTCTCTCTTATTCTCTCTATACTTTTTCTCTCTATAGCTTGAATGAATTCGTGAAAAATAATGATGCCCTAGGCCTCTATTTATAGAAAAACTGAGGGTGGCTCTTGGTCTTAACGAAGGGTCAAATGACTCTTGGTCTTAACGAAGGGTCAAATGACTCTTGGTAATATTGAAGGGACAACTACTATTGACGAAAGTAATTACTATTGACCAAGGTAAATACTATCGACGAAGGTAATTACTATTGACCAAGGTAAATACTATTGACCAAGGTAAATACTATTGACGAAGGTAATTACTATTGACGACGGTAATTACTATTGACGAAGAGACTCTTAGATGATGACATATGGCCCCCCATAAAAATAACCAAACTTACCACAACATCTCAATTATTGATTTAATAATATAACATATTATACAGATGATACTATGACAATAATTTAAGAGATATGATGCAGTAATTACTGTAGTAATAATTGAGTATAGCTGAGTGACTTCTTACGTAAGCATCAATAATCAATACCGTGTGCTACTATGCAACCACGCGTATTACTGTACTTTTACTACCGGGTAGTTCAACAGTTTTAACGGTTTTAACGGTAACACCTCAACCGTTATTTTTATAGAAAGATAATTTTGTCGTTTTCTAACTACGACTATACTTCTGTTGTGGGGTCCACCAATGATTGTGCCGTCGTACGAATATTCCCCGAAAAAAAAATATTCCCCGACCAAACGAATATTTTAAAACAACTTGCTTACTTTGCAAAATTTATAAATATTACCCACAACTATAACATTATATCAAATTAACTCCATAATATTCAAAAATGATATTTATAGAAAATTCATCTTTATTTATAAAAGTTGGGGTCTTACATCGAAAATGTATTGATAAGCAATATTTTGGTAAACTACGCTTGAGGCAAGTTCTCTAATCTTACTCAAATCTATATTGAGCAAGTATTCGTACCCTACTTAACATTGTGCAAGTATTCTAATTCTTATATTACTTTATTCGATGAATATCGTAAGCTTATCTCATTGAATGAGCTAGTATGTTAAACTCTTTGGGAAAACTATTATTCATGTGGACTTGGTATTGTTCTTAAATATTGTTAAAATATCTATGCCATTTGATTCAGCTAGATTATATGCATGTTTATAAAACTGTCCAAACCAATTGATTGGTGCAAAAATCTTAAAAACTGAGTTGGACAACCCTTAAGGTAAGGGGAATGTATGTTGTTGGAAACCCCGGCACATGAGTATATTATTACTGTGGTGTTATGCATAACTTAGAGTATTGTAGACTGATCATCTAAGGTACTTAATTCTTTTGGGTTATCAGTTTAATATTGGTAATTCTAGTAGATGTTCAATAGTCCTTAGTGACTGCTCAGTATAAATTATTTATCCAGTTGGATACATTGATAGTCGTTGAGTTCATTATATATCTGTTGATTTATATTGGATTATCGTTCTTATTCCAAGAATTCTTGATATTCATTATTCATGATATTATTCTGAAACTCTGAACTATCTTAGATATGATACTTCGATATTTCAAATTTGTGTTATAAGACTCTTTACCCTTGTTGTATATTACTTGCTGGACAATTTGTGCTCATCATTGCTTATTTAAAACCTTTCAGTCAAGGCGGAGCAGGGAAGTATCTCTGGGAAAGACAATGGCAAGGGCAAGGCTACTGACTAGCTTGTCCCTTTATGTTTAAAACTATTATGTTGTATTAAGACTGTTTTCAAACTAAGTTTAAACTTAATTAGGATTATGTAATAAGTCTTTATTTGATATTATTATATACTCTATTAAGCACTGTAGGTTGCGAGACCGGAGGGGATAATTATAATAAAATATTATATATTATCCTAAATTAGATCTTTCATTGCGAATGTATGATTTTAGTTATTATGGTAATACTTTGAGCACGTGACGAACCGAATTCAAGCGACAAAGTGGAGGTCAGAATTTGGGGGCGTCACATGTACCAGGAAGTAAATCTTTGATAATCATCTCTTCACATCTTGTTTGCGTCTCTAATTCCTTTCCTCAATTTCTGGGTCTGGAATTAGGACTTCTTTCCCACTAGCCGGTCTGGGCTTAGGAAATAGCATACCAGCCATAGAAACATGAATTTTCCTTAGAGGCCGCACAAAATCTGCATCTGTAGGGTTAGGCGATAGAATTATAGATGAAGGAACCGGTGTATGCTTGTGCGAGTTCTGTCGATTTGATCTAGGGGAATAGCTTAATCCAACCTTCTCTGTCTAGCTGGGAATTTGAATTGGGCTTCTGATTCCTTACTGATTTTTCCCTAACCCTTCTCCAGGCTGGAAACCCAAGGATATCATTTCTTGACTGGCCAACAATACTTCAACAAAAACTCTGGGTTTCAAATCTGGAGCCCCAATAGGTTGATAGTGAGTGTTGCTCACCTTAAGGGCTTGGAAGCTGACAAGCTCAACTCCTTCATTGAAACTGATTAGAGACATATCACTTTGGACATAGACATGATACTCTGGTTCAACATTGATAATGACCAGATTACCGTTTATGATGTACTTGACTTGTTGATGGAGCGGCTCCTGCCATATGGATCCAAGGTCTTCCCAATAGTAAATTATATCCTGCAGTGATGTTAAGTACTTGAAAGGATATGTAGAAGGTATGTGGACTGATTTCCACTGGCAATTCAATTTCTCCTACAGTATTCCGTTAAGACCCATCAAAGGCTTTTATGACTATGTGCCTGCTTTGGATCTAGTTGGGATTAATCTTCATTCTTTCCAACGTGGCATAAGGGCAGATGTTCAAGGAAGATCCGCCATCTATTAGCACACCTCCAACCACATATCCGGAAGACATCACTGCTATGTGTAGTGGCTTGCAATGACCCATCCCTTCGGGGGGGGGTATGTCATCATCAGTGAAGGATATCACATTACTGTTGAAAATGTGATCTACCAGATGACGAAACTTTTCCACATCTATCGTCTTTGGCAGGTGGGCTTCTTCTAGTATCTGCATTAAGACCTTACGATGATCCTCAGAAGAGAATACCAAGTATATAATGGATATCTGTTGATGTGCTTCTTTCAAGCTTTGCACCACATTGGCTTCATGATGTCCCATCTTATAGAGGAATTCTTCAATTTTCTCCTCGGGCACTTTCCCCTTAGATTTGATGACTGGCCTCATCACTCGTTGAGGTAGATATAACAGGTTTTTTTTGATACTACATCAGTTGTATTTGACGTTGATCCCTCAACCTCCTCATAGTTCCATGGGACTTTCTTCAGGCTGGTGATAGGATACTGTGGCATGAATGGCAATACTAGTGGTTCCAGTGCAACTACCTTCAAAGGGTTTTCAACTCTTTTGAGCTTGATTGGTTAGATTGTAAAAGGTGTTGCAGACAAGTCTCCCTCAGAGGATATGACTGATATGACTTCCCTCCATTTTTACGCTCCTGGAGAAAATATCTTCCCACTCTCAAGCAATACGGTGTCATTGTCTACCATTTATAAGTCACCGCTATCAATCATATTTTAGATGAGATGACGAAGTGCCCAATAGCTTTTTGTGTTGTGACCATAAGTATTGGAGTGGTATTGACAAACCCCGATAGCATCAAATCTCTTTTAACGTGGATTGATTGGGGGTAGCAGTGCTATGATCTTCCCTTCATTGATTAACATCTGCAAGATTTCTTCCATTGGCTGACCCAAATGGGTGAACTCCCTTTAGTTAGAATAGTCCCGACGAGCCTGGGATCTTACTTTTCTTGCAAGATTTTCCTCCAAGATTTCATTCTCTTGGGCTTGTTGTTGATTTTTTGTGATAAGAGAGAGGAGGCTTGCATGATCCTGACCGAGCAACTGCCGTGTGACTTGGTGCTGATGTATCACCAGTACTACCAGTTAATTTACCTGTTCACTAATAGACTTCATTTCTGGTTCTATCATAAATCGGAATTCTGAATAATCCCACTTATCAGAATAATCTTTATTGGTTTGGGGAGAACCACCCACATATCTAACGTAATCGGAACTTTCTCCACTCCATCTGTTGATCATGTTGACATTCTCTTCCTTATATTGAGGAAGAGGGTTATCTTGAACATGTGGTTGTTCTGGTTTTGTCACCACGATCTCATAATTATCTATCAAATCCTGGATCATGTGCTTGAGGGCCCAATAATCTTGGGTGTCATGACCCAGAGGTCTAGAATGGTAAGCACATTTTGTGATGCCCCAAAAATAGGTATACAACACCCATTCTGAATCGCCAAATACATGGTACAAAAAGCAAACTACAACTTCAATAATACAATTGTCGTACAAAATACGACAACACATACTGTGAGTTTAAATACAAATATTGTCTTCTAGACAATATCCACACTCAAATAAGTCCTCATTACAATTATTCAAACACTATTTTACAGAAATAGTGAGGACTGCTAAAACATCTTTCTAGAACCATCACTCCATACCCCGACTACATCCTGCTATGTTCTCACCTCATGAGAAGAAAAATGGAAGAAAATGGAAAAGGGTGAGCTCAACTAGCCCAGTAAACAATATTATGACTAAGATAATATACAACAAATTATCATTAGTATTCAACAGGGAAAAATCTGATAGAATATAATCGACAACAAGTTTTAGATCAACAACTGCAGTGGAAACAGTAAACCATTAGAAGAGTCAAGTAGAGAATGAATTCTATTATCCTCTAAGATTTAAAAATCCATCATCAATATTTTATCCTTATAACATCAATTAATACTCATCTTTAACCAAATATTCATCTTTGCACTACAGGCCATATATATTCATTTGTATCACCAGTCGGTCATGTTCATCTCAACACCTGTTCATCTTTGCACTATAGGCCAAAGATATTCATCAGGTAATCATACATCTTTGCAATACATGCCAAAGATATTCAGTAATATCATCATTTAGGACTGAGGATGATGAAAAATATCTTAAAGAAAGCGAATCCAGTGAGACAGGAGGACAAATAGTAGGGATTCATATAACAGTTTATCCAAGATCAATAACACTTCATAATTATCAATTGTGAAGCAGAATTCAAAAATAAAGATCAAAACATGGATACAATCAAAGATAGTAACCATAATAGATATCTTGGACAAAAAGAGAAAATTTTATTTTTCGGTGAATAGTGCCGTATTTGTGAATAGTGCCGTATACGTAAATAGTAACGTATACGTGAATAGTAATCCCGACACAAAAAGTTCCAAATCTGATAAAAAGTTTATATCAATATTTCGGCATAATGATATTTAAGAAAATATCATTTAAAAAGAAGATAATATCCCTTACCTCAAAATATCAGTACTTCTGGTCGGAATACCGGTATAAGGCTGAAAAAAACTTACTCTGATGAATAGAAACTCTCAAAGTATCTAAATACTCACAAAATACACTCAATAATCTAGAGAGAGAAAGAGAGAAAACTTGTTTCTGGTATAATTTTTAATTCTAACTTAGCCCTCTATTTATAGGAAAATGTTAGCACGCCGAAGCAGACTTAACTTGTAACCGGATGGCTTTACCTGCTACTATTCAAGCCTACCACATTTGAATAAAAATCTCAGCACATTTCTTCACCAACCAAGAGTGGGGCCCACAAATTCTAGAATTTTCTACCAAAATGATAAACTCCGAAAATTCAACAATTTCTGAATCAGTCATCTCGTAAAATTCATAATAAATCATACGTTCATTTTTAACGGTTCAAAATTTGTGGACATATACTCAACTTATATATGTATAATATATCCAAAAATTACCACGATCCAACGGTCGGATTAAAAATTATAACCCCCGCAAAATATCTAAAAAATCCTGATTTTCAATACCTCCGTTCCGACAAAAATACTGATAAAAACCTCAACACTAACTCCTTCATTTTTAACCACAAAAATATATCCCTCATTTATATCCACATAAAATAAATATTTCCTTATCATATGAATCAATAATTAATTATTCACAAATAATATTACAGAATCACATTTATGACGACTGTTCCCAGGAAAGAGGGGGCTTTCCAATAAGAATTTATCCTTACTGGTGCGCAATTAGATGACCAAACTTCTCCTTGGACAGAACTTTTTAGACATTGCCAATAATGTTATCTAATAATATTATTTAAAATAATATGAATTATTGATCTGATAATGGGAAATAATGTGCAGTAATAATTGTTGAAACAACAATAATATAAGATATCAATACAGCAATTATTGAATCAATAAAAAAAAATATTGAACAGTAACTACTATAATAATTATTGAGTAGTGCCTTCCTTCGTAGGAATCGATAATTGGTGCAATACCGTGTGCTACTGTATTTTAACCACCAGGTATTCCAACAGTATTAACGGTAACAACTACGTCGTTAATTACAAACAACTTATACTTGTCGTTTTCTTCATTCAATCGCTTTCCGTCGTACGAATATTCCCCGACAGCAAGAATATTTCACGACCAAACGAATATTCACCGACCAAAAATGAATATTTTATAACCACTTGCTTATTTGAAATATTTGCGCATTTTACCCATAACTAACCACATTAATCAAATCAACCCTTTCTATTCCAAAATAATAAATAGAGGAAATTTAATTTCATTTATTAATAAGTTGGGGTCTTACAACCTCCCCTCCTTATGAAATTTCGTCCTCGAAATTGACGTACGTACCTGGTGTTTCAAAAAGGAGAGGATACCTCGCTTTCATTTCTGATTCCAACTCCCAGGTCATTTCTTCAATAGCATGGTTTCTCCACAAAACCTTAACTTGTGGTATAACCTTCGTGCGTAGAACATGCTCTTTCCTATCCAAGATCTTAACAGGTACCTCCTCGTACGTTAAATCTTCGGCTATTTCGTCTGGTTCTAACTCAATTATGTAGTTCGGGTCTTTCACATATTTACGAAGCACAGATATGTGAAAAACATTATGAACACGAGACATGCTTGGAGGTAATGCGAGTCTATAGGCCACATTTCCTATTCGGTTAAGAATCTCAAATGGACCGACAAATGGTGGATTGAGCTTTCCTCTCTTCCCAAATCTTGTAACTCCTTTCCATGGTGCAACACGTAACAATACATGATCCCTAATATTGAATTCTACATCCTTTCAATGAAGATCCGCATAACTCTTTTGTCGATCCTGTGCCGTTTGTATACGTTGTCGAATTGTTTGGATCTTCTCTGTAGTTATGCGTACCAATCCTGGTCCCAACAATGTTGTTTCACCCACCTCGTCCCAGCATACTGGAGAACGACACTTTCATCCATATAAGGCTTCAAATGGAGCCATACCTATACTTGCCTGATAACTGTTGTTGTAGGAGAATTCCACCAGTGGCAAGTACTTATCCCAACTTCTTTTGAAATCTAGAACACAGAGTCTTAATAGATCTTCAAGGATTTGAATAGTCCTCTCTGATTGCCCGTCCGTTTGAGGATGGTATGCTGAACTAAATCGTAAATCCGTGCCCATAGCTTTCTACAAGCTAACCCAAAATCGTGAAGTGAATCTTGGGTTACGATCCGAAACTATGGATACTGGCATGCCTTACAATCTTGCAATCTCATTCACGTACATACTAGCAAGACGTTCAAGGGAATAAGTCTCACGTATAGGCAAGAAATGGGCAGACTTGGTTAATCTATCAACAATGACCCAAATCGCATCTATGCCTTGAGAAACCTTGGGAAGACCTGTAACGAAATCCATGATAATGTGTTCCCACTTCTATTTTGGGATCTCAAGTGGTCGCAATGGACCCTTTTGCACTTGATGCTCTGCCTTTACACGTTGACAAATTAAACACCTCGAGATAAACTCCGCGATCTCTCTTTTCATATTGCTCCACCAAAATGTATGTCGAAGATCGTGATACATTTTGGTACTCCCAAGATGGATTACAAACGGTGTGTTGTGTGCCTCCATCATTATTCTATACTTCAAGTCAAAATCATTAGGAACATAAAGTCTGGAGTTGACTCGAAGTATTCCTTCTTCATCGATTCTTGCTTCTGGAATAACACCTTCTTGCACTTTCTTCTTCATACGCATCAGCTCTATGTCCGTAGCTTGAGCGGCTTTAACTTTATCAATTAAAGTCGGTTCTACTCGTATATTTGATATCATCATATGGGTACTTGGAGCCTTCATCTCTATCTCCATCCTTTGCAAATCATACAAAATGGGCCTTTGTGTTAACACCATTGCACTCGTACCCGCGTATGATCTTCTACTCAATGCGTCAGCTACTACGTTCGCTTTTCCAGGATGATATTGGATGGTATGATTGAAATCTTTCAACAACTCAAGCCAACGTTATTGCCGCATGTTGAGTTCCTTTTGGGTGAAGAAATATTTGAGGCTTTTATGATCCGTATAGATCTCCACTTTCTCCCCATACAGGTAGTGTCTCTAAATCTTTAACGCAAAAACGACTGCTGCCAACTCCAAATCATGAGTAGGATAATTCCTCTCATATTCTTTGAGTTGTCGCGAGGCATAGGCTATGACTTTCTCATGTTGCATGAGAACACATCCTAACCCTTTGCCTGAAGCATCGCTGTAGATAACAAATCCATCCGAACCAGATGGTATTGTCAGAACAGGTGCCGTAATGAGTCTCCTCTTGAGTTCTTGAAAACTCTTCTCACAATCCTCGCTCCAACCGAATTTTGTATCCTTCTGAGTCAGCTGAGTTAACGGAGTAGCGATTCTAGAAAATCCTTCCACGAATCTCCGATAATACCCAGCTAAGCCCAGAAAGCTACGTACTTCGGTCACCGACTTCGGTTGCTCCCAACTTTGTATGGCTTCAATCTTCACCGGGTCGATAGATACTCCATGTTTTAACACCACGTGCCCATGGAATGCTACTTCCTCAAGCCAGAACTTGCATTTTTTCAATTTGGCATATAGCTTATTTTCACGAAGCCTTTGCAGTACCAGCTTCAAATGGCGCTCATGATCTTCACGGCTTTTGGAATAGATGAGGATGTCATCAATAAAGACAACAACGAACTGATCTAAATATTCTTTGAATACACGGTTCATCATATCCATGAAAGCAGCAGGAGCATTAGTCAATTCAAAAGGCATGACTAAGAATTCATAATGCCCGTACCGAGTTCTGAAGGCAGTCTTTGGAATATCCTCACTTTTAATCTTCAGCTGATGATATCCAGAACGAAGATCGATCTTTGAAAAGAATTGTGCTCCTTGCAACTGGTCAAACATGTCATCAATGCGAGGTAGCAGATACCTATTCTTGATGGTGACACGGTTCAATTCCCTATAGTCGATACAAAGTCGCATACTCCCGTCTTTCTTCTTTACGAATAAAATAGGAGCACCCCAAGGGGATGTACTAGGACGAATAAAACTGATGTCTAATAACTCCTGTAATTAGACTTTTAACTCCTGAAGTTCAATATGAGCCATTCGATATGGGGTTTTAGAAATGGGCTTTGTACCGGGTTCATGGTCAATAAAAAATTCAACTTCACGTTCTGGGGGCAGACAAGGAAGCTCTTCAGGAAATACATCGGGAAATTCTCTAACAATAGAAATATTATTCAAATCGGACTTGTCTTTGTTCAAATCCATAACATGGGCTAAGAAAGCTTGACATCCATTTTTCAATAAACGAATAGCTTTGTGGCTTGATATGACAGTGACTGATTTTAGTGGTTTAGTAGTTTGAATTCGTATGACAGGTTGGTTAGGAATATGAAAACTAACAACCTTACGAAAATAATCAATTTTAGCATGATGAGTGGTTAACCAATCCATTCCTAAAATCACATCAAAAGCAAGTATCTTTAAAGAGATAAAGATCAACGGGTAATGTGATAGTGCCAACTTGGATCATGCAAGATTTATAAACTATAGATGTAACGAAGGTTTCACCCAACGGAGTTTCAACAGATAAGTCAAAGTCCAATTTCTCCGGAGTCAAGTTTAAACGTTGAGCACAAAAAGGAGAGATAAAAGAATGGGTAGAACCGGTATCTAATAAGGTATAAACTTCGCAAGAGTTTATGATTAGCTTACCCGTGATCACCTCGTTCGGGTTCCTCACGTTTTGGCCAGTCACGACAGACGCTCTTCCAGGAACTGCTGATTTCGACTTATCCGGGACAGCCCTTGGAGTCACCATCCTCGTTGAACTTGGTTTTGCTACAAAATAATCCCGAGCTATGTGGCCTTCCTTTCCACAATTGTAATATACCTTAGATTGTTGTGGACAGTTTGGGCTGATATGTCCCTTTTTCCCGCATTTGTAACATCTAACTGGTGGTCGTTCTCCTCCCCTAGAATTTATTGTTGGTGCTGGTGCAGCTGCTGATGTCTTCCCGTCATTGTTGAATCTCCTATTTCTAAAATTTCCACTTAACTCACCTCTCCTATTATCATGGCCATGATGACCACCCAAGTGGTTACCGCCTTTGTTCGTATTTTTCCCTCCTCGTTGGTTATCATCGCTCTGATGACTGCTGTCACTGGTATGACCCTGGTTGTGGTCCCTCGGTTGCACATACTCATTATCTCGCTCTAATAATTGAGCCCTGTTTACAACATCTAAATATAAAAAAATTTATGAGAGATAAGATATTGTCGAATCTCGGGTTTTAGACCTCTTAGAAGCATCCTTGTCATTCGTTCCTCATTTTCGACCAAATGAGGTGCAAACTTGGATAACTCTGCAAACTTCGTCTCATACTGGGACACCATCATGTTGTTTTGTTCCAGTCTGATAAACTCCACCTCCTTCATATGACAAATACTTTCAGGAAAGTACTTGTCATTGAACAGTTTCTGAAATGTTTCCCAGGACATGTTGAGTGCGTCAAGCTGGGTACGCTTCACAGACTCCCACCAGTAGTCTGCCTCACCGCAAAACATAAAGGTGGCGAATGGAACCTTCTGTTCCTCTGTGCATCCTAAGACATCGAATATCTTGGTAATTTTCTTGACCCACGTTTCCGCCATGATCGGATCCGGCTTTCCCTTAAATTTTGGTGGTCCCAATTCTTTGAACTGCTTGGCTGTGACAAACTGCGCATTATTATCATTTCCACCTGTATTCTGCACGCGAGTCTCCCTCGTCTGATTTTGCATGAACTGCAAAAAGCTCCTAAACATTCCATCATTCATAGTTTGCTCGGTACCGTTGTTTATAGGAGGAATATTGCCTTCCTGTTGCACGTTCCCCTAGGTGGTGATCAAAGGTGTCTTCACGGTCTGATTTACTCCATTATTAACGTTCTCAGCTGTCATTCTTAAATACTGCCATAAAACAAGGGTTAATAGTCATGTCATATATTATCCCTATACTTTGACCGACCAAATAAATACCAAATAAACTTAGTCAGGTCATACTAGCGAAAGAATTCCCCGTCTCTCCCCTCCTAGTTCTTGTCTCACATCTCAGCTAGGGATCATATCCCTAAGCTCTGATACCAACTGTGACGCCCCCAAAATAGGTATACAACACCCATTTTGAGTCCCCAAATACATGGTACAAAAAGCAAACTACAACTTCAATAATACAATTGTCATGCAAAATACGACAACACATACTGTGAGTTTAAATACAAATATTATCTTCTAGACAATATCCACACTCAAATAAGTCCTCATTACAATTATTCAAACACTATTTTACAGAAATAGTGAGGACTGCTAAAACATCTTTCTAGAACCATCACTCCATACCCCGACTAGATCCTGCTATGTTCTCACCTCCTAAGAAGAAAAATAGAATAAAAAGAAAAAGGGTTAGCTCAACTAGCCCAGTAAACAATATTATGACTAAGATAATATACAACAAATTATCATTAGTATTCAACAGGGAAAAATCTGATAGAATATAATCGACAACAAGTTTTAGATCAACAACTGCAGCGGAAATAGCAAACCATTAGAAGAGTCAAGTAGAGAATGAATTCTACTATCTTCTAAGATTTAAAAGTCCATCATCAATATTTTATCCCTGTAACATCAATTAATAATCATCTTTAACCAAATATTCATCTTTGCAATACAGGCCAAAGATATTCATTTGTATCACCAGTCGGTCATGTTCATCTCAACACCTATTCATCTTTACACTACAGGCCAAAGATATTCATCAGGTAATCATACATCTTTGCAATACAGGCCACAGATATTCATTAATATCATCATTTAGGACTGAGGATGATGAAAAATATCTTAAAGAAAATGAATCCAGTGAGACAGAAGGACAAATAGTAGGGATTCGTATAAAAGTTTATTCAAGATCAATAACACTTCATAATAATCAATTTTGAAGCAGAATTCAAAAATAAAGATTAAAACATGGATACAATCAAAGATAGTAACCAAAATAGATATCTTGGACAAAAAGGAAAAATTTTATTTTTCGGTGAATAGTGTCGTATTCGTGAATAGTGTCATATACGTGAATAGTAATGTATACGTGAATAGTAACCCCGACACAAAAAGTTCCAAATTTGATAAAAAGTTCATATTAATATTTCGGCATAATGATATTGAAGAAAATATCATTTAAGAAGGAAATAATATCCCTTACCTCAAAATATCAGTACTTCTGGTCGGAATACCGGTATAAGGCTGAAAGAAACTTGTTCTGATGAATAGAAACTCTCAAAGTATCTAAATACTCATAAAATACACTCAATAATCTAGAGAGAGAAAGAGAGAAAACTTGTTTCTGGTATGATTTTCAATTCTAACGTAGCCCTCTATTTACAGGAAAATGTTAGCACGCCGAAGCAGACTTAACCTGCAACCTGATGGCTTTATCTGCTACTATTCAAGCCTACCACATTTGAATAAAAATCTCAGCACATTTCTTCACCAATCAAGAGTGGGGCCCACAAATTCTAGAATTTTCTACCAAAATGATAAACTCTGAAAATTCTACAATTTCTAAACCAGTCATCTCGTAAAATTCATAATAAATCATACGTTCATTTTTAACGGTTCAAAATTTGTGGACATATACTCAACTTATATATGTATAACATATCCAAAAATTACCACGATCCAACGGTCGGATTAAAAATTATAACCCCCGCAAAATATCTCAATAACCCTGATTTTTAATACCTCCATTCCGACAAAAATACTGATAAAAATCTCAACATTAATTCCTTCATTTTTAACCACAAAAATATAATTTATATCCACATAAAATAAATATTTCCTTATCATATGAATTAATAATTAATTATTCACAAATAATATTACAGAATCACATTTATGACAACTAGGCCGTTCCCAGGAAAGAGTGGGCTTTCCAATAAGAATTTTTCCTTACTGACGCGTAATTAGATGACCAAACCTCTCCTTAGTTAGAACTTTCTAGACATTGCCAATAATGTTATCTAATAATATTATTCAAATAATATGAATTATTGATCTGATAATGGGAAATATTGTGTAGTGACAATTATTGAAACAACAATAATATAAGATATCAATGCAGCAATTATTGAATCAATAAAATAAAATATTGAACAGTTACTACTGTAATAATTATTGAGTAGTGCCTTCCTTCGTAAGAATCAATAATTGGTGCAATACCATGTGCTACTATATTTTAACCACTAGGTATTCCAACAGTATTAACGGTAACAACTACGCCGTTAATTATAAACAATTTATACTTGTCGTTTTCTTCAACCAATCGCTTTCCATTACGGGACCCACACAAGGCTGCGCCGTCGTACGAATATTCCCCGACAGCAAGAATATTCCACGATCAAATGAATATTCACCGACCAAAAATGAATATTTTATAACCACTTGCTTATTTGAAATATTTGCGCATTTTACCCATAACTAACCACATTAATCAAATGAACCCTTTCTATTCCAAAATAATAAATAGAGGAAATTTAATTTTATTTATTAATAAGTTGGGGTCTTACACATTTCTTGCTTGTATTGAAATTCTTTCCACTTGGATTGGCTAGTGGAAGGAGCCGAACAATTTTCTTTTGAGCTGCTAGAAGCTTAAGTATGTTTTCTAATGAGTCCCATAAGGGTGTGAACACTCTTGGACGTCTGACTTCTCAACTTTTTGGCAATAGAGGGTTTGAGGATTGTGCTTGAAAAGGGAAATAGTTTCTCCTTTGAATGGGAAAGTCTTGATTGCCTCTTTGAGTTTGTCCTTGAAGCACCAAGGTGACATCCTCTTCTTTCTTCTTATGGACCCTCTAGGGGTTGTTCCCATAATTTCCAGCTTAAATTTGCTCAGCCACAACTTTTAAAGCAGCGAGATCATGAATCTTCCCAGATTTTAACCCCGTCTCAGTCATTTCTCTGTGCTTGATCATTTTTGAGAATGGTTTTCCTATGCCTGCTAGGACCCACTCATAAAATGGAGCTTCTTGAATGTCAATGAAGGTCGTTACCATCTCAGTCTCTATCATGGATGGGATCACTTGAGTAGCTAGACACCTCCATCTTTGGGCATACTTGTCGACGTCGGGATTTTTATTTGTCTCTTTCTGTTCTTGTCTTTTGGTGTTCTCATGCTAGGTGAGATTTATTTGAAAAAACAAGTTTGAAAAGGTCCAACATGTATATGTCAACGATTTGACTATAAGAGTCACCAGTTGGTTATTTTTAAATGGTTGCACCAACTCAATCGAGAAAAGGTTTGCACAAAGACCTAGTGATGTGACACTGTTTAACTGATCTGCAAAACTAAAATTCGTTAGGGTCCGGGGGCTTGATTAAGTGGAGGGAAGGTGTTACCGCCACTTTTCAGTTTTAACTTTTATCTGAATGTGTGTGTGTGTAGGTCTGTGTGCAGTAGTTTGGAAGTAGTGCTATGCCTCATTTGCACCTATATACTTGACTTTTGTATAAAAGTTTAATTTTAATGAGATATGGCAGTAATTGAGGCCTTTGATACCTCCATTTTATTATTTGTTCGGGTGGATTGCTTTTATTATTTTCAAGGTGCGAAGCATCTTTGAGAAAATAAGATACATAGCAATGTTGAACTCCTTGTGGGCATGAGAGCCATCTAAGGAAATTCAGACACCGTGAATAATTTACAAGCTAACTGTAGCTGAAAATGTCCATCACAGGAACCAAATCTAAATTCAGAAACTGAATCTATGATCACATGATTCCTAGGCTCACATGATAAAGCAATATGTACAAAAACTAAAACAAAAACTAGATTTGAATAAATCAAAACTATTTCAGCTTCATCGGTTCCAGTTTAGTCACCATGAACTGGTAAAAGTGAGAAATAGCCAGATTAAAGCAAATCTAACCCGCAGGCCGATAAACAGTTATATATATATATATATAAGCTGTAAATATATATATATGTAAACAATCAACTGACACGAAATAAACTTCAGGCAGGACGTGAAATGTATACATACATCTCTGTGTGTGTGTGTGTGTGTATATATATATATATATATATATATATATATATATATATATATAACTTGTGTTCCCTTGTTTATGTACCTATCAATCAATGACAATGCCATGGGCTGCATGTTGTGGCAGAAAGACGATAGAGGCTAAGAAAGAGCTATCTATTACCTCAGTAAAAGATTCAGCTGCAGTGAACACAAGTACACTTTGATTGAGAAAACTTGTTGTGTTTTAGCATGGGCTTCCATGAGATTACAACATTATCTCCACGGTCACATAACCCATCTCATCTCCCGCATGGATCCTCTTAAGTACGTGTTCATCAAACCCATGATGAATTGTCGACTATTCAAATGGCAGTTGATCCTACATCAATTTGACATCATCTACATGTCTCAAAAGTCTATCAAAGGTCAAGGAATTGCGGATCAACTGGGCACTGCACCTGTAGGGGATTTCAAACCCTTGGAAACCTACTTCCCCAGTAAAGGGGTACTGACAGTTCAGCAACACCACCAGGGTGATACACACCAACCATGGAAAATGTATTTTGAAGGAGCTGTAAACATGGAAGGTTCTGGAGCTGGAGCAGTTCTAGTGTCCATTTCGGGGGAGCAGTAACCCGTTGCCGTTAAATTGCAGTATGGCAGCACCAACAACACATCTGAGTATGAAGGCTGTATCATGGTAACTAGCCCAATCCATGGGCATCAGACGGGTAACTATCTTTGGAGATATCAATTTGGTAATCAGACAAACCACTGGGATCTATTACACCAAAGAACTACATTTGCTGCCTTACCATCGACAAGTTATCCAGATGGCTTCGGAGTTTAAAGAAATATCCTTCCTTCGCATTCCTCGGAATAGGAATGACTTCGCGGATGCACTAGTAACTTTGGCCTCCTTGAATAACATACTAGACAAGGAAGACATGCAAAATATCACATTTGCCCTGTAAAAGGCTCCAGCCTATGGGAACTACATTGTAGAAGTATCAGATGAGCTACCTCCCATCCAACACCCTTGGTATCAACATATCAAGGAGTATCTACGAGATGGATCTACAACCGCTGAGGCGAGTCAGGCTAAAAGAAAGCGGATCCATCGAATGTCTATGGAATTCTACCTGAGCAGAGACGCACTCTACAAAAGAGATGCAAGATTAGGCCTTCTCAGATGTCTAGACAAATATTAAGCTCAGAGGCTCATGGATGAAATCCATGGTGGAGTATGCGGCCCACGCATAAATGGCCCTCTAGTTGTCAAGAAAATCCTAAGAATAGGGCATTACTGGCTCTCTCTCAAGGCTGACTGTGATGATCACGTCAAGAGATGTTACCAATGCTAAATTCATGGGAATGTTATCCATGCCCCTCCAAGGGAGCTCCACAGTATGTGTTCGCCTTGGACCTTCTCAATGTGGGAAATGGACGTAATCGGGCCCATCGAGCCCAAAGTCAGCAATGGTCATCGGTTTATCTTCACCATGATCGACTACTTCACCAAGTGGGTAGAAGCATCCTCCTCCCCCAGGGTTACTAAAGAGGTAATCATTGGTTTCATTAGAAAAAATTTTATTTGTCGATAAGGACAACCAGAGGTGATTATATCAGACAATGCCAAAACCCTAAACAACCAAATGATGAAGGAGTTATGCAGTAAACTCCACATCAAACATCTCAACTTTGTCATATATAGTCTAAAGATGAATGGTGCTGTCGAATCGACTAATAAGAATATCAAAAAGATCATGCAAAAAGATGTCTGCCAATCACAAAGGGTGGCTTGATTTGTTGCCTCTGACTCTATTAGCCTACAGAACATCAATGTGGACTTCCATTGGGGCAACCCCCTACTCATTAACCTATAGAATGGAAGCAGTGCTCCCCATAGAGGTGGAAATGGAATCCCTTAGAGTGTTGTTAGACGCTCAGCTGGATGAAGACCAATGGTTACAAGATCGGTACATCCAATTGTCTCTAATAGATGGAAGGCGGGCCGCAACCATCTTCCATGGTCAGTTATACCAGCAGAGGATTGTTAGATCTTATAACAAAAAAGTCCAGCTACGGCAATTCAAAGAACATGACTTGGTCTTGAAGAAGGTTCTTGACAACTAAGATCAATCTAAAGGAAAATTTGCCCCAAAATGGGAAGGTCCGTTTGTTGTCAATGAGGTATTGACAGGAGGAGCCCTCAGTTTACAAGTGATGGATGGCGATGAATTTCCACAACTCATTAAATCGGACACCATGAAACAGTACTATGTATGAGGTTACCAGCAAACTAACATCCTGGTTTTGGATCACCAGATCCCCAGTCAATTCTGGTTTTCAAAACCCTTCTCACTACATACAATCCTCACCACTTCAGTTTGTCCTACTCGGGATCAAACATTTCACACCTTCAGTTTGTCCCACCATGGATAAAAAATTTCACACCTTCAATTTTGTCCAATTAGGGATAAAACTTTTTCACATCTGCAGTCTGTCCCACCAGGGGCGAACTATGCAGACCTGATCTCCCCAATACACGGGAATACGTAGGCAGCCATTTTTATGGTCCGGTCTAACTACAAAAAAACAAAAATATCTCTAAACCTTTTTCACCATTTACAACTTTGAACCATTTCATGCAAGGTTCGAACTACGCAGACCTGATCTCCCACTTCTCAATGGGAGTACATAGGCAGCCATTCACACTACAAGAAAAAGGGCCATCTGCGACCAATGATATTAGCGACCACCCTATACGGTCGCTGATAATATTATTAGCAACCGCTATCTGCGACCGCCACAAAATCTAGTCGCTAGTATATATTCGCTAAGAAGAATTTCCCTCCCAAAATTTGGTGCGAAACTTTAGCGCGACGACCAATCTATATAAGCGACCGATGGCGGTCGTTGATATGTCCACATCATTAAAAACTAGCGACCGCTTGCGGTCGTTGATGGCGGTCGCTGATTCTTTTAACCTTAATCAGATTCAGGCATTCGGTCGAACCAGTCGACAAGGGAAAAAAAAAGGGAGAAACTCAGACGAGGGAGAAGAGGGATTAGGGGGAGAAGAGAAGAGGAACCACCAACATCCGGCCGACCAACGCCTTCACCACCACCGTACCACCACCAGTAACCCCTTTAATCTTCCTTTCACAATTTATTGTATATTACAATCTTCCTTTCACAATTTATTACTTTTTACGTTCCAAAATTATGGGTAGCTGATATGAAGAATGATTTACTTTATTGTATATTATGGGTATATTTGTTTCAAAATTATGGGTAGATCATATTTTGTTGGAGACTGATTTTGTTGGAGAAGTTCATATTTCCTTGTGAATATGAAGAAATTCATATTTTGTTAGTAACTGATTTCCAAGTTCTACTAAAATGGAATGAGGAAGGACAGTTGATTCCCAAGTTATATCAATTGTTTTCACCAATAATTTTTTAAGAGCCTAAAATCATGTTCTTTTAAAAAGTAGTAGGGAAGGACATTTGAAATGTTGCCAGTGTTCTAGAAATGATATTTTGTTCTCGTGTAGTTGTTTTGGTTGCTGCAATTTTGAAGACTTCGATTGATTCAGATTTCAAAACATTTAAATGCCATTTTATTTTTCCAGATTTTATATATTAAAAAAGCTTTGTCCATCTGAATTCTCCATTGCTTTGCAGGGAAATCTGCTAACTTGTGTTGTACATAATACATAGTGGTCCTTCCCTTGAAATTTGTTGCCAATCTCACTGGGTTTGGCACTTTCTTTAAAAAAACATGTCAGACACAGGAACCAATTCTTTCCAAGTGCGTAGTCATCACTTCTTTATTAAGATTCACATTAATAATTCTAATTTGCTCAACTAATCTTTCCCTAATCATTAAATTTTGATTAGGTAAACTCTAAAAACGAGTTATCTTAATCAAGATTAATACTAATTAATCATGCTTAAAGTTAATCAAACCAAATGTGACCTTTTAGCAATCAATGGAAAGAACTTTTGACTATAACTTATAAGTTATAACCAAAATAACCAAGGAAAATTATATAGTTACATTATTCATTAGAAATTAGAGTTCTCACAGCTTTTCTTTGTGTTCAGATATGGACCTTGGAATATATAAAGGCAACGAGTATATGTGATGTTATGTTAATTGCTTATACATTCTTGTTGCTCTTATATGCCTACAAATGGTCAAGTATGCATGCCATCGTGCATGTGGATAGTCCATATTATAGGGGAGACTCTGCCGAAATTTTTTCATTGGTCGGGTAATTTAGTCTTGTCCCAATGCATACGCAGACCATGCATGATGCAATGATTCATATTCTACCCCTAGGAATCTATTGTCTTTAGGTTGGTGTCAGTTCAAATATGTAGGATGACGTAAGTCCATACCTCATTCTAATTTAAGATCCATAACAATATTCCCTGCCTTTGGATAGTCGATCTCAAGCTGTGTAAATTTTTTTTGGCATGTATCCTTGTTCAATTCTCGAAGAATCATATATGATGCACACTCATGTTATATATGTACATATACATCTATATGTATATATAAGCATCATTAATGGCATTGAGCTGAATTGTAAATCTCTAACAAGGGAATATAATAATTCATGTCAACATAGGTACCGTGGAATCATGGACCTCTATTCAGACCGTAGATGGATGGCACGACGAAAGTCAAGTGCCCAGATAGGTGCTACAGCTGAATTTAGAGCTGGTTGCCAAGTATTTTTGGAGTATACGTATAGTCACCCAAAATGTATGAATGGTAAGTCGCAGATACGATGTCCATGTTTGAAGTGTAAAAATGTAAATTATATGGACATAGACGTGGTAAACTATCATCTAGATGTGATGCATATTGAGAAGAATGTGTTTGACAATGTGTTTAACACTGTGATGAATGTTACGGGGAAGACAAAAGATAACGATAATGCACGTTTGGACATGAAAGATATTTGTAAGCATCCTGGATTAGAACTTTATGAATCTCCTAATGGTAAGATTATCAAACCGTATGTAAGGTACACATTGTCCAAAAAGTGAGTTGAAGATGTGTGCACATGGGTTAAGTCTCTGAAACTACCAGATGGATATGCGTCAAACATTGCAAGGAGTGTTACGGGTGGGAAATTGCAAGGGATGAAGAGTCATGACTGTCACGTGTTCATGGAGAGACTCATCCCTATAGCATTTCGGGATCAGCTTGATAAACCAATATGGGATGCTTTGAGGGATCTTAGTCGTTTCTTTAAAGACTTATGTTCAAAATCATTAAATGAGAAGAACATGTCTGTACTTGAGAAGAACATCATAGAAATCACGTGTAAATTTGAAAAAATATTCCCACCTTGTTTTTTTGACTCCATGGAGCATTTGTAAATCCATCTTCCTTATGAAGCTCGTGTTTGGGGTCCAGTTCAATATAGATGGATGTACCCTTTCGAGAAGGTGATGGGAAACCTTAAGAGGAAGGTGAAGAATAGAGCTTATGTCGAGGGGTCGATATGTGAGGCATACAGTTTCAATGAGATATCTACGTTTGTCTCAGATTATTTTTCGGACGAAGTCTTGACAAAGGTCAATCGAGTATCGAGACATGATGATGGGGGAAATATTGAACTAAATGGTCGGCTCTCTGTATTTGGTCTATCGGGTCGCGCTTATGGAAAAGGGAAGCGCATATTCCTCTCTGAGCAAGAATTACGTGCTGCACATACTTACATTCTTCTCAATTGTGAGGAGATTGACGAATTTGTGAGGTACACAAGTAAACATGATAATTTATCTTGTAAGTTGAAAATTTATTCCAATATGTTAATGTTTATAACATGGTATAGATTGTACGATGACGAGTTAAAAGTGAAGCATCCCGACATAACTAATAAAGATATTCAAATCAATCGTGATAAAAAATTTGCACTTTGGCTAAATAACAAAGTAAGTTCAATTTCTTAAGAACGACATATATATATATATATATATATATATATATATATATATACACTCCATATTAACTATGACTTCATTTAATAAGATGGAGTTTTTGTAGGTTTTGGCTGAGGGATCAACGATTCCGGCTAATGTACAAGTCCTAGCTATGGGACCAGATAGGGACCAAGTCAGCCGCAATGGTTACAAAATAAATAGTTGTGAATTTCATACAAAGGCATATGGGCGCGGTAAAAGAACAACGAACTATGGAGTATGTGTCCAAGGAGATTGTTACAATGATCTTGGTCGTGCCTTTTATGGGGAGTTGGAGGATATCGTAGAGTTGTCGTACAAGGGCACATACGGGGGTCATATTAACTTGTTTAAGTGTCGTTGGTTTGATTCAGAAAAAGGGATACGTGTTGACAGACATGGAATCATCGATATTGACCTCCATAGGTCGGCTTACTCCAACAAACAACTCAAACAGTACAAGTATACTGCACTCCTAGTCCTGTTAGGAAAAGGGATAGACCGCCTACAGATTGGCAAGTTGTAATTCATACTTCTACGCGCAGTCGTGTCCAAGTAATAAACGAGGATTTCTACCAGGAGGAGATGCTTCATAGACCTCCTATAATAAATATAGAGGATAACAATGATGTAATCCAGTTAGAGGGTGGAGATGAACCAGATAAATTAGATCCGAGACAGTCATTGTGCCAGATGACAGTGATACTGAGGAAGAGTTATTGACTGACACTGACACAGAATCTGAAGAAGAAGATGGTTATGAATCTCCGACACTTGTACAAAATGATTCTGACTCAGACAACGATTTTCATTAAAATGTATGTTTAGTTTTAATTGTATTACAATGAATTACATATAGGAATGTTCTTTATATCCTTAACATGTTTGTATACCTTTCATTTATAGTTGTCGTAGTTAACTATTTCATACAATTAATTGTCATTATTGTCCTTTTATATAAAATGTATGTTTAGTTTTAATTGTATTACATACAATTACATATGTACATATTCTCTATATCCTTGACGTGTTTGTGTATCTTTTATTAATAACTCATACTAACATCCTAAATTTTTTATTTATAGATGTCTTCTGAACCTGCAACACGAAAGCGCGGGTTGGGTCGGGGCCCTAATCATGTGCCGAAGGCCCGGGCTAATCCGGATGATCGCATTCTTATACAGATCCGTCCTCCTCCAGAAAGCACGTAAGTTAAACATTGTATACATATAAGGGTTTAATATTTCCATTGTTATAAATATATATGACTGTAAATTATTGTATATTGTAGTGATTTTCAAGATAGTAAATTGTGAAGTGCATTTCACAATTATGCTTATAAAACTGGCCTACGCCAGTGATTACATGGGCGAGCACACCTCTCGCCCATAAGGATGCAGTTTGGGCTGAATTTCAAGTATATTTTTTTATCACTTTGATAGATAATGCATAATTAATCAAATAATATTGTTTAGTAATGTTGGATTATGGTAATATAATATAACAGTTTTAATATTATTATTGTTGTTTTATTTGCAGAAGCAGTATAGATGGGACGACGCACATGCATCAGTAATTTAGACACTGTTCTGGCAGAAGTGCGCCGTCCGAACTAAAGATAATATGAATAAGGAAAGACAAAAAGCCCTGCACAATGCTGAGATTGACCATCCAGGACAGGGTGAGCAGTATATGCATGAGCATAGTCCCTGGTGGTGCGCACATCCCATATGGGTGCAGATGTGTGACCAGTGGAGAGCAGAGAGTTGGGTCAAGAGACGCAAGACTGTCGCCTCGAACAGATCCTCAGGTGTATCTAAAGGCGAAAAGGTAAAAGGCACGTACAAGGGCAGCAGTATATCACAACTGTAACATATTGCTGCTAGGGTACGTATGTATAGCAAGCTTATTGGCTTAATTATTTGTTTTTATGTTTACAGTCATGTTCTGTAGCTAAAATATCATATATTTACATATTAATATAAGAACATGAACTGTAGGAGTCTGAGTCTCAAGGTCAACTTATCAATTGGTTGGATGTGTATGTGGCCACCCGTGATGGTCTGCCTGATGTTGTCCAGATAGCGGTAATAATTTAACTTTATACTAATATGTTGTTTATAAATTGTGACGACCTTTTTAGCATTTTTTATTTATTTTTAATTATTTAATTGTTGACCTTCTGACATGACACTTATAAGGGCTTAATGAACGAGCGTTATCTTGAAGGCACCCCACGTCCGTCGATTGATCAAGAATTGTGGGAGAGGGCGTCCGTTGTGAAGAAAAACTATGTTAAAGGCCAAGGACAAAAATGACGCCCGACCATCAGTGGCACAGGCAGCTCTGCTACCCAGTCTACACAGTCATCAGGTCATCCAGCCTATCATACTCCTGCTGACTGTGTGAGAGCGATCTGCCAGAATCGTGATCTTCTTCATATACTGGGCGGGCATCTACATTCTCTTAGTCCTGATGAGTTGGCGGATGCAGTGGCGGCAGCAGCAGCATCACAGCATCAGGGTGGCGACCAGGTATATATATCGATATTGTTTAGCTTTTAATTCCCAAGTCATAGCAGTATCAACACATGTAACATATATGTTTTATTCTTTTATTAATTACGAGGTACTAATTTGGATGATCCATGAAGAGCTAGACCAGTCATATATGTTAGATTTTTAAAGCTTTGCTAGACTTGTTTTTTAGATTTTTAAAGCCTTGTACTCTTTTAGATTGATTCTTTGGACAATTGTATTGGTTTATGATTATATTATATGGATGTTTACGATTGTATTGTGTTGGTTTACGATGGATGTTTATCATATAGTAGTTATCATGGATGAATGTTTGTCATATGGTAGTTATCATGGATGGATGCTTATATATACTGCTGTGTGTTGGGATAGAAAGCAGGTTATTTTTGGGAAATCAATAAAACAGGAAAAATATTTTTAAAAAAAGGATCAGCGACGGCATGCGGTCGCTAAAACTGTGTGCCACATCACAGCTGACATGTGTGCCACATCACAGCTGACAAATGACTCACCATGAGTCATAATTGCTATGGATTCAGTCGGTAACCGAGGTCGCTGAGAAGTCGGTCTCTATTGTTGGTCACTAATGTCCATCCAGCGACCAGATAATCTGCGACTACTATCAATGACTGCATTCGGTCGTAGATACTCATCTGCGACCATATGCGGTCGCTGATAAGTCCTTTTATTGTAGTGTCATGGTGCGGTCTCACCCCTACCAAAAAAATAAAAACTTGGCAAATGGTACTGGGATCAATCTTTAAACCACACCTCATCGGCTTATAGCAAAGGGATGGAACTACCTAGTCTCCCCACACAAATGGGAGAAAAACCGATGACCATCTAAGTTGTGGTTAAGTCCTCAAAGAGAAACACCAATCCATGAGAGATGGAACTACCTGGGCTCCCCAAAACAAAGGAATACTAGCGACCATCTGTGGAGCGGTTAACCTCAGAAAGGAAAGCCACATTCCTCTCCATAACCAATACAGAAACCAGTCCCAAGACACCAAATGGTAGGGAATACACAAATCAACGATTTATTCTGAAAGATCCTGAGACATCTCAATGTCCATTCATCAAGGGGGAGTTCAGAATACATCAAGATCACAAGCCCTGGAGAACAGACAAATATCAAGCAAGTAACAAGGCATAACTAAAAGGGAAGTGAATCAAAATATATTTCCTTGCCATATAATATTGTTTGATATATACAATGTGTCTTGTACATGACAAAAATGGCTAAACTAGTCTGTGCAGGAAAATCCAAGCCAATCTACAAATTAGTGGATATGCGCGCTATCAAATCTAACATGGCATCCCTCTCAAAAGAAGGAGGTAACTCTGTGAGCTTCTGCCTAAGGGTATCTACACGAGCCAAAAAATCCACATCCATCTGCATGGTGAGAGTATCCTCATCAATGAATGTGCTCATCTCTGCAATGATATCAGCAGTATGGGACCTCAATGCAGTACTATTTGTAATAGCGACATCTTGGGCAGATATAGCACCATTCCGCTCAATAACAACTGCATCTCTAGATGATCTAGCTTTGTCCCGCTCAGCAACAGTGGTGTCTCTATGAGCTAAAGCATCATCTCTCTCAACTAGAGCGACATCTCTACCAGAAAGAGCTATCAAAATCAAGGCCCTAGCCTGATCCCTCTCAAATGTTATCAGATGCAGACTCTGCTCTAAATACTCTGCCGAATGTGGAGTCACAGTAGTAAGAATACTGGCGGAATCAACCAGAGTTGTTGTCAACCCAGCGAATAGCTCATCCTCAGTGGGAGAATCAGTGTCCTCCATGGGCTCCCCACTGTCAGAATCAATCCCCGGCTCTATGGATGCAACCCCAGCCGATGTAACCTCTGCCTCCAGCCATGTAGAATACTCAGTGGAATGACCTGGATGGCTAGTATTAAAATTAGCCCTCTCACACTGGGCCCAAAAGGCATAAACCCTGAACAAATCCTCAACTGATAAAAGCCAAGATGACATACGCTGACCCAATGCCTCATTGAAGGGTTGAACATTCTGAAACTGGTCAAACTGCGCCATCACAGCCAGTGGATGATAAGTGGTCACACTCCTCAAACTAACCATAGGAAGATAATCTATGCTAGATGCAAGACAGATGAAGCTGTAGGGAGAACTGAACCCTGAACACGACATAATATCAAATGGATCCTCGATCCCTGCCAAGAAAACCGACCAAGAAGCAGCATCTGTACACTCCGCCGGCTAAAAAGAGTAAGACATGGCTATCTCATGGGAAAAATAATACCTATGGCGTCTGAATGTGCCAATCGATCTCAAGTGTCATAAACCACATGTACAGCAAGACGAAACTGCCTGTAAATACCCTCGTAGAATGGGTGTGGCAATACGTGGCCGACCTCAAGGTCTCTGCCACAATCATCGATAAAATGGTATGTCCCTCACGAAGAGCCCGCACTGCCATAATCACGTCGATGTCTAAATGGTCCATGTACAATGACATGTATTGATAAGCCACTACACACATCAAGAGTACATCTACTCTGGCCACACGCCAATCATCCTCCGACGTGGTGAAATCCCCGGAGTGCTGTACATAACTGTCCAAAGAGCCAAATCTTTCAATTAGAAAATGCATGGACACTACATGCCCTGAGGAGATATCATCCAGGGCAACCCTACACCTCAAACCGGTAAGGGTCATAAACGGTCAACTCATATCTCTTACAGCCATCTGAGCGCAAGGCCTATTTAGTGGTAAATCTCTCTGACGCTCATACTCCTCCAATGTAGAAGTCATCTTATGGGTTTAAAATCGGAACACCTGTCTATCCGGTACCTAGTGCTCCAGCATGCCCTCTACAAAACCCAAAGTAACCTAGAACATCAGAAGAGTCACAGAGTGCCGTAACAGCTGATCTACGGTCACCCGATCTATGGATGACAAACTATCATACCACGATCTCAAACATGAGGCCACCAATACTGGTGGGGCATGATCTATCCGGCTAACTGTCGATGAAGACATCTATAGGGTCGTGTCATAAGACCATCCAGGGTTCAATGCTGAACATCTTTGGACATACATATGCATAACATAATACATGCATGATAAACAATATGATGTAGGGAATGAAAAACAGTATACATACATTCCTAAGTACATCATCATCTAAATACATCATCTCTATATACAGCTGGAAAATACAGGGAAATGGGGCACAGTCGCCCAACGACTAACAGAGGCCTATCAAAAGATATAACACGAATGGGGTACGGCCACCCAATATCTAACGGAGGCCTATCAAAAGATAAAACAAGCAATATATCAGAAGAAGTCAATAATGTTGATGTCTACATTATCCAACCTATCCATCTGATATAACTCCTCCTGAGTCACTGGATCTCCACCAAGAAGGGATGTCATACAGATACAACAGAGGATCTGCACCAGCAAAACCATCTTAATATGGGCCACCTGAAGGGCCAACCCCTGAAATGGAAGGATCTAAGGTATCCGCCTCGGAAGGATCTCTGCCCAAATGTCGGATGAAAAAATGCGCGTGGTCCAACTGCTGGGTCAAGCTATCAATCTGCGTCAAATGAGTAGGCTCTCGGACGCAGGCAATCCAATCCGCCATCATGACAGAGCTAGGAACCATATCCTCCACAAACTGTGTGGCACGAGTCTGGGCTCTAATGGTGCGAGGGGACCACCAGGGGTAGAATGCCTCCATAGTTAACGGTCCCTCTGACAAAGCAAAGCCATCAACTCCCTCCAATAGGATATCACTGATCGGACGGCTACGACACAGGCCAATAACACCTGGCAGGAGGATAGATTGATATATAGATCTCTCATGTGGTGCTCCTGATAGCGCGTTCTCCTAAATAGAGCTCTCATCCTCTATTTATGAAGAGAGGAAACCGACGGGTGGACATCACATGCTCAATGCCAGTCGAGAAACCACCCTCAAAGCCAACTGTCAAATGGTCCTCAGAGTAAGAAACCCATGTGATGACATCAGCTGTCAACAACTCCAACTATAAGCGTGAATGGGTGAAACCCCCAGCTACAGGAACCTCCACCAGTGTGGAGTAATGCCATCGTCGTCACCGTGGATCGGTGTCTAAACCTAACAGGCTAATGGGAAGTAGACATGGAAGCCTCTCATAGGCCCAAAACTGCCAACACAAAATCAAGCATCTGCAGTCAGTCAACACTCTTAACCCATACAAGGGAAATCAAAAAAGAAATACTCACCAATATTAATGGGTAAAATCCTAGCCAAGCCTCTGTTAAGCCCTGCGAGTGCATGCACATTTCCCTGAGAAAATAGGCAAAGGTATAGGAGCCCCAATCATACTCTCCAATATGGCCCACCTCCTGTGTGGCACTGACTAAAGTGAACGACACTGTGAAAGAGTTTTCCGCCAGGAAACAACCCTGAAGGATGACCAGAAACAATCGTCGAAGAATGCGATCCCTGACTCTCCTGTCATCGGGCAATGGCTCACTCAACGCCCCACTCATAGTGTCTACACTCAAAGGACTAGCGCGGACTATCCTGTCTTTGAGTGCCTCAGCCTAGACTCTAAGCAAGGATCTGACGGCGGTTAAGGAAATATTAGCCACACAAGGCACTGGTACCCTGAAAAACTCCATATTAGTGATAAGCAACCAATCCATCGATGTCATTATCACCTCTCAATCTAGCAAATAGAGACTGAAACTGGTGAAACAAGTGCTCAGACAACGCCTTGAGGCAACCCCAGGGAAAACGACGAGGGAGGATAGAAAAGAAAACCTTAAAACCCCAAGCATGCACTATCTCTCGGTACTCTGGGTGAAGAGTTTGGTATAGAGAGTATATACTGAACCAGTTCCCTCGAGGCTGCGTAAAGTCGGGAACCTGTATCACAAATGCAAATCAACATCAGAATCCTTGCTCCTCATCAATAGGAAAAAAGAAGATCAAATACAGTTTTATCTCGTTCGCATGCAAATAGTTCGAGGGGTGGTGACTCAAATCATCCAAAAGCTCTGGATTCGTCACATTTATGGCTGGTAACTCTCTACGGGGAATAGGAGCAGTAGGAGCAGGAGCCGCAATCGGTATATCCTATAGCGTCCCCAAATCCGGGTATGAATCTGGTACACCAATTGCGGAAGATATAAACATAATTTATTTATACATTAACCTTTACACATAATCCCCAAGGTCAATAACCTTAACTTAATACATATATTCATATACTACAGGGCTTACAATGTTATTTGCCTTCAATACTATTTATAATTTTAACTGCACAATAATCCATTCGTATAACTTGTCTGTGCCTTTGCCTGTGTCTGAAGTATCCGTCTTAATCTGAAATGTTTATCATGATATAGCAAGGGTGAGCAACAAGTTTGCCCAACAAGTTTAAGTTCAAAGAAAGATATATCATGATTGAAAGAATAATAAGATGACTAACAAACTTTCAATAATTTAATAATTATGAAAGAACATGACTCAATTTCGTAACTGAATGACCAAATCAATAATAATGAATGGCCAATAATGAACATGAACAATTTAATTGGACCAAATGGTAATGAATGTGATCAACCTTTCATACCTGATGAACATACACAACGTGTGAATAAATAATCAAAGATGTGATGTAATCGACAATGATTAATCATGAACATACTATACAATAACGACTTAAGTTCGAGTTAGGAAACTTGCACACTAAAAGTATAGGAACTTGCTCAATAAAAGAGTATAGTTCAAGGAACTTGCTTACACTGTCGATTACTGTTACGCAATCTAATTTTTAGCTTCAGTTGAAAGACCTATTATTAATAATATTGATCTCTCAATTAGAACAATATCATCACATATACTACTGTTAATTGCAGTCATTATACAACTTAAACACTTATCACATAATCAAATATTAGATTACTCCTTAAAACATCATTATTATTATTGTCCTTTGATAATTCTTTAATCACTATATCATATACATTATGATTTAATACTTTAATCTTATCTATTATAAGTTCTTCTTTAAAATCTAATAAGTCAAATACTAATCCATCAAGTTGAATTATCCAAACATACCAATCCAACAACCTAGATTGTAATCTAGCAAACTAGATTGCAATCCAGTAAACTGGATTCCAAATCCAACAACCCGATGGCCAATCCAGCAAACCAAATTACAATCCAACGAATTGGATTCTAAATTTAGCAACCAAATTGCAATCCAACAAGCTGAATTCATTAATTCTTCAATCCAGCAAGCCTAGATTCATAAATCCTTCAATCCAACAAGCTAGATTCATAAATCATTCAATCCAGCAAGCTGGATTCATTATCCTTTTCATGAAAATACCAAATCAACTTATTATTTTTCTATCTTTTGTTCAAACGTATATACATATATTTTATACACAAAAAGTATGTTTTCATAATTTTTTAACTCACTTAAGTATTTTTCAAAAATTATTTTTAGTTCGTAGCTTAAGAAATTAGCCCTATTATGCTCAACTCCAGAAATTCCCATCTGTTGACATAATCTTATACGTGTTAATGTGAGTCTCCAGTTTAAATTTCGTGGCCATCGGAATTATAGAACTTCAGTTATAGCCATTTTTGTCAGAATATCCCAAAAATTAAAATGGCCATAACTTGGTCATTTTAAATTGGAATGAGCTCATTTTTGGACAGGAGCTACTTTATATCACATATCTTCATTTCTTAAAAGACCAAAATTTATTTCATAAATTAAGTGGCCAAAACTTCCCTTGGAAAGTTCTGGGTAGTATGTATTTGTCGTTTTACTAAAACAGTCCATACGAAAATCTACAACTCCTTTTTCCAGTGATTCCACTTGGAGATGTTAGAAAACTTATCATATTATCATCCCTAATTTTTCTAGAATTTTTTAATGTCAGAAAAATGACAAAACTGCCCCTGGCACAGACTGGACCAAAGTAATATATTTCCTCTTCAAAAACTCAGGACTATATTTGTTAAAATAGTCACTACGACTTGTGTACTAAATATTTTTGAGTGCTACCACTTGGGTTTAGTAGTTAGCTTTCATATCTATCACCTCTCTTTGACGAATTGCAAAGAGAATGTGTAGATCAAAAATGGGGAAAATCCATAGTACATATAAAATTTATGGTTTGTAAACTACAAAAATTACTTTTCTTTTCTTTTGATTTCCAAATAAATCAACACCCAATATGGGTATATCTAAACATAAAACACTTATTAACATGTAAATCTAGAGTTTTAAAGTTTAGAAACATAGATTAATGTTTTGATTAAAAGTAATCAAAATAAAATTACATAATCTAGTTAGAGTTTATACCTTTGGTAATCTAAGTTTGATTATGGAGCTTTGATGACTTACCAAAAACTCCCCTTTCTCTCCTCCATGTAGCTGTCGTTCCTCTCTCTCTCTCTCTCTCTAGTTCTTGTTATAAGAAAATGAAGCAATAGATGAAAAAGAGTATAGTTTAGATATAAGGCATATAGCCAAACACATGACCCCCTTTTTTTATCCTCCACTAACCGGTCATATGGCCATTAATTCACCACATTCTCTCTTTCTCCTTCCTTAATAATCATTACATAAATATATTGAAGAGTATTAAGCAAGGTGGCTCCTTAAAACATTAGACACCTAGCTATTTGAGGAAATATCTTGTACAAGTGTGTGGTGCTTATTATTGATGACATGCTCCCTCCTTTTCCTCTCCTAAACATCCAGCCATGTGGCCTTCTTTTAGCCCAATTTGGTTAGATTTTCAATGCTTTTATTTTACTTATCAAATGACCATTATGTTCTTCCATACTTGGACCATCATTTGGTCCTTTTAATTAATTAGTTGGGCCAACACTTGGGCTTTTAATTTAGTTCTTTAGGCCATGTACATTAACATAGTCCAACACTTTTTAATATTATCTTTTCTTTGCCTAAATATTTAATTAGGGTTCTCATTCACTTCAATTATAATTTAAATCCTTACTTACATACACTTAATTTTATAACCCAATTAGACTTGCTATAATTAGGTTATAAAATAAATTAATTGAGATGTATAAAATAAATCTCTTAGAATTAGTATTTATTTTAAATACTAACATTTTTCCATCGTATAACCCTTAAGTTATACAAATTTTTATTCCTAATATATAATTAGGTTACCTTAGTTTCTTTTACTTGTTTATATAATAAACAAATATTAACCATCACATAATCACAATACACAAAACCATATAAGTCATTCACAAAATTTTTAAATCCATACCTTATTTTCAGTCTGGGTCTTATTATTTAACCTTTATGTAATCAATTAAGATTTTATTAATCGTCTAAATTCTCGGGTTGTCACATTCAACCCTTTTTCTAAGAATTTTGTCCCCGAAATTACAAACTACTACACTCTACTCATTCACCAGAACTAGGTTTTTTGATACAATATTTATTCAATCATATCAGATTATACCCGTAAGTAATGAGTTCATACTATTTCATACCCATCATCTCATACTACCCAAAACATCACTCCAAAGAGTAAAAATATTCAAATTATGCCGAGGAGTTATATAGACCATGAACTTTCATTTTTAATTTTCAAAAAGGTTTATACAAAAATTCATTTGCAAACCGTCATGACTTACGGACACGGAGGGTGATCAGCCCGTTATGCCCTGTACTGATCAGGTACTACATGCTGGAACGATTTTTTCGTTCATCATATCTGCCTTGAGCACACAAAAGTTTTCCCAATTTTTGGGATGTTCACCTCAGTCTTATCATAGGATTCCGCACAAAAATAATTTGGTTTAGGAAAAATTTCAAAAAAAAATACTTGGAATTTTCATAAACGTTGGTCTAGCTGAATTAAATAGCTTAGACTCATACCAATAATTCAATTTCAATCGAAACATGTATCTATGGCCAAAACCCGTTGGCAATTGATTATCTTTGAAATTCTAAAAATATTTTATGATATCATGATACCGTATTGTGTTACCAGCCCGTTTGAGGATTCCGTCATTGAGTGACTTTATCATAATACATCATACCATAGTGGAATGACGATTTTTAGATTGCATTCAACACTAAGCACTTCTACATTTATAACTCCATCATTTTTATCATCTTTACACCAGGTTACATGATGCATTAATAATAAATAAAATACATTTTGATATTTTAAATCATTATCGTCTAGCCAAAATAATTAACATAGGCTATTCTTTAAACAGTTCAAAAATCATTGCAAATCAGTTTTATCATCTCAACAGGTAACGATGTGTCAGTGTGTCAAAGTCCACACATGCACAATTGTCACTATGTGTTGAGAATAAAAATTTATTTTTAAAAAGCATATATTGCGTATTTAGCTTGATATCAAAAATTTCAAAGTCTAGCATAGCTAGAAGATTTGGAATACTTATGCTTCCACTAATGATCAATTGCTTAACAATTCTATCTATCCCTATTATCCTCAATACTCCATTCACAACTTAGTTATACCTGAAAGTAGTATGCACACAAGCCAATAATGTTTGATGATAAATCATATACTTTGTAACAATCTTATTCATTTATTAATAAAAAATATTAATTTATTAAAGGCTTTTAATTATCTACATGATGCTGCTTTATAATATGTGATAAACATATAGTTTTAAGCAATGCTTTTAGAATAATGATGATGACCATTCTAATTAGATCTAAATTCTTAGAAAGCTTAAAACTAAAATAGTTCTCAATCATTGGATTACTAAATTGGGGATTAGTGAATCCGGATAGATTGGTACATACGTTACTTGCTCATTGGATGAGAATGATTGATCTCATGATCATTTGTGTGGAGACACTAAAGTAAGTATGTAGGTGCTTATTAGAGAATAAGTTCACTGAACGTGGCTCGCTAAGGAATACCTAATAGAGTTTTACTTGCCTATCAATAGGAATTCCTGTAGTGATAGTAGTACAAGTGATCCTTGGACTTGAGATCATCATAGTATATTCTGTATGATGAGTTATACTTTGACTTATTCCTTAAGACTCTTTGGGTATATCAAAGGGTATGCTTTGGTATAATAAGTTGTACATGGAGATAATGTATGATCAATAAAGAATCTACCTCTTCTAGTAAAAGAAGAGAAATGACTTATGTGATTCGATAAATGATAACCTAGTAGTCCTTGGCCAAGGCAGAATGAAATTAGAAAGGAGTTTCTAATTTGCATTATTTGGAATTGTGCATTTAAGAGTTGAAATACGTATAATTAAATAAAATAAGACTTAACAGTAATTTCATGTCTTATATTTTATGGGGACATTGTATGATAGAAGGATTGAATTATACGGTAACTATTTACTCAAAAGTTCGTTTATGATTAATGTTGAAATCTATATTATCTGAAAAGTCATTGATCGCTAGGGAGGCTTATTCCTATTATAGAATAAATATTATTTATTTAAATAAATTAATAGTTTAATTTATTTATTTAAATAAGATTAGAATTGTTCTAATTGATTTATTCACAACAGGTTTAATATGGAGAACCTAAAGGGTCACACCATAAAAGGAGAATAATTATTTAAGAAGTTAATGACATAATCGTAATAATATGTTAAGTCTATTTAATTTAATCTATGGCGATAGAATAAATTAAATAGCTTAATATTTATTATTTAATATTTTAGAAATATTAAATATATAAATTAATAAGAGGAGTCTTATTAATATTATTACAATTATTATTATTTTAATTTATAAAGAGTTAGAAATTAATTTAATATTAATACTCTCATTTATTCCTAATAAGATTAGGAGGCTAATTAATTAAAAGATTTTAATTAATTATTCCTAATGAGATTGTAAGCATAATTAATTAAAGGAGTTTAATTAATTAAAATAAAACTCAAATCCTTAATTGTTAAGGAGGGTTGCCAACATCTATAAATAAGAGGAGTCTTATTATGGGTGTAGAGTTATTGTTGACTTTTTCACAACAAACGTGATTTCAATTGTTTGAGAGTACGCTCCTTTTCTATGAGAGATAGAAAAATTAGGATTTTACCAAATACACATCTTCTTGAATTTTTCTTCTTACTTGGTGGATCACCTCTAGAGGCCAACCACTTGGATGGCCAACGTTGATCAAAGGAAGGAACCAAACCCAACGGATTCAAGTTGAACGCGAAAGGATTTGGAAGTGAACTTGTACTTGAGGAAACTCGAATCTTCAAGGGTATGATTCTTGTTCATTATCTTTTTATTTAATTAACAATTGTGAATAAAGGATGATCCGGGTATATATGTAAGACCCCAACTTTTTAATAAATAAAATTGAATTTCTTCTATTTATTATTGTGAATAATAAGGTGTTAGTTTGATTTAATGCTTTGGTTATGGGTGAAATGTGCAAATTTTGTAAAATAAGCAAGTGGTTATAAAATATTCATTGTTGTCGGGGAATATTCATTTGGTCGTGAAATATTCTTGTTGTCAGAGAATATTCATATGACGGTGCAGCCATTTGTGGGCCCCATAACGGATAACTATCGGATGAAGAAAACGACAAGTTTGAGTTTTTATAAATAACGGCGTAATGGTTACCGTTAACACTGTTGCAATACCAGGTAGTTAAAATACAGTAATACGCGTGGTTGCACAGTAGCACACGGTATTGCAATGTATTTTTGAATTATTGATCCTTAAGTAAGAAGGTACTACTCAATAATTATTACAGTAATTACTATTTAATATGTTATTTTATTGATTCAATAATTGTTACGTTGATATTTTATATTATTGTTGTTTCAATAATTGTCACTTCACAGTATCTCCATTATCAGATCAATAATTCATATTATTTGAATAATATTATTAGATAGAATTATTGGTAATGTATAAGGAAGTTCTGTCTAATGAGAGGTTTGGTCACCTAATTGCGCGCTAATAAAGAGAAATACTTATCGAAAAGCCCCCTCTTTCCTAGGAACGACCTGGTTATCATAATTGTGATTCTGTAATATTATTTGTGAATAATTAATTATTAATTTATATGATAAGAAATATTTATTTTATGTGGATATAAATGAATGATAGGGAAATATTTCTTTTATGTGATTATAAATGAAGGAATTAATGCTGAGGTGTTTTATCAGTATTTTGTCGGAATGAAGGTATTAAAAATTATCCGTATGTGGATTTCGGGTATTTTTCGTTTGGAATTTGGAAAAACTTAAAGCTACAAAGTTGTATAGAATTTAATTTCCTATGGAATGGACATAAAATTCGTATTTTTCTGATAAAAGAGTTATTTATTATAAATTATTGAAGTTTTTGATTATTATTTAAATGATAAAATATTTTGAAAATTTTTAGAATTGGTGGGCCCCACTTTTGGTTGGTGAGAAATGTGCTGAAATTTTATTTCAAATGTGGTGGGCATAAATAGTAACAGGTGAAGCCATCAGGTAGCAGGTTAAGTCTGTTTTTCATCATCCTCAGTCCTTAATGATGATACTTGATGAATATCTTTGTCCTGTAGTGTAAAGATGAATGATTAAGTGATGAATATCTTTAGCCTGTAATCCAAAGATGAACAGGTGTTGAGATGCACATTACCAACTGGTGATACAAATGAATATCTTTAGCCTATAGTGCAAAGATGAATATTTGATTCAAGATGTCTATTGATTGATGTTACAAGGATAAAATATTGATGATGGACTTTTAAATCTTAGAAGATAGTAGAATTCATTCTCTACTTGACTCTTCTAATGGATTGTTGTTTCCGCTGCAGTTGTTAATCAAAAACTTGTTGTCTATTATATTTTATCATATTTTTTCCTGTTGA
The DNA here is from genome assembly GCA_016801055.1 of Panax notoginseng. Taxonomy (NCBI): domain Eukaryota; kingdom Viridiplantae; phylum Streptophyta; class Magnoliopsida; order Apiales; family Araliaceae; genus Panax; species Panax notoginseng. The sequence continues at coordinate 136,021,723 of CM029016.1, forward strand.
AGACTAATGATAATTTGTTGTATATTATCTTAGTCATAATATTCTTTACTGGGCTAGTTGAGCTCACCTTTTATCCTTTTTGTTCCATTTTTCTTCTCCGGAGGTGAGAACATAGCAGGAACTGGCCGGGGTATGGAGTGATTGTTCAGGATAGTTGTTTTAGTAGTCCTCACTATTTTGTAAAATAGTGTATCAATAATTATAATGAGGACTCCTTTTGAGTTTGAATATTGTCTATTAGACAATATTTATATTTAAAATCACAATGTTGTGTTATCGTATTTTGTACGATAATTTTATTAATAAAGTTATATTTGTTTCTGTACCATGTGTTTGGCGACTCATAATAGGTGATGTATACCTATTTTGGGGGTGTCACAGTTGGTATCAGAGCTTAGGGATATGATCCTTGGCTGAGATGTGAGACAAGAACTAGGAAGGGGGAGACGGGAAATTCCTTCGCTAGTATGACCTAACTAAGTTTATTTGGTATTTATTTGGTCGGTCAGAGTATAGGGATAATATATGACATGACAATTAACATTTGTTTTATGACAGTATTTAAGAATGGCAGCTGAGAACGTTAACAATGGAGTGAATGAGACCGTGGAGACGCCTTTAATCACCACCCAGGGGAACGTGCAACAGGAAGGCAATATTCCTCTTGTAAACAACACTACCGAACAAATGATGAATGATGGGATGTTTAGAAGCTTTTTGCAGTTCATGCAAAACTAGACGAGGGAGACTCGTGCATAAAATACGGGTGGAAATGATAGCAATGCGCGACTTGTCACAGCCAAGCAGTTCAAGGAGTTGGGACCACCAGAATTTGCGGGAAAGCTGGATCCGATCAAGGCGAAAACGTGGGTCAAACAAATTACCAAGATATTTGATGTCTTGGGATGCACGGAGGAACAGAAGGTTCCATTCGCCACCTTTATGTTTCGTGGTGAGGCAGATTACTGGTGGGAGTCTGTGAAGCGTACCCAGCCAGCCGCACTCAACATATCCTGGGAAACGTTTCAGAAGTTGTTTAATGACAAGTACTTTCCTGAAAGTATTCATCATATGAAGGAGGTAGAGTTTATTAGACTAGAACAAAACAACATGACTGTGTCTCAGTACGAGGCGAAGTTTATACCTTATTAGATACCGGTTCTACCCATTCTTTTATCTTTCCTGCTTGTGCTCAACGTTTAAACTTAACTCCGGAGAAACTAGACTTTGACTTATCTGTTGAGACTCCGTTAGGAGAAACCTTCATTACATCTACTGTTTATAAATCTTGTTTGATCCAAGTTGGTACCATCACATTACCTGTCGATCTTATTTCTTTGAAAATACTTGCATTTGATGTAATTTTAGGGATTGATTGGTTAACTATTCATCATGCCAAAATTGATTGTTTTCGTAAGGTTGTTAGTTTTCATATTCCTAACCAACCTATTATGCGAATTCAAACAACCAAACCATTAAAGTCAATCACTGTCATATCAAGCCATAAAGTTATTCGTTTATTGAAAAATGGATGTCAAGCTTTCTTAGCCCATGTCACGGACTTGAACAAAAACACGTCAGATTTGAATAATATTTCTATTGTTAGTGAATTTCCTGACGTATTTCCTGAACAACTTTCTAGTCTAACCCCAGAACGTGAAGTTAAATTCTTTATTGACCTTGAACCTGGTACAAAGCCCATTTCTAAAACCCCATATCGAATGTCTCCTATTGGACTTCAAGAGTAAAAGGTTCAATTACAGGAGTTGTTAGACATCGGTTTCATTCGTCCTAGTACATCTCCTTGGGGTGCTCCTGTTTTATTCGCAAAGAAGAAAGAAGAGAGTATGCAACTTTGTGTTGACTATCAGGAATTAAACCATGTCACCATCAAGAATAAGTATCCGCTACCTCGCATTGATGAGCTGTTCGACCAGTTGCAAGGAGCACAATTTTTTTCAAATATCGATCTTCGTTCTGGGTATCACCAGCTGAAGATTAAAACTGATGATATTCCAAACACTGCCTTCAGAACTTGGTACGGTCATTATGAATTCTTAGTCATGTCTTTTGGATTAACTAATGCTCCTACTGCTTTCATGGATATGATGAACCGTGTGTTCAAAGAATATTTGGATCAGTTCGTTGTTGTCTTTATTGATGACATCCTCATCTATTCTAAAAGCCGTGAAAATCATGAGCACCATTTGAAGTTGGTACTTCAAAGGCTTCGTGAAAATAAGCTATATGCCAAGCTGAAGAAATGCGAGTTCTGGCTTAAGGAAGTAGCATTCCTTGGGCACGTGGTGTCAAAACATGGAGTATCTGTCGATCCGGTGAATATTGAAGCCATACAAAGTTGGGAGCAACCGAAGTCGGTGACCGAAGTACGTAGCTTTTTGGGCTTAGCTGGTTACTATCGGAGATTCATGGATTGATTTTCTCGAATCGCTACTCCGTTAACTCAGCTGACTCATAAAGATACAAAATTCGGTTGGAGCGAGGATTGTAAGAAGAGTTTTCAAGAACTCAAGAGGAAACTCATTTCGGCACCTATTCTGACAATTCCATCTGGTTCAGATGTATTTGTTATCTACATTGATGCTTCAGGAAAAGGGTTAGGATGTGTTCTCATGCAATATGGGAAAGTTATAGCCTATGCCTCGCAACAACTCAAAGAATATGAGAGGAATTATCCTACTCATGATTTGGAGTTGGCAGCAGTCGTTTTTGTATTGAAGATTTGGAGACACTACCTGTATGGGGAGAAACTGGTGATCTATATAGATCATAAAAGCCTCAAATATTTCTTCACCCAAAAGGAACTCAACATGCGGCAACGACATTGGCTCGAGCTGTTGAAAGATTACGACCATACCATCCAATATCATTCTGGAAAAGAAAATGTGGTAGCTGACGCATTGTGTAGAAGATCATATGCGGGCACGAGTACGATATTGTCAACGCAAATGCCCAATTTGTATGACTTGCAAAGGATAGAGATAGAGGTAAATTCTCCAAGTACCCACGTGAAGATATCAAATATACGAGTAGAACCGACTTTAATCGATAAAGTTAAAGTTGCTCAAGCTACGAACATGGAGCTGATGCGTATGAAGAAGAAAGTGCAAGAAGGTGCTATTCCAGAAGCAAGAATAGATGAAGAAGGAATACTTCGAGTCAACTCCAGACTTTGTGTTCCTAACGATTCTGACTTGAAGCATAGAATCATGATGGAGGCACACAACACACTATTTGTAATCCATCCTGGAAGTACCAAAATGTATCACGATATTCGATATACATTTTTGTGGAGCAATATGAAGAGAGAGATCGCGGAGTTTATCTCGAGGTGTTTAACTTGTCAACATGTAAGGGCGGAGCATCAAGTGCCAAAGGGTCCATTGCAACCACTTGAGATTCTAAAATGGAAGTGGGAACAATTACCATGGATTTTGTTACGGGTCTTCCCAAGGTTTCTCAACGCATAAATGAGATTTGGGTTATTATTAATAGATTAACAAATCTACTCATTTCTTGCCTATACGGGAGACTTATTCCATTGAACGTCTTGCTCGTATATACATGAATGAGATTATGAGATTGCATGGCATGTCAGTATCCATAGTTTCGGATTGTGACCCAAGATTCACTTCACGATTTTGGGTTAGCTTACAGAAAGCTATGGCCACGAATTTACGATTCAGTTCAACATATCATCCTCAAACGAACGAGGAATCAGAGAGGACTATTTAAACTCTTGAAGATCAATTAAGACTCTGTGTCCTAGATTTTAAAGGGAGTTGGGATAACTACCTACCATTGCTGGAATTCTCCTACAATAATAGTTATCAGCCAAGTATATGTGTGGCTCCATTCGAGGCATTGTATGAAAGAAAATGTCGTTCTCCAGTATGCTAGGATGAGGTGGGTGAAGAAATATTGTTGGGACCAGAGTTGGTACGAATGACTACAGAGAATATCCAAACGATTCGACAACGTATACAAATGGCACATAATCAACAAAAGAGTTATGCGGATCTTCATAGAAAGGATATAGAATTTAAAATTGGAGATCATGTATTGTTACGTATTGCTCCATGGAAGGAAGTTCCAAGAATTGGAAAAAGAGAAAAGCTCAATCCAAGATTTGTTGGTCCATTTAAAATTCTTGATCGAATAGGAAATGTGGCCTATAGACTAGCATTATCTCCAAGCATGTCTAGTGTTCATAATATTTTTCACATATCTATGCTTCGTAAATATGTGAAAGACCCGAACCACATTATTGAGTTAGAATCAGACGAGATAGCCGAAGATTTAACATACGAGGAGGTAGCTGTTAAGATCTTGGATAAGAAAGAGCATGTCCTACGCACCAAGGTTATACCACAAGTTAAGGTTTTGTGAAGAAACCATGCTATTGAAGAAATGACTTGGGAGTTAGAATCAGAAATGAAAACGAGATATCCTCACCTTTTCGAAACACTAGGTACGTACATCAATTTCGAGGACGAAATTTCGTAAGGAGGGGAGGTTGTAAGACCCCAACTTTTTAATGAATAAAATTAAATTTTCTCTATTTATTATTGTGAATAATAAGGTATTAATTTGATTTAATGCTTTGGTTATGGGTGAAATGTGCAAATTTTGCAAAATAAGCAAGTGGTTATAAAATATTCATTGTTGTCGGGGAATATTCGTACGACGGCGTATCAATTTGTGGGCCCCATAACAGATAACCGTCGGATGAATAAAATGACAAGTTTGAGTTTTTATAAATAACGGCATAATGATTACCGTTAACACTGTTAGAATACCAAGTGGTTAAAATACAGTAATACGCGTGGTTACAAAGTAGCACACGATATTGCACAGTATTTTTAAATTATTGATCCTTACGAAAGAATGCACTACTCAATAATTGTTACAGTAATTATTATTCAATATGTTATTTTATTGATTCAATAATTACTACGTTGATATTTTATATTATTGTTGTTTCAATAATTGTCACTGCACAGTATCTACATTATCAGATCAATAATTCATATTATTTAAATAATATTATTAGATAGCATTATTGACAATGTCTAAGAAAGTTCTGTCTAAGGAGAGGTTTGGTCACCTAATTGCGCGTCAGTAAGGAGAAATCCTTATCGAAAAGCCCCCACTTTCCTGGGAACGACCTAGTTGTCATAATTATGATTCTGTAATTTTATTTGTAAATAATTAATTATTGATTTATATGATAAGAAATATCTATTTTATGTGGATATAAATAAAGGATAGGAAAAAAAATATTTATTTTATGTGATTATAAATGAAGGGATTAATGCTGAGGTGTTTTATTAGTATTTTGTCAGAATGAAGGTATTAAAAATAGTCCGTATGTGGATTTCGGGCATTTTTCATTTGGAATTTGGAAAAACTTAAAGCCATAAAGTTGTAGAGAATTTAATTTCCTATGGAATGGACATAAAATTCGTTTTTTCTAATAAAAGGGCTATTTATTATGAATTATTGAAGTTTCTGATTATTATTTAAATGATAAAATTTTTTTAAAATTTCTAGAATTGGTGGGCCCTACTTTTGATTGGTGAGAAATGTGTTAAAATTTTATTTCAAATGTGGTGGGCATGAATAGTAATAGGTAAAGCCATCAGGTTGCAGGTTAAGTCTGCTTCGGCGTTCTAACATTTTTCTATAAATAGGGTGCTTAGTTAGAATTAAAAATCACACCAGAAACAAGTTTTTTTTCTCTCTCTCTCTCTCTCTCTATATATATATATATATATATATATATATATATATATATTATCGAGCTTATTTTGTGAGTATTTAGATACTTTGAGAGTTGCTATTCAGTGCAAATTTTCTTCTGCATCACATCCGATATTTCGGTCAGAAATACTATTATTTTGAGGTAAGGGGTGTTATTTTCTTCTTATATGATATTATTTTCTTCAATATCATTATCCCGAAATATTGATATAAATTTTGTTATGGAATTTCTACCTTTTTGTGTTGGAGTTACTATTTACGTATACGACACTATTCATAAATACGACACTATTCACCGAAAAATAAAATTTTCTCTTCTTTTTTCCAGATGTCTATTATAGTTACTATCTTTGATTGTATCCATGTTTTGATCTTCATTCTTAAATTTTACTCCATTATGATTTATTATGGAGTATTTTTAAACTTCAATTATCTAAAGTACGAATCTCTAATATTTGTTCTTTTATCTTACTGGATTCGCTCTCTAAAATATTTGTTATCATCCTCAGTCCTTAATGATGATACTTGATGAATATCTTTGGCCTGTAGTGCAAAGATGAGTGATTAACTGATGAATATATTTGACTCGTAGTGCAAAGATGAATAGGTATTGAGATGATCATTATCAACTGGTGATACAAATGAATATCTTTGGCGTGTAGTGCAAAGATAAATATTTGATTCAAGATGTATATTGATTGATGTTACAAGGATAAAATATTGATGATGGACTTTTAAATCTTAGAAGATAGTAGAATTCATTCTCTACTTGACTCTTCTAATGGATTGTTGTTTTCGCTGCAATTGTTGATCTAAAACTTGTTGTCTATTATATTTTATCAAATTTTTCCCTGTTGAAGACGAATGATAATTTGTTGTATATTATCTTAGTCATAATATTCTTTTCTAGGCTAGTGGAGCTCACCTTTTTCCTTTTTGTTCTATTTTTCTTCTAAGGAGGTGAGAACATAGCAGGAACTAGTCAGGGCATAGAGTGATAGTTCAGGATATTTGTTTTAGTAGTCCTCACTATTTTGTAAAATAGTATATCAATAATTGTAATGAGGACTCTTTTTGAGTTTAAATATTGTCTATTAGACAATATTTGTATTTAAACTCACAGCGTTGTGTTGTTGTATTTTGCACGATAATTTTATTAATAAAGTTATATTTGTTTCTGTACCATATATTTGGCGACTCAGAAATAGGTGATGTATACCTATTTTGGGGGCGTCACAATATAGTTTGTAAAATTTTAAACTCTGATTTTTACACGTTTCCGCTTATTTTGTGCAATTTGATTGCGTTCATGAATATTACAAACCAAACAGTGGCATTAGAGCCAAACCTTTATGTGAATTATTAATTGTTTTAATTTGATATATATATTTATATGTGTTTAGAAAAATTTAATTGAACATAATTTTGTTGTATAAAAAAAATAGATTTCGCGAATTCGTTAGTCCATTTTTTTTATTACCTCTGTAAACATTTTTTTTGTCGTGTCCATGTTTTTAAGTGATCATATGTGATCACTGATTTCTATTTTTTTCAAGGGGTTGCTGATGCATGTGCATGTTAATATGTATATATATAAAAGGGACTCCAGGAGATTCCAATTGCACTATAGCACTTCAGTGAATGATTCATGTTTTATATGATTCCTTAACTTTATTGGTATACTCCATATATATTTAGTATACATGATACTTTATATATATATATATATATATATATATATATATATATATAAAGTATACACGGTTAGTGTGTATAAAAGGTTTATTTTAATTTTAAAATTGGATTTCATGATAACTAATTGGAGTTAAAATTGAATTCCATGTTTTCTAAAATAAAGGAGTTTATTTGTGAATAGGAAAGTGAATCCATGTTTCCTTAAATAAAAGAGTTTATTTAGATATGGAATAAGATTTCATATTATTCAAATTTAGATTAAAATAAAAGAGTTTATTTTGATTCAAAATTAGATTTTATACTAACTAAATTTGCTCATTAAATGATATCAATATATATATTGAATGTTTATTATTCTTGAGATGAATATTATTTATTGATGCATATGGGGATGTGTATGATAATAAATGAGATTGATTATGGACTATTGGCCAATGTGATTGGATTTTATTTTAGTTGGATGCATGAATGTATGTATTTTATTAAATAGGGTCTGCTTACCTCGTCTTTTCTAATTTTTTATGAATGTAAATTCTAACTCCCTCTTATGTACTTCCATTTGACTGCTGATCAAGGTTTCTATTTATTTTAAATAGTTTTGTAATAGAAATAGTTAGAATTAATTTTAAAGAATTAGATATCAAGGAGCAAGGAGCACTTGAAGACCCGTTTGTAATAGAGCCTGTGTTTAAATATAATAGTTATATTTAAATATTAATTCTTGCACCCCTAGGGTTTGACCTTTTGGTTCATTTGGTAGCTCTAGTGAACCAAACTAGAATAAAAGTCCATAATCAATCCAGGTAAAATATAATATTCTATATGTGTATGCTTATATTAATAACAAACCTCTCAAATATTTTATATTAAGTTATAACGTTCAAAGATATTTGGAATATCGAACGTCGCCTTCTAGCATGATAGAAACAATAGAGTATTGAATATTTAATATGAGTTTGCTGTGCACACACAAGGCATGTATTAAATATTTAAGATGTTATTTTTATTACATATGATGTTTATAAGGAATTAAACATTACTGTTTTGTTGTACACACACAAGGGCTGTAGTTTTCTCTTCACTTATATGAAAATGCTGGGTCTGACTTAAGTTAAATCATTTTAGTTCGGATGTGCACACACTTGACCATTATGATTTAAGAGGCAAAATACAAGGAGTTACATAGTTGATGTAATTGACAAGAGTTGTCTACCAATTTATTTATATATAGTTTGTTGTGCACACACAAGGTTATATACATTTGAAATGAGATCCTTATTCTCACTAGCATATCTTTAATTAGATATTGCCGAACTATATATACTGAGGGTAATATAGTTTGAAGAAAATAGTGGGAGATACCAATTTAAAATAAGACCTAATTTATTTTGGTAATTAATAAAAGAATGTATGCTAACATGTTGTTAAGAACAAATTCATTTACAGAATTTTACAATGTCTAAATTACTATCACTGCATAGCATATTAGATGCTAAATTAACCGGACCGAATTAAATGGATTGGTTAAAGAAATTGAGAAAAGTTCTCACAGCTGAAAAGCTATCTTATGTCCTTAATACGTCTTTCCTGCAATGGTTGCAGACAATGACTTTGAGAAAGAGATTGCTATTTTTAGAAAGTGGCAAGATGATGCACAGTTGGCTCAATGCATCATGCTCGTATCCATGAGTAATAAGCTTCAGCGTCAGCCTGAAACTATGGATACTCCTACTATACTCCTACACGTCAAGTAGTTGATGGTAAGGAAAGTATGACTAATAGATATTAGATATCTAAGGAGCTCTTCCGATCTAGAATGACCAACGACACTACAGTACAGACACATGTCCTAAACTTGATCAATTTGATTGAATAATTAGGACAATGGATTTTGTCATGGATGGAGAGTTGAACCAAGATTCGATCTTGCACTCACTCCCGGAATCCTTTCACAATTGTTGTGATTTTTTCATATGAACAAGCTAGATATCAGCCTCGCTGATTTGCTTAACATGTTGAAAATGCTAAGTCACTTTCCACCAAGAAAGACCAAGTCTTACTAGTAGGGGCCAAAGGATCTTCTGAAAAAAAAAATGATTCTAAGAAGGTAAATAGAAAGACAAAAATAAAGGATAATAAGAACAAAACTGATATGGATAGCAAAGGAGTTTGCTTCCACTGCAATAAGTCATGACACTGGAAAAGAAACTGCAAGAAGCATCTTGCAGAGGCTAACCAAAAGAAGCTTAGTGAAGTTTTGGTTACAAATATAATTTTGTTCAAAATTTAAAATAAATTTTTCTTTAGGTCAAGGTTCTACTTGAGTATTGGATACCGACTTTGGTTATCATAAATATAGATTTATGAAGGGACCAAGCAGAAGTAGAATGCTAAACAAATATAAGTAATCCTAAGTGTGAGAAATGAAGTAAAGGTTTCCACATTAGCCATAGAAACTTATAGTTTAGCAATGCCTACAGGCAAATCTATTAAGTCAATAAGTTGTTATTGTATTCCTGTTCTCGTTAGAAAAATTATTTCTATTTTATTGTTGGACAATAAAATCTTTGGTATTATATTTAAGAACAATTGTTGTTCTATTTATAATAACAATATTTTGTATAGAACTGGAATATTACTTAATAAATTTTGTATGCTTGACTTGCGTGAAAAATTATTTTACAAATTGAATAAACTAGTATAACTAGTATCAGGCTCTGCATCCAGATTATCGAGGTATTGTGCATGATTAGGGTTTTGGGGCGTTCTTTTCCATTCTACCCTGCTGGTGTCCCTGGGGTTACCTCAGGGCATTGTCTGAGCGCTGGTTTCACCAGACTCAGTCTCTCCATTTCTTGGATTGTGAGGTGATGATGACACCGATGGATTGGCAGTTTACCATCGGCATGAAGTTTGGAGGGGCATGATAAATAGGTTTTATACGTACTTATTGGATATCAATTCATGCAAAACATGCCAATCTCAAGTACATTTTAGCATGTTTTTAGTTGTATTTTGTGTTATTTTGCATTGTATGTACTAAGAACTACTTTGGTGTGAGAATTCAGGAAATGGTATAGCTCGGCGTTGGTAGGTGGCATGAGATCAGTGAAGGCATGATACGAGGGTCGAGTGGAGAAAAGGAACTGAACATTGATGGACAAAGAAGTGAAAGCAGCATGTCAAAGGAACAACAACAGCAGAACTTAAGGATGCAAAATGCAAAAGCCGCGCGGCTACACAAACAAGAACTTGCGCACCCGCGCCTAGAACCGGCAGAGGCTTAATTTGAATACTCGCGCGCCCACACCTATTTTATATGGGGATCACACGCAGCATGTCATCAAATTCTGTTTTTTGACTTTATTTTAATTTTAAAATTTGAAGTGTTTTAGTGGACATAAACTACTCTGGTTGGCACCAGACGCGATTGAGAATTATTTTTATCAGTTTTTCATATTAGAGAACGGGGGTTCGAGGCGTTGAACGCAATTCTAAAGAGGGTTGAGCATAAATTGAATATTTTCTTCATCTTCTTTTGGGATTGATTCATTGAATAAGAACTACTTTTATTTTTTTGGATAATATCGGTGATTTGAACAACACTTTTGGATTATAATCTGCAGTTGGGTTTGATCGATTATATCTTCCCTCTCAATTGTCTTATTTATTTTTCATGTGTTGCTATAATCCCATAATAGCTTTCGGTTCAGAGATGAACTAAACGCCATTCTGGGATTCTAACGGATATTGATATGTAGTCTAATATTAATGGCTTGAATGCTTGATTTTGTAGTTATCATGGAAATTCTATTATGATTGAATTGATTGCATGAATGTCTGATCACCATTCAGTTTTATGTACTTATATGAAATTAAAAAATGACATGGGAGTATGGTTGTAATCATGATAACATTCATTTATGAGGCTGAATTGTTTAGCTTTATATTTCGTGAACCGGATAGAAATATACTATTTCACCGTGTGTAGTTATACAAGAGCTTACGCTTCAATTAAATATTGCTGCAATGTCACATAGATATATGGTTATTTTGGTTTTATTGATGATTACATGATTTCTATTGCACGTGGATGTCATGTAAGTAGGTCATACTGCATTGAAAAATGGTTATATCCAGTTTTGTGCTCTTGGCTAATCTTCCATGATACATGAATGATCTTGCATGAGGGTATTATTTAGATGAAATATGAATTGAAGTTTGAATCCCATTATTTCCAATTTTGATTTATTATTCTATTATTTTTCTTGTAGTCATTACTTGAGTTAGATTAATTCAAAAATTGTAGCGTGCATTTAAGCATATAGAAATAGTGATATAGTTGATGCATAATAATTTAATTTTTGTCACCTTTCTCTGTGGATCGATAATTAATTTACTATGTACTACTTGTTGACCCATGTATGCTTGCATGAGTTAGAGTCCTTCTGTTAAAACTAAAAAGGAGGCAACAGGGCGCCAGTGCCATGTACGATAAATATTACCCCGACTGCGTCAGATCCTTGTTAGGAGTTCTGGCTGAGGCGCTCAAGGATAAGACCGTTCGTACAGGTCCTTTGAGCGTAGATGCTATGAGTGGGCCGTTGAGTGAGCCCATGCCCGCTGATGTAAGAGTTAGGGATCGTATTCTTCGGTGATTATTCCTGATGATTATCAGGGGTTGTTTCATAGCAGACAACTCTTCCATGGTGTCATTCGCTTTGATTAGCACCACTCGTGAGGTAGACCGTATTGGAGAGTATGATTGGGGCTCCTATACCTTTGCCTATTTCCTCAGGGGAATGCGCATGCTCTCGCAAGGCTTGATAGAGGCTTGGCTAGGATTTTACCCGTTTCTGCTGGTGAGTATTTCTTATTTGATTTCCCATGTACAGGTTAAGAGTGTTCACTGACAGTAGATGTTTGCCTTTGTGTTGGCAGTTTTGGGCCTATGAGAGGCTCCCATGTTTGAGTCCTGTGAGTGTGCTAGGTTTGCAGACCTATCCACTAGGACGGCAATGGCATCACTCCATATTGGCGGAGGTTCTTGTAGCTGAGAGTTTCACCCATTGTCGCTTACAGTTGGAGTTGTTAACAGTTGATGTCATCAATTGGGTTCCCTACTCTGGGGAACACTTGACCATTGGATTTGAGTATGAATTCCCGACTAGTGTCGAGCACGTGATATCTACCCGTAGGATTCCTCTCTTCACAGATGGAGGATGGGAGCGTGCTATTAGGAGCACCACAAGAGAGATTCGTGTACCGATCTTGCCTCATGCTAGGCGTTATTGGCCTGCGTTGCAGTTGCTAGTCAGTGATATCCCGTTGTTGGGCGTTGACGACTACACTCTATCAGAGGGTTCATATACCCAGGAGGCATTATACCACTGGTGGTCCCCTCGTACCATCGGAGCCCAGACCCGCGCCACTCAGTTCATGGGGGGATATGGTTCCTAAATCCGTGATAATGACGGAATGGATGGCTTGTGTTCGAGATCTGACTCATTTGACATAGATTGACAGCTTGACCCGGTAGTTGGACCGGGCATATTTTTTCATCCGGCACTTGGACAGAGATCCTTCAGAGGTTCAGGTGACCCATATGGATTTACCAGTCCAGATCATCCACTGTATATGCCTGACATCCCCGTCGATGGAGATCCAGTGACTCAGGAGGAGTTACATCAGGTGGACATGATCGATGATTTAGATATTAACACCATTGTCTTCTTCTGATATGTATTCTCATTATATGTTTTGATATGCCTCTGTTAGATACTGGATGGTTGTGCCCCATTCTCGTTATCTCTTTTTGATATGCCTCTGTTAGTAGTAGGGCGTCTGTGCCCCATTTCCCTATATTTTCAGCTGTACATAGATGATGTATTTAGATGATGATATACTTAGGAATGTATGTACTATTTTCCATTCCCTACATCATATTGCCATCTATTATTTGTCATGCATGTACTATGTCATGCATATGTATGTTCAGAGATATTCAGCATTGACCCATGGATGGTCTTATGTTACGGCCCATATATATGTCTTCTTCAATAGTCAGCCATATTGATCATTCCCCACCAGTATTGGTGGTCTCCCGTTTGAGATGTTGGTATTATAGTGTATCCCCTTTAGACAGGATGACTATAGATCAGCTATTGCAGCATTCCATGACCCTCCTGACATTCCAGGTTCCATTGGGCTTCGTAGATGGCATGCTAGAGCATTGGGTACCGGAGAGGCAGGTTTTCTGGTTTGGGACCCATGAGTTGACTCCTGCCTTACAGGAGTATGAGCGATTGACGGCCTTGCCCTTAGACAGACCTTGCGCTCAGATGGCTATCAGAGATATGCACCGACAGTTCATGACCCTCACGGAGTTGCGTCGTAGAGTAGTACAAGATGAGATTACATCCAGTCATGTATTGTCCCAGCATTTTTTGATAGATAGATTTGGCTCATTGGACAGCTATGCGCGGCACTCCGGGGATTTTGCCATGCTAGAGGATCAGTGGCATGTGGCAAGAGTAGATGTACTCGTGATGTATGTAGTGGCGTACGTATACATGCCACGTTATATGAATGAGTTGGACATCGATGTTTTCATGGCAGCGAGAGCTCTCAGGGAGACTCATACCAATGTTCCAATGATTGTGGCAGAGACGTTTAGATTAGCCATGTTTTGCCACACCTACCCTGCAGGTGTATTTATAGGTAGCTCAATCAAGTTGTATGTGTAGTTTATGTCACACTAGAGATCGATTGGCACCTTCCGTTGGCATGGGTATTATTTTTCCCATGAGATAACCATGTCTTACTCCTTTCAGCCTTCGGAGTGTACAGATGCTATATCCTGGTCAATATTATTTGCAGGGATTGGAGATCCATTTGACATTCTATCATTTACAGGGCTCAGGTCACTCTACATCTTTATTACTCATGCCCCTAGCATGGATTATCTCCTTCTGGCTAGTTTAAAGGGCATGACTACCTACCACCCACTGGTTGTGATGTCACAATTTGACCAGTTTCAGGACTTCTATCCTTTTGAGGGGGCGTTAGGTCAGCATTTAACTTCTCGCCATTTTGTCAGCAGAGGATAGATCCTGGGTGTATGCCTGTTGGGATCAGCGTGAGAGAGCTGATTTTTCTGTTAGCCATCTGGGCTATTCGTAAGAGTATTCTGCATGGATGGAGACAGAGACTGCATCGGCTGCGGTAGTATCAACAGTGTCGGGGATTGATTATATCAGTGAGGAGCCCACGGAGGCTATTGATTTCCCCACTGAGGAAGAGGAGTTATTCGCTGGTTCGACAGCAGCTCTTGTTAACTCTCCCAGTACTTCTGCAGCTGTGACTCCCCCTTCAGAGTATTTAGTGTAGAGTTTGCATCTGATGACCTTCGAGAGAGATCAAGCTAGGGCATTGTTGTTAACAGCTCTTGATGGGAGAGATGCCGCTCTATTAGAGAGAGATGATGCCTTAGCTCATATAGATACCTCTATTATTGAGCGAGACGAGGCCAGATCAGCCAGAGATGTAGTTATAGTTAAGCGGGATAGCGCTATATCTGCCCGGGATATAACCGTTATAGACAGTAGTACCGTGAGGTCCCTTGCTACTGGCATCATTGCAGAGATGAGTACGTATATTGATGAGCACAGTGTCACCATAAAGATGGCTGTAGATCTATTACCTCGCGTAGAGACACTTGTACAGGAGATCACAACGCTACCTCCTTCTACTGAGAAGGATGCCATGTTAGACTTGATAGCTCACATATACAATGACTTGTAGATAGGCTTATATTTTCTTGCACAGACTAGCTTAGCCATTTTGTCATGTACAGTTCATATTGTATATATTAAACAACATTATATATGACAGGGAAATATATTTTGATTCACTTCCCTTTTAGCTGTGCATTGCTACTTGCTTGATATTTGCCTGTTTCTTCAGGGCTTGTGATCCCAATGTATTCTGAACTCCTCCTTGATGGATGGACATTGAGATGTCTCAGGATCTTTCAGAATGGATTTTTGATCTGTGTGTATTCCCTACCATCTTTGGTGTCTTGGGACTGGTTTCTGTATGTAGATGTAGAGAGAAGTGTGGCTTTCCTCTCTGAGGTTGACAGCACCACAGATGGTCGCTAGTACTCCTTTGTATGGGGGAGCCCAGTTAGTTCCATCTCTTAAGGATTAGTGTTTCTCTTTGAGAATTCAACCGCAACTTAGATGGTTGTTGATTCTCCCGTTTACGTGAGGAGATCGGGTAGTTCCATCCCTTTGGTCTGAAGCCGATGAAATGTGGTAGATTCAATGATGATCCCAGTACCGTTGATAAGTGTTTGTGTTTGGTAGGGGGTGAGACCGAACCATGAATGGTTACCTATGTACTCCTATTGAAGAGGAGATCAGGTCTGCGTAGTTCGAACCTTGTGTAGAGGTTCAACGTTGTATGTGGCAAAGGGGTGTAGAGATGTTTTTGTTTTTATTTTTGTAGTGACAAGGGTGTATAAATGTTTTTAGTTGTTTTTGTTTTGTTGCGACCGGACCATATAAAATATGGCTGCCTATAAACTCCCGTGTGTCATGGAGATTATGTCGGCGTAGTTCACCCCATGTTCAGGACAATTTGCAGCCAATGAAAAGTTTAATCCCATGTTCAGGACAAACTGCGGGGGATAAAGTTTGATCCCATGTACAGGACAAACTGCAGGTGTGAAAAGTTTAATCCCTGATGGGACAAAACTGTGGGTGTGAAAAGTTTTGAAGGAAAAGTTGTGTGAAGGATCTACTTATTAGGAACAAGGCTGCTAGTCGAAAAAGTGTGTTTGTCCCTGATGTGGTAGATGAGTATGAAGAAAGGTTGTATGTAATGAAGGGTTAGAAAACTTGAATTGACTGGGAATCGGGTGATCCAAAACTAGGATGTTTGCTTGATGGTAACCACAGACATAGTACCATTACCCGATGTCTAAGTTGATGAGCTGTGGAAATTCTTCGTCGTCCATTTCCTATAATTTGAGAGCACCTCGTGTCAATACCTCCTTGACAACAAATGGGCCTTCCCAGTTTGGGGTGAATTTTCCCTTAGATTGATATTGGTTGTCAATGATCTTCTTCAAAACCAAGTCGTGTTACTTGAACTGTCGTAGGCTGACTTTTCTGTTGTAGGATCTGGTGATCCTCTGTTGGTATAACTGACCATGGAAAATAGCATCACTTCGCCTTTGGTCTATTAGAGATAATTGGTGATACATGTCTTGTAACCATTGATCTTCATCTAGCTGAGCATCTATCAATACTCTGAGGGATTCCATTTCTACCTTTATAGGGAGTACTACTTCCATCCCATAAATTAATGAGTAGGGGGTTGCCCCAGTGGAAGTGCATATTTATGTTCTATAGGCTAATAAAGTCAGAGGCAATATGTCAGGCCATCCTTTGTGGTTGGCGGACATCTTTTGCATGATCTATTTGATGTTTTTGTTAGCCACTTCAACAACACCATTCGTCTTTGGACGGTAGATGATGGAGTTGAGATGTTTGATGTGGAATTTACTATACAATTCCTCCATCATTTTATTGTTGAGGTTGTTAGCATTGTCTGATATAATTACCTCTGGTTGTCCATATTAACAAATGACATTATTTCTGATGACTTCTTTGGTAACCTTGGGGAAGGAGGCTACTTCTGCCCACTTGGTGAAATAGTCGATTATGGTGAAGATAAATCGATGCCCATTACTGGCTTTGGGCTTTATGGGCCCGATCACATCCATTCCCCATATTGAGAAGGGCCAGGGCAAACTCATACTGTGGAGTTCCCTTGGAGGGGCGTGGATAGCATTCCCATAAATTTGGCATTGGTAACATCTCTTGACGTGATCATCACAGTTAGCCTTGAGAGAGAGAGAGAGCCAGTAATGCCCTGTTCTTAAGATCTTCTTTACAAGTAGGGGAGCTCATGTGTGGTCCACATACTCCACCATAGATTTCATCCATGAGCCTCTGAGCTTGGCCTTTGTCCAGATATCTAGGGAGACCTAGTCTTGCTTTTCTTTTGTGGAGTGCATCTCTGCTCAGGTAGAACATCATAGCCAGTCGATGGATCCGCCTTCTTTCAGTCGGGCTCGTCTCAGCGGGTGTAGATCCATCTTGTAAGTACTCCTTGATATGCTGATACCAAGGGTGCTGGATGGGAGGTAGCTCATCTGATACTTCTCCAATGTAGTTCACATAGGCTGGAGCCTTTTGTTGGGCACATGTGATGGCTGTCATGTTTTCCTTGTCAAGTATGTTGATCAAGGAGGCCAAGGTTGCTAGCGCATCCACAAAATCATTCCTATTCTGAGGAATGTTGAGGAAGGATAATTCTTCAAAATCTAATGCCACCTATAGAACTTGCAGATGGTAAGGCATCAAGTGTAAACCTTTGGTGTATTAGATTCCTATGGTTTGTCTGATTAGCAACTCAGAATCTCAAAAGACAGTTAAACCCCTGATGCCCATTGACTGAGCAAGTTTTAGCCCCATGATACTAGCTTCATACTCAGCTTTGTTGTTTGTGTTCACAAACTACAATTTGACGGTGATGGGATACTGTTCCCCCGTATCGAATACTAGAACTGCTCCAGCTCCAGAACCTTCCATGTTTACAGCTCCATCAAAATATTTCTTCCATTTTTTGTGTGCATCGTATTGATGGTGTTACTGAACTGCTATTACCCCTTCATCGGGGAAATACATTTGCAAGGGTTTGAAATCCCATGTAGGTGTGGAGACCAGTTGATCCGCAATTCCTTGACCTTTAATGGATTTTTGCGTCAAGTAGACGATGTCAAATTGTTGTAGAATCAACTACCATCTGGACAGTCGACAATTCAACATGGGTTTACTTAACACGTACTTGAGAGGATCCACGCGAAATATAAGATGGGTTGTGTGACCATGGAGGTAATGATGTAACCCCATGGAAGCCCGTGCAAAAGCACAACAAGTTTTCACAATCAGAGTGTACTTGTGTTCACTGCTGCTGAATCTTTTGCTGAGGAAGTAGATTGCTCGCTCTTGGCCTCTTTCATCTTTCTGTCCCAGCATGGGCATTGTCATTAATGGACACATACATGAACAGGGGAACATCATCCCTGGGTGGTACCAAAATAGGGGCTTTGACTAGCTGCCCTTTAATTGTAAGGAAGGCCTTCAAAGACTCATCATTCCATTTCATGGAGGAGTTCTTCCTTAACAACATGAAAATAGGCTCACATGTTGTTGTGAGTTGGGAGATGAACCTACTGATGAAGTTGATTCTTCCCAAAAATCCCTGTATTTCCTTCTCTGTATGAGGAATGGAAATTTCCGTAATGGCCTGGATTTCGGTGGGATCCAGCTCAATCCCCTTGTGGTTGACTAGGAAACCTAGCAACTTGCCTGATTTAACGTCAAAGGTGCACTTGGCTGGATTCAACTTTAAGTTGTACTTACCCAACCTGTTAAAGAGCTTTCTAAGATGGTCTAAGTGGTCTTCCTCCCTTCGGGACTTGACAATGACGTCGTCCATATAGACCTCTATCTCCTTATGCATTAAATCGTGGAAAAGAGCCATCATGGCTCGCTAGTAGGTAGCTCTGGCATTGATGAGGCTGAATGACAACCGTCTGTAGCAAAAGGTTCCCTAAGGCGTGATGAATGCAGTTTTCTCACGATCCTCTTCAGTATCCACAATTTAATGGTACCCCGCGAAGCAATCAGCAAAGGAGTACATTCCAGATTGAGCAATATTGTAAATGAGAATGTGGATAAATGGCACGGGAAAGCTATCTTTAAGGCAAGCTTTATTCAGATCCCGGTAATCCACGCAAACTCGCAACTTTCCTCCTGGTTTAGGCATGGGGCTATATTGGATAGACATTCGGGGTATGTGGACACCATGATGATGCCTACTTGAAATTGTTTGACAATTTCTTCTTTAACTTTTAAGCTACACTAAGGTTTTAATCGCCTGAGCTTCTGCCTGACTGGCTTGAATCCCTCTTTAATGAGAAGACGATGAATGACTATGTCAGTGGATAAACCTACCATGTCTTCATGAGACCATGCAAACACATCCTGGAATTGGGTTTGTAACGACCGAGAAATTCGGATCCTTTGTAAAATACTTGAAATAATTAAATAATGAATAAAATAATTTTATTTGTTATTATTATGTGTTAATAAGATGTATGTCGTTTAATAACCTAGAAATATCGGAACGTCGTAGTATTTTAACTACGTGAGAGAATTAAAGTGTTTGAATTTCCAAGACGAAAAAAAAAGTTTTTCGAGAAATTTTCTGAAAAACAATATTCATCGTTTACCGCTCGGGAATTATTGTTGAACTTTCGAGAAATACGTAACGTTATAATATCGAGGCGAGATGAATTATGTAATAATAATCTAAGTATGGAAAACCTAAAATTTCGCATGCGGACTTAAATTGAGAATGTTAAGTATTGATTCTAATGGAATGAAATTGTGGATTATGTAGGAAGTACAAATCCAATAATCATTAAAGGGCAAGCCCAAGATGAAATAATGTTTAAGCCCAAGGGTATTAATATTAAGGCCAAATGGTGAATATTATGAAGCCCAAACTAAATTAATACAAGCCCACAAGAATAATCTAATGAGTTAAATCTAAGCCCAAAGGATGATCCAATGGGTAAAGCAAGATCCATGGGGCAACCCATGGGTGAATTAATGGGCAAGGACTTTGTGTGATGAGCAAGAACTTTGTTTAATGACCAAGTAAGGGATAAGAGTTATGGACAACAAGTAATGAATAGTAAGGATGTTAGCTAAGGAGGTGGGATGTCCTAACGACCTTAATGCCCTAAGCTTAGCCATCCTATAAATACCCCACTTGAATTCATTATTTGGTTGTTAGTTTTCATGCAATACACAATTAACTTAAGTGTTAGAGAGAATAAGCACTTTATAAGCCAACACATCCTTTGCTAGATTTTCAAAGAAGAGAAGTACAAGTTCTTCAGGGGTAAGACTCTTTTCTAATACATCTTCATGTCAATCATTGTAGGGTGATAAGAGAAGTGTAATTTAATAAACATGTATGCTAAAAACATAAGGAAAGTGGATAAGCAATGGACTTAAACTGAATAAGTTATGAATAAGCAACTTGAACCTAAATAAGTTGATAAACTTGTACAAAACTTGTCATATGATGTTAGTATGTTCAATATAGTATGAGAACATTGATTGATGGACTTAAGTTTATAGTAAGTCATAAGCATGAGAATTGGAGTTCATAAGTTAAATAAGTCATTGACTTATGAGAATAAGTTAAAACCTGCTTTGATAATAAGTTGGTGTAATAAGTAACTTGAAATGTTTATATGTTGATTAAAATACATTTAGAATGATTAGTAATGAGGTTTCGCCGGAATTCACACGATTGGAAGATAATCGTCGAATTCGTGAAATTCTCGGAATGGAAGTCGTATTTTGTGTTCGAAGTCAAAAATGTTGGTTTTCGATGGAGACAAGTCATATTTAGCATTAAAGAGTTGCGGACTCAAAAATGGCCGGATTCCGACTTAGAACGAAGAAACGTGCGTTGAACGTTCATGAACGTTTATCGTTTTCGTTAAAAATGAACTAATAGGTAAAATTTTAGCAAACGAAGTCAAATAAATAAAATTCTTACATGAACACGTAGAGTACGTGATTTGTGAACCGTAGCTCTTGAATGAACCAATTCAGACTTATAACGAAGAAGTTACGAGTTCGGGAATCTCATACTTCAAAAAAGTCTGTAAAAAATTTTTGTGGCACAAAGCTGGCGCCGCGGAGGCAGCCCAAGGCAAAATTACCCACACCACAGCGCCAAGAGTGGCTTGGTGATGCTGCAACCTACTGAAGAGTTGCGCCGTAGCGCGACCCATAGCGAAGGGACTCGCGCCGCAGCGCCGAGTTCGGTTTCTAGGCATAACAGGTGACGCCGCAGCGCGGCACAGAGTGTAAAAGCCGGTGCCGCAGCGCCAGGTATAAAACATAGACAATAAAGAATGTTGCATGTTATGTATGAAGAGTAAATGATGAACACCTAACTAAAGATCTTAATGTAACATTGTTAAGACATATTTGAGCCTTAAGCATGATCACTTAGGGTTAAAGAAAGTCAATTACATATGAACGTAAGAACGACGTAACGGAAATCCGAAACCAATAAATAACAAATCTAATACAGAATTAGATTGAGAAGAAGGATAAGATTCTTTATGAATTATGTATGGTATTCATGGCCTAACGTACTATGTGATGTTATCATCTACTGTAGAGACCTTAAACACCTACAGTGCACGTGTTATATCTATAAGCAGACGTTAAAGGCAAGTACTCTAACCCTTGTTTCAGTTCGATCTGGAAAAGTCTTTGTGATTCATGTTTTCTTCCTATGAGTTAATGTCTGATGAAGTCAAAGCTAATTCCTTCGGCTAGACTTATGCTATGTTATTCTATCAAGTGTTGACAATGATTTACCAAACTAATATTGTTGCGAGTTTCAAAAGAAGACTGAGTATGCTAAATTATTTTGTCGTCAAACGACAGTCATGTGAGGTTGCCACAACTTAAACCTATACACGTTTAATGAATGTAGTGTTGATCAACATAGAGTATTATAGGCTGATCACCTAGACGTGCTCGTAAGTTATGCCGAACTTACGGACTTGGTGCTGAAACGTCCTTTTCAAAGTACTTATGAAATGCTCATGGTCTTGAACCAGAATTGATATTTTACTGAATATTGTTATTATAAAACGTTTTGAATGAAAAGGAGTACTATTTTGAATTATCGATAGTAATTCATAAATATTATTCAGTTATTAAAGATACAGGATTCCTATGTTTCAAGCATGCTAGCTTTATTAGAATGGTTGTACTTGCTGAGCTAGTTAGGCTCATTCTTGCTTGAATAGTATGAATACAGCTACACCTGAACGGACCGATGGATCCGGCAAGGATAAAGGAAAGGCGAAGGCGAATCCATAGACTACAATTGTAATAGTATAAGTTTTGTAAGAATAATATGTGATATTATAACAAAGACAAATGTATTAGTTGTAAAGAACTTGGGGTATGTAAATATTCTTTTTTTATATATAAGACATGTCCGTTCTTTTGAGGCATTTCAATTGAATGTTTATATGAATTGTAGCACCGTGTAGCACCATCTGTCAGGTTGGAAGAAACCTGGATTTGGGGGCGTCATAGGTTGGTATCAGAGCCTTAGGTTATAAAACTTATGGGGGGAAATAAAACCTTAAGTCATAACCTTAAGAAAAGTCAAAGAATAATAGATGGAAGTTAACCTTATAAAATGCATTATATATGTTATGTGTTTTATTCTACTTACGTTTACTAATCAAACTTTTATGTTGTTATAGATGTCAGGAGAAAACAGAGAAGTGCATGTAGTCAGTGAAGGGTCAGTAAACTAGATAGAAATCATACCGAACCCCATTGCAGCAGATCCCGAGATAGTGGTGGTTGAGTTTGGAGACTCAGAGAACCTGGACTATATGTTCGTATTTGATGGCATGTTGGAGGAAGAGGTGGAAGCAGTATCCTTCAACCCAGTAGCTATAGCAGTAGAGATGGCTCCGGGGGAGTCAATGATGTCACTCTTTATGACAGTGTTGAATAGAAACATTCACTACTGTCAGGAGGTT
Source organism: Panax notoginseng (assembly GCA_016801055.1). NCBI lineage: Eukaryota > Viridiplantae > Streptophyta > Magnoliopsida > Apiales > Araliaceae > Panax > Panax notoginseng. The sequence goes on from CM029016.1 coordinate 136,044,944, forward strand.
AAGGAGCTGAAGGCAGAGCTGCAGGCTGTTATCGAGGATAAGACGGACGTGAAGTCCACGTGGGAATAGGAGCATGATGAAAGTGTTTTGGCTAAGGACAAGGTCCATGAGTTGAAACAGGAGGTCTTTGAGCTTAGGAGTGAGCTAAAGGCCAAAAGGCAGAAAATAGGGAGAATGTCCTATATTCATAGGAGTTCTCATGAGGACTTCCAATTGCAGGTAGCTGGTTATCCCGTAGAGGCAGGGCAGACGCGACATACTATCAGCCGTGATATTATTGTCGGTCTTGCCAAGGCAGATTTCGAGAATGCCTTAAGGCAGATGTGATCTAGTAGTGGCTAGAGTAGTTGGATATGTAAATATTTTGTATCTAGTAGTGACGTAAAACCCTCTTTTGTATAATCAAGGGTAGTCTTTTGTAAATCCCAATTTTTGGAAAGTAATTACGGGAAAGTTTTATAATTAACTTAGGCTGTGTAATGTAAGCAATGTAGTATTATACTATAAGAAATCAATATAAGCTTTCATTTTTGGAACATGTGGAATAATGAATGTTTGAGTTATTGTTTAAAATTGAATAATAACTAATTAACAGAAAATGAATAATAACGAAATGTGTGTTTATTGTAACAGTAAAATGCCGCCAAGAAGAGTACCGCGGAATCAAGAAAACATAAATCAACCGAAGGGAGGTCCGGTTAACCCCATGTAGGAATTTATGAACCGTTTAATCGTAGTGTTTAATCAAACTGGGGCTAATATTCCCGTAAATCTTGGTGTAGGACGAGCTACTACATTCAAGGACTTTAAGAGTGTGGGTCCACCGGAGTTCAAAGGAACTACGGACCCTATTGAAGCCCAAACGTGGGTGAAGAAGATCGAGAAGGCATTTGTGATAGCAAATGTTGACGAGGCCCAGAAGGTTGCCTTTGTAACCTACATGATGAAGGGAGAGGCCAACTTTTGGTGGGAGGCCAATCAAGCTAGGGCTGGAATAGATTTGATAACGTGGGTGAGGTTCAAGGAAATATTCTACGAGAACTACTTTCCTACGAGCATGTAAGGAAGGATGGAAATGCGGTTTCTAGAGTTAAAACAAGGGGACATGACGGTTCCCCAATACGCCGCCAAGTTTAATGAACTGGAAAGGTTCGCTCCATACCAAGTGGATACTGAGGTGAGAAAAGCTCGACGGTTAGAGCAGGGCTTGAAACCCTAGCTCTATAACCATATTTCTGTGTTCCAAAGTACTTCCTTTGGAGTCGTTTTAGAGAAGGCAATAATTGCCGAAGGTGGTAGCAAGGCATTGAGCCAATACCGCAAGGATAAGAAAAGCAATGGGAAGGTGGATGGAGGAGTAAAGATTGAAGGTGCCAGTGGGAGTGGCGAGGGTTATAAGAGGAAGGTAGTTAGCTCTGGGAATACCGGAGTGAAACAAGGAGACCCGAATAGGAGGATGGAGGCCTGCAAAACCTGTGGGAAGACTCACTTAGGAGTTTGTCTCAAGGGTAAGGCAGTGTGTTATAACTGCGGATAGGAGGGGCATATTGCGCCTAACTGTCCGAATCCGAAGAAAAACCATGGATGATTTGTGCGTGGGTCAACTGACCACATGGCAAAGAACTGCCCGAAGAAGGGGATGGACGTGAATAAGGGCACCAATAGTACTATTGGGGGTCCAGCGCAACCGGGTAGGCCGATGGCCCATTCATTCAATATGACTGTCCAAGACGCAATGGCCTCGGGGGACGTAGTCGCAAGTATTATTCTGATCAACGATCTTAATGCATACGTGATGTTTGACTCGGGTGCTACTTGCTCATTTATCGCATGTGATTTTGCTAGACGATTAGGATTACTTCCCGAAAAGTTGCCCATACCTTTAAACATTAAGGTAGCAAACAAAGAGATAATTCCAGTTGAAGATATTCATAGGAATTGTTGCGTAGACATTCGGGGTTGTAAATTATCGGTAGATTTGATACCGATAAAGTTAGGGGAATTCGAAGTAATCCTCATAATGGATTGGTTGGTTAATCATGGGGCAATTATAGATTGTAAAAAAATGTGTAAATATTAAAACATTAAAACAACCTCAAGTAATATTTTACGGTAATAAATCACCGGGATGTTCATGTTGTCTTACCATTGCACAAACTAGGAAACTATTGAGGAAGGGGTGTGTAGGCTATTTGTGCCATGTAGTTGATACCCAGAGAGTGGGAGCGACCATGGAACAAATACCTATAGTAAGTGAATTCATGGATGTGATTCCGAGTGAATTGTTAGGTCTTCCACTAGATAGAGAGACCGAGTTTGTAATATACATTGTGCCAGGAGCGGCACCAGTTTCCAGGGCACCGTATCGTATGGCGCCAGTGGAGATGAAGGAGTTGATGGTGCAGTTGCAAGAACTGTTGGACATGAAGTACATATAACCGAGTGTTTCGTCGTGGGGAGCACCGGTACTGTTTGTCAAGAAGAAGGATGGATCGTTAAGACTTTGTATCGACTACCGAGAGTTGAACAAGTTGACGATAAAGAATAAGTATCCATTGCCCAGGATCGATGATCTTTTTGATCAGTTGAAAGGGGCAAAATATTTTTCTAAAATAGATTTAAGGATGGGGTATCATCAGCTAAAAGTTAGGAAAGAAGATGTCCCAAAGACAGCATTCAGGACTCGTTATGGTGATTATGAGTTTCTGGTGATGTCATTTGAGTTGACTAATGCATCTGCTGCATTTATGAATATGATGAATAGAGTGTTCAAATAATATTTGGATAAGTTTGTCGTGGTGTTTATCGATGATAATCTAGTCTATTCTAAGACGTCAGAAGATCATACTGAATACCTAAGAATAGTGTTGGAGACACTAAGGAAGGATAAGTTATATGTGAAGTTCACTAAGTGTGAATTTTGGCTAGAGAGGGTACAATTTTTAGTACATGTCATTGAGTACGAGGGAATTTCAGTAGATCCAGCAAAGGTTGAAGCTGTGATTAATTGGGAACAACCGAAAATGCCGACCGAGGTGCAGAGTTTCCCAGGGTTAGCGGGTTACTATCGGAGATTCATCCAGGATTTTTCGAAGGTAGCTACTCCGTTGACTAATTTAACAAAAAATACGGTGAAATATGCGTGGGCTAAGAAGTGCGAGGACAGTTTTCAAGAACTGAAGAAAAGGTTGAGTGAAGCGCCTATTTTGTCATTACTCGATGACACAGGAAATTTCGTGGTTTATAGCGATGCTTCGCATAGAGGACTTGGTTACGTGCTCATACAGCATGGCAAGGTCATTACGTATGCATCTAGGCAGTTGAAGGATTATGAGAAAGTTTACCCTACTCTTGATCTGGAACTAGCCACGGTGGTGTTCGCCCTAATGATATGGTGACATTATCTTTACGGGGAAAAGCGTGAGATATACACGGACCATAAGAGTCTAAAATATATCTTCACACAGAAGGAGTTGAATATGAGATAGAGGAGATGGCTGGAGTTGATAAAGGATTACGACTGTGAAATCTTGTATCACCCTGGAAAAGCCAATGTAGTTGCCGATGCCTTAAGTAGAAAGGGTCGGGAGAAGTTGTCTATGTTAACAGCTTAAGCTGAGTTAATAACAGAAATGGCTAGGATGGAGTTAGAGGTGAAGTTACCGAGAGAAGTGGATCAGAGACTGCTTGCAACAGAGATACAATCTACCATTGTAGAGAGAGTGAAGGAGGTACAGCTCAAAACTGGTGAGTGTGACCATATGAAGAAGCGGTTGACCACTGAAAAAGATATTAAGTTTAGTCTTGATAATGAGGGATTATTAAGATTTTAGGGAAGAATTTGGGTTCCAAATAAGACGGAATTAAAGGAGCAAATTTTATAAGAGGCTCACAGTTTAAGGTACTCAATTCATCCTGGTAGCACTAAGATGTATCAAGACCTTCGATAGAGTTTTTGGTGGCCGAACATGAAGAGAGAAATAGCCGAGTATGTGAGTAGGTGTTTGACTTGTCAAAGAGTTAAAGCCGAACATCAACGACCAAGTGGCTTGTTACAGTCATTGGAAATTCTGGAATGGAAGTGGGAGCATATCACGATGGACTTTGTGGTGGGACTTCCAACTAGTCATAAGGGGTATGATACGATTTGGGTAATAGTAGATCGGTTGATGAAGTTGTCTCACTTTTTGCAAATTCGGGTCAAGTATAACTTATATCAGTTAACTAAACTTTATGTTAAGGAAATTATTTCCAGACATAGAGCACCAGTTTCGATTGTGTCAAATTGTGACCCATGATTCCCATCAAACTTTTGGAGAAGTCTACAAGAATAGTTGGGAACGCAGTTGAAGTTAAGTACGGCATATCATCCACAAACTGATTGACAAAGCTAGAGGACAATTCAGACATTAGAAGATATGTTAAGATCTTGCGTCATGGATTTCAAGGGTAGTTGGGATGATCATCTACCATTAATAGAATTTGCGTATAACAACAGTTATCATGCAAGCATTGGTATGCCACCGTATGAAGCTTTGTATGGGAGGAAATGCAGAAAAACATTGTATTGGGATGAAGTGGGAGAACGCAGAATGCTAGGACCAGAGTTGACGCAGCAAACAGCGGATATAGTGAAGTTGATACGGATGCGTTTTATAGCAGCTCAAGACCCACAGAAGAAGTACGTAGACATACATCGAGGGAATAGGGAGTTTGAGATAGGCTCGTACGTATTTCTAAAGGTATCTCCCTGGAAAGGAACGATATGCTTTGGAAAGAAGGGAAAATTAAGCCCAAGGTTTATAGGACCTTTTGAGGTATTAAAACGGGTAGGTGAGGTAGCATACATGGTAGCATTACCTCCAGACCTAGAGCGAAAACATAACGTATTTCACGTTTCAGTGTTACGTCCTTACAAACCGGATTATAAACACGTGATAGAATTTGAGCCTATTCAAATCGAGAAAGACTTAACGTACGAGGAAATGCCGATTCAAATTATCGATAGAAAAGAGCAAGTTCTGCGAAACAAGGTTATAACATCGGTAAAGGTATTATGGAAGAACCACGATGCCGAAGAAGCAACGTGGGAATTAGAAGAGAAGATAAAAGAGGATTACCCTCATTTGTTTGTGTAGTGTAAGGCGAGATTCTGGGGACAGAATCTTTATAAGGGGGGAAAAATGTAACGACCGAGAAATTCGGATCCTTTGTAAAATACTTAAAAGAATTAAATAATGAATAAAATAATATTATTTATTATTATTATGTGTTAATAAGATGTATGTCATTTTATAACCTAGAAATGTCGGAACATTGTAGTATTTTAACTACGTGAGAGAATTAAAGTGTTTGAATTTCCAAGACGAAAATAAAAGTTTTCCGAGAAATTTTTTGAAAAACATGATTCATCGTTTACCGCTCGGGAATTATTGTTAAACTTCCGAGAAATACGTAACGTTATAATATCGAGGCGAGATGGATTATGTAATTATAATCTAAGTATGGAAAATGTAAAATTTTGCTTGCGGACTTAAATTGAGAATGTTAAGTATTGATTCTAATGGAATGAAATTGTGGATTATATAGGAAGTACAAATCCAATAATCATTACGGGGCATGCCCAAGATGAAATAATGTTTAAGCCCAAGGGTATTAATATTAAGCCCAAGTGGTTAATATTATGAAGCCCAAACTAAATTAATGCAAGCCCACAAGAATAATCTAATGAGTTAAATCTAAGCCCAAAGGATGATCCAATGGGTAAAGCAAGATCCATGGGGCAACCCATGGGTGAATTGATGGGCAAGGACTTTGTGTGATGAGCAAGAACTTTGTTTAATGACCAAGTAAGGGATAAGAGTTATGGGCAACAAGTAATGAATAGTAAGGATGTTAACTAAGGAAGTGGGATGTCCTAATGACCTTAATGCCCTAAGCTTAGTCATCCTATAAATACCCCCACTTGAATTCATTATTTGGTTGTCAATTTTCATCCAATACATAATTAACTTAAGTGTTAGAGAGAATAAGTACTTTATAAGCCAACACATCCTTTGCTAGATTTTCAAAGAAGAGAAGTACAAGTTCTTCAAGGGTAAGACTATTGTCTAATACATCTTCATCTCTATCATTGTAGGGTGATAAGAGAAGTGTAATTAAATAAGCATGTATGCTAAAAACATAAGGAAAGTGGATAAGCAATGGACTTAAGCTGAATAAGTTATGAATAAGCAACTTGAACCTAAATTAGTTGATAAACTTGTACAAAACTTGTCATATGTTTTTCATATGATGTTAGTATGTTCAATATAGTATGAGAACATTGATTAATGGACTTAAGTTCATAGTATGTCATAAGCATGAGAATTGGAGTTCATTAGTTAAATAAGTCATTAACTTATGAGAATAAGTCAAAACCTACTTTGATAATAAGTTGGTGTAATAAGTAACTTGAAATGTTTATATGTTGATTAAAATACATTTGGAATGATTAGTAATGAGGTTTCGCCGAAATTCACACAATTGGACGATAATCGTCGAATTCGTGAAATTCCCAAAATGGAAGTCGTATTTTGTGTTTGAAGTCTGAAACGTTGGTTTTCGATGGAGACAGGTCATACTTGGCATAAAAGAGTTGGAGACTCAAAAATGGCCGGATTCTGACTTAGAACGAAGAAACGAGCGTTGATCGTTCACGAACGTTTATCGTTTTCGTTAAAAATGGACTAATAGGTGAAATTTTAGTAAACGAAGTCAAATAGATAAAATTCTTACATGAACACGTAGAGTACGTGATTTGTGAACCGTGGGCTCTTGAACGAACCAATTCGGACTTATAACGAAGAAATTACGAGTTTGGGAATCTCATACTTCCAAAAAGTCTATAAAAATTTTATGTGGCACAGATCTGGCAAAATTACCCGCGCCACAGTGCCAAGAGTGGTCGGGTGATGCTGCAACCTACTGAAGAGTCGCGTTGCAGTGTGACCTATAACAAAGGGAGTCGTGCCGCAGCGCCGAGTCCGGTTTCTAGGCATAACAGGTGATGCCGCAGCGCGGCATAGAGTGTAAAAGTCGGCGCTACAGTGCCAGTTCTAAAACATAGACAATAAAGAATGTTGCACGTTATGTATGAAGAGTAAATGATGAACACCTAACTAAAGATCTTAATGTAACATTGTTAAGACATATTTGAGCCTTAAGCATGATCACTTTGGGTTAAAGAAAGTCAATTACATATGAACGTAAGGACGACATAACGGAAAGCCGGAACCAATAAATAACAAATTTAATACATAATTAGATTGAGAAGAAGGGTAAGATTCTTTAGGAATTATGTATGTTATTCATGGCCTAACATACTATGTGATGTTATCATCTACTGTAGAGACCTTAAAGACCTACAGTGCACGTGTTATATCTATAAGCAGACGTTAAAGGCAAGTACTCTAACCCTTGTTTCAGTTCAAACTGAACAAGTCTTTGTGATTCATGTATTCTTCGCATGAGTTAATGTCTGATGAAGTCAAAGCCAATTCCTTCGGCTAACTTATGCTATGTTAGTCTATCAAGTGTTGACAATGATTTACCAAACTAATATTGTTGTGGGTTTCAAAAGAAGACTGAGTATGCTAAATTATTTTGTCGTCAAACGACAGGCACATGAGGTTGCCTCAACTTAAACGTATTCACGTTTAATGAATGTAGTTGTGATCAACATAGAGTATTATAGGCTGATCACCTAGACATGCTCGTAAGCTATGTCGAACTTACGGACTTAGTGCCGGAACATCCTTTTTAAAGTACTTATGAAATGGTCATGGTCTTGAACCAGAATTGATGTTTTACTGAATATTGTTATTGTAAAACGTTTTGAATGAAAAGGAGAACTGTTTTGAAGGCAAATCTATAGACTACAATTGTAATAATATAAGTTTTGTAAGAATAATATGTGATATTATAACAAAGACAAATGTATTAGTTGTAAAGAACTTGGGGTATGTAAATATTCTTTATATATATATATAAGACATATCCGTTCTTTTGAGGCATTTCAATTGAATGTTTATGTGAATTGTAGCACCATGTAGCACCATCTGTCGGGTTTGAAGAAACCCAGATTTGGGGGCATCATAGGGTTAATAGTGTAACCATGTCATTTCTTTGGTTTGAAGTAAGGTCTGTACAAATCTGGATTAGTTTAGGGCTTTCTAAGGTTCCAATACTGAATGAGGTGGTTTGATCAAGATTCAGTTTGGGTTTGTCTTCGACCCATTCTTTGATCTCCTGAGGTATCTTAATGTCCTCTTGTATTTCCATCAAGTCTGAGTCCAACTTTTCATCAAAGTTATAGTCCTTGTGGAGAAAAGGCACCTCATCAGCAAGTATATGCACATCTAAGTTCAGAGTCCTGAAACAAAATATACTTTCACTTAATATATGAAAATGTTCATTCATACAAAGTGTTAGAACACAATGACAAAACAACTGCTAATACTGTACAAAAAAGTAAGCAGTTATTGATATCTATAGGGAAGATAGAGTTTCTACCCGTTTTACCCTTGTCGACAAATGCAAGGAGTGCTGCTCCAATTATCGAGGGTGAAGTCCTGGTGGACGACTATGATGAAGGGGCTATTGTCGTCCTTCTTCTCCCGAATGATGACCATGATATCTGGGCAATCATCATCTCGAGTGATTCTGTTTGTACTGTCCGTATGGACGATGATGCATATGTTTGATAAGTGCTTTGCAATGTCCTGTTTATGCCTCCAGTCCTTTTCCTCTGCCTCCGGATCTGGTATCAAGACTTCTTTTCTTTTGACCGATATTGTCTTATGAAATAACATAGTCATCACATGTGTAGGAACCTTTGCTGAAGTCTGTACAAGCTCAGCCTCTGCAGGTTTGAGTAGTCGTCGTGTGGCTGAGGATGAAGGAACCTGTTTGTGCTTATGATGATTCCTGTGACTGGAGCTAGCAGAATAGACTAGTCCGGCTGTCCCTATTTGACTAGGAACTTAAATTGGGTGCTTGATGCCCTGATGGTCTTTGCCCAACCCTTCTCCAGGTTGATAGCCCAAAGATAACATTTCTTGGCTTGCCGACATTACTTCGGTAGAAATTTTGGGTATGAAAAGTGGTGCCCCAATAGGATGATAGTGAGTGTTGCTCACCTCCAGGGCATGAAAACTGACAGGCTCAACTTCGTTGAAACTGATGAGCGGAATGTCACCTTGTGAATGACATGATGGCTCAGCATTAACGGTGACTAGGCTGTTGTTAATGATGTATTTAAGTTGCTGATGTAGGGTGGATGGGACGACCCCAACCATGTGAATCCACAGTCTCCCTAAGAGCAAGTTGTATCATGTAGCTATTCTGAGAACATGAAAGGATACATTGAATATATGTGGACCAATCTCCATAGATAGTTCAATCTATCCGATGACATTTTGTTGGGATCTGTCAAAAGCTTTGATAACTGTATGGCTACTTCAGATTCTTTTAAGATTAATATTCATCTTCTCCAAAGTTACATAAGGGAAGATATTCAAGGATGATCCTCCATCGATCAATACTCCTGCGACCACGTATCCGGAGGACATTACCGCTATGTGTAATGGGTTGCAATGGCTCGTCCCTTCGGGAGGTATATCATCGTTAATGAAAGATATCACATTGTTGTTAAAAATGTGATCCATCAGATATTGGAATTTCTCAACATCTACTGACTTAGGTAATTGGGCTTCTTCTAAAACCCTGAGCAAGACCTTCATGTGATATTCGGAAGAGAAAACTAAGTCCAGTATGGAAATTTGTTATGGAGCTTCTCTTAAGCTTGAAACCACCTTGGCTTCATTATTTCCCACAGTATGAAGGAATTCTTCGATTTTCTCCATAGGTACTTTCCCCTTTGACTTGATGGTAGGCTTCATCACCAGCTGGGGAAGATATAGTGGATTCTCCTTCGACACTATAGCAGTTATATGATATATGGATCCTTCAACCTCTCCATAATTCCATGGAACTATCTGTAGGCTGACAACGGGATATTGTGGTCTGAATTGTAAAATAATGGGCTCTAGCGCAACCACTTTCAAGGGATTTTCAATACCCTTGTGCTGAATAGGGTGAATTATATGTGAGGGGGTAGCTGAGTCTTTATCAGAAGATATAACTGCCACGACTTCCTTCCACTTTGTAGGAAATGCGTCCCCACTCTCTAGTAAGACAGTGTTATCGTCTGTCAGCTGCAGGATGTCGCTGTCAATTAAGTTCTGAATAAGGTGGCAGAATGCCTAGCATTCTTCTGTGCTATAACCGCGAGAGTGGGAGTGATACTGGCATACTCCATTAGTGTTAGAGTTTATGCCCTAGAGGTCAATTATTTGATATAATTGCTCAACATTTTGATATTATATTTGATTGAATAAATGAATGATTTTATTTACTACGTTATATATAAATGTTAACATAATAAAACTCCTTAGAATAGTGATACAAATTATATAGTTTCAAGTATGTGACTTGAACAAGAGATTATATAATTTCAATTAGTATCATTGCTCTTAAATGTCCCTAGTCGAGTATCATTGTTGATAGGACAATAATGATGCATTCAGACTAGTATGTGGATTGACTGATGACCAAATCTCATTGGTCATAAATATATGAGATATTAAGCCAATGCATATGTATGTGTTAGAGAACGATGTACTGGACAAACCCACCATGAGAATTCTATGTGGAGCATTATACGAAGTGTCATTAGCGATTCTCATAGTGACAATGATGTAATGGTCCTCCGATCTAAAATCACTATATTACTACACGAGAATTTATGTACTTTGATATCATCAAAGGTCACCTTTAATAGGGTGGACTATGCAGGTGATTATTTGGTACATCATGAATCGTGTGAGGAATATGAGTGATCTAGATGGAATTTAAACCTCCTATTTATTAGGGGTGATATCCATAGACATCTTGATTGAGTAGGACTATGAAATGCATGGCCATGCTCAAATAGTAATTTGTTTCATATAGTCTACTTATTGATCAAGAAAAAAATTTAGATTAAATTATGAAGAGTATGACACATTCCATGACTCGAGTTTAATCTAGGATATTAAGGTTAAAAGGATTAAATTGCATTGAAACATTGGTTACGAAAAGGTTGCATCGAATCATCGATTTTATTATTACTTGGATAGCAGTGATGATGCCGCTCACTGTTTATAATTTTATAATATGATTTTAAAATCATTGCCAACATAATAATAACCTATAGGGTCACACACAAAGAACATAATTAAAAGGGAGTTAATTTAAATTGTAAAGATTTAAATATGTCAATTTGATTGATAGAATTTAAATTAATAGGATAATTTATATATAGGTATATTAATTAAGTAAGACTTAATTAAGATATATACATATATAAATTCGAATTTTATTAGATTAGGGTTTTTGATTAATTCCTATTAACTAATATATATATATATATATATATATATATATATATATATATATATATATATATATGATATATAACAACCATTTTAGGTAACGAATCATAACCTAAGAAAACACTAGCCGCTCTTAGAGAGAGACTAGAGAAAAACAGTTTCGAAAATTCTCATCCTTGGTGGCTAGTACCGCGGTTCCTTTTTTTGCAGATCGTACGACGATTCGCGAGGCGTTCGTGTGGATACCGTAGAGACGTAATTCGTTTGGATTGTGTTGGATATTCGACCACATCGAAGCTTTTCATAATTGGTATAATCTCTTAAACACTGAATTAATGTTTGTTTTCGCATGGATCATGTTTTAAGGTTTCGGATTTGGCTTTATATTTTTTTTGCTGCGTTTTAGTGTCGAAATCCCCACAGTGGTATCAGAGCTACTTGTGAAACCCATTAATTCAGATTACGGGTTTTAATTATATTCGATATATATGATATATGATGATGCATGTTTACCGATTTGAAATTGAATATATAATATCCTGCTTTATGCATATTATGGTATTTTGATTTATATCTGTTAAATGTATGCATTTATGTGATGTTCTGTGACACCCCAAAATCTGGTACTTCCATTTCCACAGGATTTGGTGTTCACGATACAAATATCATCTTTCTATCTACCCATAATAAATGTAAGCCAAGCAATAGGTAGAATAAAAATCTTCCCCTTAAGGGTTACAACATCTGAATAATAATAATACAATCTCAGGTTAACTAACCTTAAAACATATGTGCGGAATCATAAATAAATAAGTCTTAATAACATCATACTCAAGTCTTAAACATAAATACATCATCTAATAAAAATAACAAGTCTTCATCACTTGTTAACTTTGCCCTTGCCTTTACTAGTGGAAGGTTCATCACTTCTTTCATTTTTAACTGCAATGTTATTATTAAGCAAGAGTGAGCACAAATGCCCACAAGTATAAAAAAATGAAATAACAGTATAATAACATGCGAATAATTTAAGACATCAGAATAAAAACTCAACTTTTGAATCAAGAGTGAACAACAAGAATCAAAAGAATTCTGAAGGTCATAAGACCTTGAACTATGTCCTAGGTTAACAAGAGTTATACTTGGAAACCTTTAAAAATCATAAGACTATGGACCTTCTTCTCGTACTTAGGGGGATCAGCCCTTGGTACCATGCTGTGCACAATATCTTAACGCTAAGCGTAAATAATCCCCTGTACAGGGTTGTTCATATCAGTTTGATATTCGAGTCCGCACCAAAGGAAGTTTGGTTTGGATAATTCTTCAAGGGTTCTGAAATTTAGAGCACTCATCAACTATGGACTAGTTGAATCATTAAGGTTTCACTAGTCTAATAAGGTTCAACAATAATTGATATTCGATTTGAATAATAATCTCAAAAGTATACAATAGGACAATTATTGTATAACTGAATCATGCTTTGAAAAGATAATCAATCTTTAATAAATCATTTGAACTTGAATAATAGTAACGATAGCTTATTCAAGGTAAATAATAAGCTTGAACAATAATGACAAATAGGGTTAGGGAACTTGCTCAAATTTAAGAGTTTAAGTTTAGAAAACTTGCCTCGTGCGTAGATTACACTTTAACTAAACTCGTTCTTTGAATTAAATCCTACATACCATTCACATACACAATACCGGTTAATTATAACTTAATTAATCATCATAAACTCTTTCTTTTTGTCTAATTTAATTATTGACTATCCTTAATCAATTTATCACATTAACTGTCACATAATATCACTTCATAAATAATCAAGCTAATTATGTATTCAATAATTCAATTCACATGTAATTATGTTATTTACATGTTAAACAACTATGTCATCATTTCATTATATTTCTAACATGTTTACATGTTCATTACATTAAGTTACTAACACATTGCTAGACTTAACATAAAAAAAAATACATTTCTGGACATTCTGCTAAGTGGCGCTGCGGCGCCACTTTTGTACTGAGTCTTGGCGCTGCGGCGCCGTGGCGCTGCGGCCTGGTACTTAGTGTTGCGGCGCGGTGGCGCTGCGGCGCGAGAAATAAACTGAGAGTTGGCACCGCGGCGCGAAACCCCAGACTTTGAGATTCTAGTTCGCGAAGAACACAGAATTCAGTGAAATCAACACATTTTTAACACTAATTTCACCAAATTACACATACCCATATGTTATAATTTATACATAAACATAACTCAACCTTTGTAAAGTGATTTTAACCATTTAAAACACCCAATAACAGAATTAAATCATGTAAAATTTGACTGTTCTTGATGTTCTTGAAGTTAATGAACAAAATCATAGATTTAACACTACGAATTCGTTATAACACCGAATCTGTTCGTTTAAGGCTTGGTCTCTTCGTATCAACATGCATAATAATATAGGAGTGTAAAATTTAGGGATAATATATGATCACTACATAAAATATCACGTATAAGGCCATAAGGCCAAAACCCATACTCTGTAATTTTGTAGAAATCATATACGACATGTTTTCATGAATTTGATGTTATGGTTTACAACATATACATAATTAAACACAATTTGATATAACATAACACACATATAACCCATAAACATTACTCCTAAACCAATTACAGAGTTTCACAGAAGACTTAAGCCATACTCATGGAAATTTTAAAAGACGTAAATATAACAATTGGGTTGAGGAGATTACCCAAGCGTAGATTAGAAGATGATCAATGAAATTCTTTTCACAAGTACCTGTTGATTACACACTTACAATTTCTCTCAAAACTTCTCAATTTTCTCTCTGAACTCTCTTTGTATTTCTAGACTTAGCCAAAAAATAATAAAAGAAAAGGGAAGGAGAGTGCGTATAAAGGAGAAGAGAACTGACGCGCATCATGGTCAGTTGCCCATCATGGGTTAACTGGCCATAACTCCTCTAAGGCCATGTTTGGCTAGCAATTAAGTTTAAAGCTCATTATTTTAATAGAACATTTTATCATATAGTTTGAAAATGTCACACTCCTTATAAAATAAATCTAATATTTTATTTATTTTATTTTAAATAACATATAATAATTTCTCATTAATTCACATAGTCGCATAATTAACTTTCTCATTAATAATAAATGTCAAATTATTAAATCTCTAATTAATAATTAACTTAATTAAAATAACAGCATGCTTAATTAAATAATTCATTTAATTCAATAAGCTCACATAATTACATGCTTTGAATAATAAAATTCTCCACATTAATTTAATAAATGTAACACATATAATTAAATTAATCTACCACAATTGCATCAATTAATTATTTAATCCAATAGTTAAATTATCGAAAAATATTTATTTAATTCAATAAATATTAAAACAATTTACAAAATTCTCGTTCGTCACATGTTCTGTTAATCATAATCGAAGGTGGAATAACAATACAACTTCTGTTCTAATTGGATTAGAAGCCTGAAGATTCATTTTAATATGATTAATCGAAACTGGACATATATGATATGTTCTGGATGTACTGTTATTGTGAGTGTTATGACGAATTTGATATGATTCTGGAATTGTTTCAGAGTTTCATATGGAAAAATTCTGCAATACAGATTGTAGTTCCAAAAATTTATGTAACTCGAGGTTTCTTTATGTCGTGTAATTTTTCATAATCGATGAAGAACACGATGGAAAGATGATTATGGAGAGGATGCACTTGCATGAGGAAGATCCAAGGGAGCTACTATTTTGAAGAACTTTTACCACCTTAGATTGACCTTCAATCTTTCATTAGCTTGAAAAGATTGACAGTGGATTGGGCCATAACTGTGACACATTTAATTATGCACTTTATTTATGCTTGTATATGATATGATAAATAATGTGCATGCTTAATAAGATTAAAATTTGTGAGATCTAAATTAATTAATAAAATCCCTCATTAAATTATTAAGTCTAAATTAGATGTCTTCCAATGAATAACACTCATTAAGACCTTGATCAATAGATGTAGGTTTGCCAAAGCAAATTACCCTATTTATCTTGGTAAGATGCGATAGGATAATTGTGATATCCAAACTGTTAAAATCATTGGGCCCGACTTAACTAAGTTATCTCAATAGGATTGTGGACTTAGAGGCATGGAGTTTGGTGGGTACCATTAGATGGACTAGAAACAAATGTTGTTTACCAAACTATCCAAGAGTTATATATGATATAATTGACAAAGGGTTGTCTACCTAAATAACTGTGTTTTAAGATATTAGCCAAAGCTAACTTAAGGCATAATGAAATATGGATCTTGTCTCACTAGAAAGATTTAATAGGAAATGCTTTCTGAATTAATGGTGAGGGCTATTAATTTGTATAAAATAGTGGGAGGTATATTTTGAATATACTATTATCAATTACATAATATCAACTCTGCAATTTGACTTATTATTTTTGCACTTATAAGTTGTAGATATCAATGGCAAACAACAACAACACAAGTAGTCTTTAACTACGATCAGTCCTTAGAAGGACAAGCTGAGAGGAATTAATTTCCTTGACTGGCATAGGAACTTGAGGATTGTCCTCAAACAAGAGCGCAAGCTATATGTCCTTGATGGGCCCATTCCTGCAGCACCAGCTGTCACTGCACCACGTGCGGAGCATAATGCTTACAAGAAGCATCAAGATGATGCTCTGGATGTGAGTTGTCTCATGATAGCAACCATGAACGCTGAGCTTCAGAAGCAACATGAGTTGATGGATGCTTATGAGATGATCGAGCATCTCAAGAAATTATTCGAAGGGCATGCTCGACAGGAGAGGTATGATACAAGCAAGGCGTTGTATCACTGCAAGATGGGTGAACGTGATCCAGTTGGTCCACATGTGCTGAAAATGATTGGGTATATTGAGTACCTTAATAGGTTGGGTTTTCCAATGACTCCGGAAGCCCAAACAGATCTTGTTTTGCAATCGTTGAACAACAGCTACTCTCAATTTGTTATGAATTATCTTATGAATGAAATTGAGAAACCCCTTACTGAGTTGTTGAGCATTTTAAGAACTGTCGAGAATAACATGAAAAAGGCAGTACCCGCTCCTATAATGATGGTGCAAAAGGGGAATGCTAAGGGAAATTGGAAAGGCAAGAAGAAGATAGGATCTAAATCTGGTGCCAAACCCAATTCCAAAAGCAAACAGGCTTTAAAACCTAAAGGTGGGGTCGCTAAAAAAGGTGATTGTCACTTCTGTGGTAAACCTGGACACTGGAAAAGGAACTATCATGCTTATTTGGAAGATGTGAACAAAAGGAAAGGAAGTACGACTTATGATTTAGGTATATATGTTATAGAAGTCAACTTGTCTACTTCTACATCATGGGTATTGGATACTGGATGTGGTTCTCACATTTGTGTTAATATGCAGGAACTCCGAAGGAGTAAGACTTTGGCGAAAGGAGAGGTTGACCTACGAGTTGGGAATGGAGCAAAAGTTACTACACTGGCCGTAGGAACTTATCATTTATCTTTGCCCACTGGGCTAGTATTAGAATTAGAATATTGTTATTATGTGCCTGCTATAAGCAAAAACATTATTTCTGTTTCTTGTTTGGACAAGACAGGTTTTTCATTTATAATAAAGAACAACCGTTGTTCGTTTTACTTAAATGATATATGCTATGGTGTTGCACAAATGTTTAACGGTCTTTGTATTCTTGATTTAGAAATGCCTATCTATAACATAAATACAAAACGATTTAAATCAAATGATACAAATCTGACATATCTCTGGCATTGTCGTTTAGGCCATATAAATGAGAAACGCATATCCAAACTCTATAAAGATAGATTTTTGGATTAATTTGATTTTGAATCATATGAGAAATGCGAGTCTTGTTTATTAGGTAAGATGACTAAAGCCCCTTTCACTGGAGACAGTGAATGGGCTAGTGATGTATTAGGACTTATACATAGTGATGTATGTAGACCCATGAGTTCGTTAGCAAGAGGTAGGTTTTATTACTTCATTACATTTACTAACGACTTCAGTAGATATGGATATGTGTATCTTATGAGACACAAATTCGAATCCTTTGAAAAGTTCAAGGAATTCAAGAATGATGTTCAAAACCAATTTGGCAAAAGCATAAAAGCCCTTAGATCCGATCGTGGAGGTGAATAATTAAGCCAAGACTTTGATGACCTTCTAAAAGAGTGTGGTATTATATCAGAGCTCACTCCACCTGTAACACCACAATGGAATGGTGTATCTGAGAGGAGGAATCGAACCTTGTTGGACATGGTATGAATAATGATGAGTCTTGCAGATCTTACAATAAGCTTCTGGGGTCATGCCCTAGAGACAGCTGCATTCACACTTAACCGTGTTCCTACAAAGACGATTCAGAAGACACCATATGAGATGTGGACTGGGAAACGACCTAGTATGTCGTTCATGAAGATCTGGGGTTGCGAGGCATTTGTAAAACGTCTAGATTCTGACAAGCTCGAACCCAAATTTGAAAAATGTAATTTTGTGGGATACCCAAAGGAAATAAAAAGGTATTATTTCTATAAACCTTCTGAGAACAAAGTGTTTGTTGCTCGAACTGGTATTTTTCTAGAAAGAGAATTTGTCTCTAAAGGAAATAGTGGGAGGAAAGTAGAACTCGAAGAAATTCGAGAACCACAAAATATCATTGAACCTGAGTTGGAACGTGAGCAAGAACCAAAAGATATTGTGGAAAGTGAACCTGCTCAAATTACACAAGGCATTCGTAAATCTTGTAGGACACGCCAAGAGCCTAAGAAATATTATGGATATCTTGTGACTCAAAACGGTGATGTGATGCTCATAGATCAAGATGAGCCTGGTTCCTACCAAGAAGATGAGCCTGGTTCCTACCAAGAAGCTATGAATGGACCAGATTCTGAGAAATGGCTTGAAGCCATGAAATCTGAGATGGACTCCATGTATACTAACCAAGTATGGACTATGGTTGATCCACCCGAAGGGGTAAGACCAATAGGGTGCAAGTGGATTTTTTAGAAGAAAATCGACATGGATGGTAACGTACAAACCTATAAAGGCCGACTGGTAGGAAAAGGTTTCAAACAGGTTCAAGGTGTTGACTATGATGAAACCTTCTCTCTAGTGGCAATGGTTAAATCCATCAGGATATTACTTGATATTGCAACCTTTTATGATTACGAAATCTGGCAAATGGATGTCAAAACTGCTTTCCTTAACAAAAATCTCCTTGAGGATGTGTACATGACACAACCTGAGGGTTTTGTCACTCCAAAGGATGCTAGAAGGTATATAAACTGCAGCGATCCATTTATGGATTAAAGCATGCCTCTCGGAGTTAGAATCTTCGATTTAATGAAGCAGTCAAAGAGTTTGGCTTTATAAAAAATGAAGATGAACCTTGTGTATATGAGAAGGTTAGTGGGAGTCACATTGTATTCCTAGTATTATATGTTGATGACATATTAATTATTGGGAATGACATTCCTTCCTTATATGCTATAAAAACATGGTTAGGAAAATATTTCTCTATGAAAGATTTGGGCGATGCTGCCTAGATTTTAGGTATCAGGATCTATAGAGATAGATCGAGAAAAATGCTCGACCTAAGTTAAAGTACATATATTGATAAAGTGCTAAAATGGTTCAACATGCAAGAGGCGAAAAGAGAAAACTTACCCGTGACTCATGGTGTAAAGATCTCTAAGTCCCAATGTCCTAAATCACAAGATGATGAGGAGCGTATGAGAAAGATCCCTTATGCTTCGGCAATTGGATCTATCATGTATGCAATGATATGTACTCGTCCAAATGTCTCGTATACTTTGAGCATGACAAGAAGATACCAGTAAAATCCAGGTGAAGGTCACTGGACAAAAGTCAAGAATATCCTGAAGTACCTAAAAAGGACTAAGGATTCATTCTTGGTATATGGAGGTGAAGATGAACTGGCAGTAAAGGGTTATATAGATGTTAGTTTCCAAACTGATAATGATGACTATAAGTTTCAGTCAAGTTTTGTGGTTTGCCTGAATGGTGGTGTTTTTAGCTGGAAGAGTTTGAAACAAGAGACAGTAGTCGATTCTATAACAGAGGCTGAGTATATTGCTGCTTGTAGTGCAGCCAAGGAGGTTGTATGGATTAAAAAGCTCGTCACTGAACTTGGTGTTGTTCCAATCATTGTTGATCCGGTTAAGCTATACTGTGATAATAATGGAGCCATTGCACAGGCGAAGGAACCCAGATCTCACCAACGATCCAAGCATATACTTAGGTGGTACAATCTCATCCGTGAAATCATTGATAGAGGAGATGTACATATAGGAAGAGTGCAAACAGATGATAATGTTGCAGATCCACTGGCCGAGACTTTGTCGCAGCAGAAGCACGACGGTCACACTAGTTCTATGGGTATTAGATACATGAGTGATTGGCTCAAGTGCAAGTGGGAGACTGTTAGAGTTTATGCCCTAGAGGCCAATTATTAGATACAATTGCTTAACATTTTGATATTATATTTGATTGAATAAACGAATGATTTTATTATGGTTTTATTTACTGCGTTATATATAAATGTTAACATAATAAAATTCCTTAGAATAGTGATACAAATTATATAGTTTCAAGTATGTGACTTGAACATGAGATTATATAATTTCAATTAGTATCATTGCTCTTAAGTGTCCCTAGTCGAGTATCATTGTTGATAGGACAATAATGATGCATTCAGACTAGCATGTGGATTGACTGATGACCAAATCTCATTGGTCATAAATATATGAGATATTAAGTTAATGCATATGTACGTGTTAGAGAACGATCTACTGGACATATCCACCATGAGAATTCTATGTGGAGCATTATGCAAAGTGTCATTAACGATTCTCATACTGACAATAATGTAATGGTCCTCCGACCTGAAATCACTTTATTACTACACGAGAATTTATGTACTTTGATATCATCAAAGGTCACCTTGAATAGGGTGGACTATAAAGGTAATTATTGGGTACATCATGAATCGTGTGAGTAATATGAGTGATCTAGATGGAACTTAACCCTCCTATTTATTAGGGGTGATATCCATAGGCCTCTTAATTGAGTAGGACTATGAAATGCATGGCCATGCTCAAATAGTGATTTGTTTCATATAGTCTACTCATTGATCAAAAAAATTCATATTAAATTATGAAGAGTATGACATATTCCATGACTCGATTTTAATCTGGGATATTAAGGTTACAAGGATTAAATTACATTGAAACATTGGTCACGAAAAGGTTGCATCGAATCATCGATCTTATTATTACTTGGGTAGCAGTGATGCATTACTAGATGCCGCTCACTATTTATAATTTTAAAGTTATTGCCAACATAATAATAACCTATAGGGTCACACACAAAGAACGTAATTAAAAGGAAATTAATTTAAATTGTAAAGATTTAAATATGTCAATTTGATTGATAGAATTTAAATTACGAATTTAAATTAATAGGATAATTTATATATAGGTATATTAATTAAGTAAGACTTAATTAAGATATATACATATATAAATTCGGATTTTATTAGATTAGGGTTTTTGATTAGTTCCTATTAACTACTATATATATGATATATATCAGCCATTTTAGGTAACGAATCATAACCTAAGAAAACCCTAGCCGCTCTTAGAGAGAGACTAGAGAAAAATAGTTTCGAAAATCCTCATCCTTGGTGGCTAGTACTGCGATTCCTTTTTCTACAGATCGTACGACGATGCGCGGGGCGTTCATATGGATATGGTAGAGACATAATTTGTTTGGATTGTGCTGGAGGTTCGACCGCATCGAAGCTTTTCATAATCGGTATAATCTATTAAACACTGAAGTAATGTTTATATTTTTTTTTTCGCTACATTTTCGTGCCGAAATCCCCATAATTAGAATTGAACCGTCTTGAACAAGGGTTGATTGGAGGTAACAGAGCTGTGATTCTTCCTTCACTGATCAGCATCTGAAATATCTCTTCCATCGGTTAGCCTAGGTATGTAAATTCCCTTTGATTGGAAAAATCCCTACGGGTTTGGCATTTGCTCTCTTGTCAATTTTTCCTCCTACAATTCACCTTCTGAAGTCGATGATGGAGAAATTGTAACAAAAGGAAAGAGGCTAGCATGCTTTTGACTGAATAATTGGCGTGTGACTTGGTGCTGATGGATCACCAGTTATACCAATTGATCCACTTGCTCACAGAGAGTCTTCATTTTATGTTCCATGGTAAACTGGAACTATGGAAAATCCCATTTGTTAGCACTATCCTTGCTGGTCTGGGAGGATCCACCACTGTAATGGGAAGTCTGACCATTACTCCAATTAATCATGTTAACCTCCTCTTCTTTGTGTTGAGGAAGAGGGTTGCCTTGCAAATGGGGTTGCTTGGGTTTAGCTACCATAATCTCACCATTATTAATCAAATTCTTGATCTTGTGTTTCAAGGCCCAGCAATCCTGAGTATCATGACCTGGAGCTCTTACATGATAAGCGCATTTCAGACTAGCATTGAAACCCTTCCCATTAGGGTTAGCTGGTGGAAGAAGATGGATAATTTTCTTCTGAGTTGTTAGAAGATTGAAAATGTTCTCGAGTGAGTCCCCTAAGGGTGTGAAAACTCAATTGCATCTGACTTCTCCAGTCTTTGGTAATGGAGGGTTTGACGACTGCGTTTGAAAGGGGGAGTAATTTCTCCTCTGGATATGCATATTATAACTGCCTTTCTGACCTTGTAGTATCAAGGAAACATCCTCCTCTTTCTTCTTATGGACCCTCCGGGGGTTGTTTCCATAATTTTCTGGAGTAGATGTGCTCAACCACAGCTTTTAGAGCATATAGGTTTTCAATCTTTCCTAATTTTAAACCCATCTCAACCATTTCTCCATGTTTGATCATTTCAGATAATGGCTTGCCAATGCTAGCTAAAACTCTCTCAAAGAAGAGAGCCTCTTGTATGTATGTGAAGGTCATCGCCATCTCAAACTCAGTCATAGAGGGAACAACTTGAGCGGCAAGGTGCCACCACCTTTGCGCATACTCTCTGAAAGTTTCATTGGTTTGTTTCATGACTTTATTATTTTGGTACCGGTAAGGAGCCATCTGAGTTTGGAAACTATACTGGCTGAGAAAAGTGTGTGTTAGCTCTTCCCAGCTATGAATCTTGAAATTGTCTAATCTGGTATACCATGATCTAGCTTCACCAGTTAGACTCTTTTGAAACAGTTGATTTCTAAGCTTTTCATCCTCAACATAAGATCCGAGTTCTCCAATAAAGACTTTTAAATGTGTGTAAAGATCTCCCAACCCGTCGTACTTTTCAAAGTCAGGAGTCTTGAATTTCTCTGGATAATGCACACCAGGGAATATACAAAGGTCTGCATATAAAACACTCCCATGTGTTCCAATTCCTTTGATAGACCGAATGGCCTCTTCCATTTGTAGGACCTTTTTCCTAACATCACCAGTGTCTGGATCTTCTCTGAGATGAGTGTTTTCAAGATTCTTATTAGTTGTATCCAACTCAGGTGCGGGGATTTCTTTATCTGGTCCCTGAATTCCTCCATGTGCAGAGGGTTTTGTATGTATGGGCATTCGAGGACCCTGAGTAGAATGATGTAATTCTTTTAGTAGAACAGCCAACTCTGTACTTTGGTGGCTTAATCCTTCGAACTCCTCACGGGAGACAGAAGTAGGATTAAACTGACCAGATGAAGCCATGCTTGGCTGTAGGCTTGTTGCCTTTTTGGATTTTTATCGGGTTATAGATCCAATTGTTTCCCTGCAAAAAGACTTATGTAGTTTAGTCTTAAGGAATGTGGAAATGTTTACATGCTATGTGATGTATCTGTTTTAGGAGTATTATCCTACAAAACGGATGTTAGTTGTTTGTATGACAAGATAGCATGTCAGGTTTTGATATAAAAGAGAATGTATGTGCACATGTTCCTTCATATTTTCCATTACATTGAGTTGGATATGGAAATGAAATTACAAGTAATTTATTTTATAAGCAATTAAAATAAAAAGTATGAAGAGACTTTCCTCCGCGTTTGGTTTATCAGAGGTTGACCTATCTTAGGCTACTCTCGTGGATTTTTGGCATGAAGGTTCCCAAATCATCGCAATCTACTTGACGGGAAGTCAATCCGGTCTTTCAACTGGAGTTAATCTGGGTGGTGCCTTTCCTGAGCCTCGTTTGGATTAGTCTCCCTACGAGTTCAGTAATCAAACACCGACTGGATCGCCTCCTGGTGGAGGAACCACACAACATACATTCACATATATTGTGTCTCACCGTTTATGAAAATGATGACATGTACGAAGCACTAATATCACAAGCAGATATAGTGCGAAGTGTAACGCCCCGAAATTTGGTCTATCTTCACACCCGAATTCCGTGCATCACGAGTACATCATCTTCCAAACATACATCATTATATAGTGAAATATAACAACATACATTCTCTAATCCCATGTTCTAAAACCTTATAACCTCTTTCATTACAAATAATAATAAATACATTATTTATTCTATCTTACAACAGTGACTTTTATCCACCACCAAGGATACATAACAGTTCATTCAACTAATCTATAGTTCAATTAACTATTCTACATTACAAGTCTCTCTTGCTCTTCACGCTCATTCATATAATGAATGGCACTTCATCTAGATACCGACCAACTTGATCTTTATGGGATTCATAAGTTCTTTCTAACATCGTTCTTGAAAATGTTTTTCATTTAAAGCAAGTGTGAGCATTCAATTTCCCAACAAGTCATAGTAGTAGAATAAACAACTTCAAGAATTCAAACATTCTTTTAAGACTTCCATAACCGAACAAAGGTTACGAAGCAGCTGGAATAATAGGAATAATCTCGATTCCTATCATCTCAAAACATTAGTCACATACTTTTTGAAATACTTTCATTATTCTACCTTTTTCCATACACATCCTGTCTGGCTAGAATCATTAGCACAGACTTAACAATAACGGTTCATATATAAACAGAACATACTTGTATTGAATAGCTCAATCAGAGAACAGTTCATCTCATATAAACACAGAAGTGTTCAAATTGTGGCACAATGACTCATACATACTACCACATTGTACAAATATCACACATTTGCACATAGACAATACTTCTCAAGTTCAACATCTGAGAAGTTTAAGAAACTAGCTAGCATTCATGTAATATGAATGAAGTTATGAAACTTGCCTTATGCACAACCACAACTTACGCTGAACATCTCATTCCAATCCCTATATAACACATAAGGAAAAAGCACATACACCAATTAGTCATATATATGACTTACACATTGGTTTACTTAACTTTACTTCTTAGGGTTCGCGTTCTTACAATCTAAGTTTACGCGACTAACTTTCTTTACCGCTTTATGGCTTCATGACATACGGAGATGTCTTACTCATACGTTCATCATCTTTGATGATTTATATTCTTATCTTCTTCTTATAACTTTTCTAGGACTCAGTACATATCGTGTCTCTACTAGTAGTCCGTATGGTACTCTGAGTGGTTTCCCACAAACAACCAACAAACAAGTTCTCATCTCGTCTACACTGTCTTTTACAGTGAGTTAGATCGGTCTCCAGTTTCGTATATACCTCTGCTCTCTGAAGGGATTGTTTAGCCCAGCTCCCATATGTCAACTGTCGACGTCGAGATTTTTATTTGTCTCTTTTCTGTTCTTGTCTTTTGGTGTTCTCATGTTAGGTGAGATTTGTTTGAAAAAATAAGTTGTGAAAAGGGCTAACATTTATATGTCGACAATTGGACTGTAAGAGTCGCCAATTGGTTTTTTAAATGGTTTTTTAAATTGGTTGTACCAATTGACATTTATATGACCTAGTGATGTGACACTATTTAACGAGTCTGTGAAATCGAGATTCGTTAGGGTTCGGGGACTTGGTTATGCGGAGGGAAGGTATTAGGCACCCTTCGACATTCGTGTTGCCACGGTGACCGCCACTTTTTCATTAAACTGTTATATGAATGTGTGTGTGTGTGTGTGGATCAATGTGTAATTATCTGGAAGTAGTGTTATGTCTCGTTTGCACCTATATACAAAGGGTTTGAATTTCTGTATAAAAATTTAATTTTAGCAAGATACAACAATGATGTTTTGTAAAAAGAGGTTTTTTCAAACCCTTGTGCTCAATAGTAATTGAGGCCTTTGATACTTCCATTTTATTATTTGTTCGACTTGATTGCTTTTATTTTCTAGATGCGAAACATCTTCGAGAAAATAATATACATAGCAGTGCCGAACTCCTTATGGGCATGAGAGTCGTCTAAGGAAATTCAACACCATGAATAATTTACAAGCCGTGTATAGTTGAAAATGTCCATCACGGGAACCGAATCTAGATTTAGTAGACTGAATTTGTGATCACATGATTCCTAGGCTAACATGATGTAGTAATTCGTATGAAAGCTGTAAACAGTTATATATATATATATATATATATATATATATATATATATATATATATAAGCGGTAAATATATATATATATATATAGACAATCAACCACCACGAAACACCTCAATGGGGGATTGAGAAAATATAAATAAAGTTGTAAAAGCGATCAACCGCCACAAAGTAAATTCCAGGCAGGACGAAATATAAATAAAGCAATAAAATCCAATCAACCACCACGAAGCACCTCCATGGGGGATTGAGAAAACGTAAATAAAGTCGTAAAAACGATCAACCGCCACGAAGTAAACTCCAGGCCAAACTGAAATGTAAATATATATATATGTAAATATATATATATATATGTATATATATATATATATATATATATATATATATATATAAGCGGTAAATGCACCGGATGTGAAATCCAAGCTCAATCAAATAGAGTTTGATAGCAACAACATGTATATAAGTATTTATATATATATAAAAGCAGTAAACGCTTAAGATATAAATCCAGGCTCATCGAATAGAGTTCGACCACAGTTTGTATATATATATGTGTGTGTGTGTGTGTGTATATATATATATATATATATAAGCAATAAACGCTCCGGATATAAAATCCAGGCTCAATCGAGGCATAACTCGATAATGTTAGTATATATATATATATATATATATATATATATATATATATATATATATATATATATATATATATATATATATATATATATAAAGAAATAAAAGCCACAAACCGAAGTCCAAGCATACACTCGCAACACGACTCCCAACGTGAAGAACTGTGTGTGCACAGTAGTGGAGAAAGGCATTAGAAAGTGTAAGAAGGCTTACAGTGGACGGCCAAAGAAGACTTCAATAGCTTTAAATGGATGAACACTCGGCTCTTGCCAGTAAAGATATAGCAATATAGAAGCTCACAAGTGTTTAAAATAAGAAAGCACTCGGTTTATAGTGTGTACAGAGCAAATTGGACAGAGCTTCCTCGCCTTTTCTCTTTGCAAAATGGCTGCCCCAAGCCCTCTATTTATAG
This sequence comes from Panax notoginseng, assembly GCA_016801055.1. Taxonomy (NCBI): domain Eukaryota; kingdom Viridiplantae; phylum Streptophyta; class Magnoliopsida; order Apiales; family Araliaceae; genus Panax; species Panax notoginseng. The sequence goes on from CM029016.1 coordinate 136,072,008, forward strand.
AGGGGGAGCCGCAAGTGTACCTACGGCCGCCGTCTCAAAGTACATGCACGCGTGCAACGTGATGCCCGTTCGAATTTTAGAACTTCAATTCGGGCATCCGATTAAGGTGTATAAGACCTTTAACGACATGCTATTATTGAGAGCTACACAATGACATGGGGTTAGAGGTTGTACGAAGTCAGGAAGATGGGACCATGCCCTTGGTCTTCAAGCTTCAAGTTTTATCCGGTGTGCTGTCTTATGTAGTAGTCACTCAAGATTAGAGCTCTTTGGTTCTTGTGGGACATTTTTGTGTAGAATGTATGTTTGAATGTTAAGATGGCGCAATGTGGGATTGAGATGGCAAAATGACGATTCTACCCATCATTGGGTTATCTCCGGTTTGAGCTGTTTTAACAGTCGTTACTTAGGGTTATCTCTGAGATTGGACTGTTGTAGGTGTTGATCACCCTCAGGGTTGTCTCTGAGGTGTGCCTGACCTCCTGAGGTTATCTTCGGGCTTGGGGAATGAATGCCTCGGGGCTATTGTCGAGTGTTGAAGCCGATTGCATGGGTTTGAAATAAGCATTTCCGTGGTTATCTCCAAAACTGCAACTGCATGCCTCGGGGTTATCTCTGAGGTTTGAACTGCATCTCCCGGGGTTGTCTCCAGGACTGAACTGAAGGTCTCGGGGTTGTCTCTGAGATGGACCTGAAATTCCCGGGGTTATCTCCGGGACCGGGACTGAATGTCTCGGGGTTGTCTCCGAGATTGAAAAGACCGCTTCGGGGTTATCTCCATAACTGGAACTGTATTCCTCGGGGTTATCTCCGAGGTTGAAACTGAGTATCCTGAGGTTTTCTTTGGGACTGAATTGAATACCTCAAGGTTATCTCTGAGATGGAAAACTGAGTATCCCGGGGTTGACTCCGGGACTGAGTTGAATTGTCCTCCAAGATTATCTCTGAAAGACAATTTTGCCCACCTTCAAGGTTAGTATCATGAATGCAAAATTTTGAGTGTATACATATGGCCCTCTTTATCATATTCATGCAGTGTAATAGCATGGATAGGATAAAGAATACTAGACACTTGAAATGTAACAATATATTTCATGATGCAATGTATTGCAACATGATGGAAATGTATGATGCATGTGGTTTGTTGGACCATTTTCCAACAGGATGTGATGAGCATTTGCTCCCATAACTTGTGACGGGGACTGGAGTTATCACTGATAACCTTGACGAACTGCTTGGAAGTGTGCTTCAAAGTTCTTAAGAACTTTTACAATGTTGACATTCGAGTTATCACCAAAGTCCTTAATCCTTGGTACAAATTTTTCGCCATAGATGTTCCTCTCATGTGCAAGAGACTCTGTGGGGATGTACTTTGCCTTTTGAGGATGTGTGTAACATATTCCATCATCGGTCCTTCCCGATGAGGATGTTCATCCCTGGTTTGTATTACCTAGTCTTTCCAATGTTCTGTTAGAGTTACTGCCAACAGCCAGGGTTGCCTGACCCCCGCTGAAATGTACATCAACGGTTAAAATCCCTGCTGGGGATAATGTCAAGGCTGCTTGATCTTTGTTGACGTGTATATCAACGACTGAAATCATCTGACGGCTTTCGATGCTTCATTGGATTTACTTGCCAACGGCTGAAGTGACGTTAAGGTTGCTTGACCTTCGTTGAAATGTGCTTCAACGACTGAAATGTATGGAGTTTCCATTGGGGAGAAGTATTTTGGAGTGATGACCCCGAACTGACGGTATTGGACCTTCGTGAGGTATTACCGAATGTAGTGTGCAACACTTGTGATCATTGATATAGTAATTCGACATCTGGGCGAATCCCAATGATTGCCACATAGACCTATATTTTGGTCTCTGAAAACTAGGATTTTAGGCTAGTCCGCTCAATCGCGTAGCCTCTTTTTTCATGATCTGGCCTTTTCAGTTTGTGAGAACTCCTTCACAACTCAAACTGGACCGATCCGGAGGGGTGGGTGTTCTGGTTTGGAACCCAAGAGTTGAATCCTACATTAGAGGAGTACGAGCGGTTGCCGGCTTTGCCCTTAGACAGACCTTATGCTCGGATGGCTGTCGGAGATATACGTCAGTAGTTTATGACCCTCACCGGGTTATGGCGTAGAGTAGTACAGGATGAGATTACATCCGGCCATGTATTGTCCCAATGTTTCCTGATAGACAGACTCGGCTCATTGGACAGCTACACACGGCACTCTGGGCATTTTACCACACCAGAGGATCAATGGCATTTGGCTAGAGTGGATGTACTCATGATGTCCATAGTGGCGTATGTGTACATGCCACGGTATATGGATGAGATTGACATAGGTGTCATCATGGCAGTGAGAGCTCTCAGGGAGGGTCATACCATCATCTCGATGATTGTGACGGAGACATTGAGGTCGACCACATTTTCCAGCACCTACCCTGCAGGGGTATTTACAGGTAGCTCGGTCATGTTATATGTGTGGTTTATGTCACACTTGAGATCGATTGGCACTTTCAGACGACACGTGTATTACTTTACCCATGATATAGCTATGTCTTACTCCTTTTAGCCATCAAAGTGTATAGACGCTATGTCTTGGTCAGTATTCTTGGCAGGGATCAGAGATCCGTTTGGCATCTTATCGTGTACAGGTCTTAAATCACACTATAGCTTCATTACTGAAGCTCCGAGCATGGGTTATCTCCCTCTGGCTGGTTTGAGGGCCATGACTACTTACCACCCACTGGCTGTGATGTCACAGTTTGACCAGGTCCAGGACTACCATTCTTTTGATGGGGCCTTAGGTCAGCGTGTGGCTTTTCACCATTTATCAGCAGAAGACCGATTTCAGGTGTATGCCTGTTGGGATCAGCGTGAGAGCGCTAAGTTTTCAGTTAGTCATCCGGGCAGTTCGTCAGAGTATTCTGCGTGGATAGAGACAGACTGCATCGACTGCGGTAGTATCCACAATGCCGGGTATTGATTCAGATGGTGGGGAGCCCATGGATGACATTGATTCTCCCACCGAGGGGGAGTCATTCACTGGATTGCCAGCAGCTCTTTTAAATTCTCCCAGTATGAGTGCTACTGTGATCCAACATTCAGCATAGTATTTTGAGCAGAGTCTTCATCTGATGACCTTCGAGAGAGATCAGGCTAGGGCCTTGATGTTGACAGCTCTTGATGGGAGAGATGTCACTCTATCAGAGAGAGATAATGCCTTAGCTCATGTAGATACCGCTATTGTTGAGCGGGATAAGGCTAGATCAGCCAGAGATGCAGTGATAGTCGAGAGGGATACTGCCATGTCTACCCGGGATGTAGCCATTACATACAGTACCACAGTGAGGTCCCTTACTACTGGCATCATTGCAGCGATAAGCACTTATATTGATGGGCACAGTACCACTATATAGATGGCTGTAGATCTGTTAGCTCGTGTAGAGACCCTTGTACAGTACATCACATCGCTGCCTCCTTCTTCTGAGAGGGATGCCATGTTAAACTTGATAGTGCATATACACTGATTTGTAGATGGGCTTGCATTTTCCTTCACAGACTAGCTTAGCCATTTTGTCATGTACAGTTCATATTGTATATATCAAATATCATTATATATAGTAGGAAAATATATTTTGATCACTCCCCTTTGAGTTATGCCTTGTTACTTGCTTGATATTTGCCTGTTTCTCCAGGGCTTGTGATCTTGATGTATTCTAAACTCCTCCTTGATGGAAGAATATTTAGCTGTCTCAGGATCTTTCAGAATGGATCATTGATCTGTGTATATTCCCTACCATCTTTGGTGTCTTGGGATTGGTTTCTGTATGTAGATGTGGAGAGGAATGTGGCTTTCCTCTCTGAGGTTGACCGCACCATAGATGGTCGCCAATACTCCTTTAATTTGTATGGGGAGCCCAGTTAGTTCCATATCTTATGGATTGGTGTTTCTATTTGAGGAATCAACCGCAGCTTAAATGGTCGCCGAATCTCCCATTTACATGGGAAGGCTAGGTAATTCCATTCCTTTGGTCTAAAGCCAATGAAATGTGGTGGATTGAAGGATGATCCCAGTACCGTTAACAAGTTTTTATATTTTGGTAGGGGGTTAGACCGAACCATGAATGGTTGCCTACGTACTCCTGTTGAAGAGGAGATCAGGTCTGCGTAGTTCGAACCAGGTGTGGAGGTTCAACGTTGTATGGTGGCAAAGGGGTGTAAAGATGTGTTTGTTTTTATTTTTGTAGTGAGAAGGGTGTAGAAATGTTTTTTTTTGTTTCTATTTTATTTTTACCGAACCATATAAATAATGGCTGCCTACGTACTCTCGTGTATCAAAGAGATCAGGTCGGCGTAGTTCGCTCCTTGTTCAGGACGGTTTACAGCCAACGAAAAGTTTGATCCTATATTCAGGACAAACTACGGGGGAGAAAGTTTAATCCCATGTACAAGACAAACTACAGGTGTGAAAAGTCTTATCCCTAGCAGGATAAAACTGTGGGTGTGACAGGTTCAGTCCCTGGTGGGATAACCGGAGTTGAGTAAGGGTTCAAAAACAAGTTGAGAAAAGGATCTGGCGATCCAAAACCAGGCTGCTAGTTAGAAAAGTGTGTGTGTCCCTAATGGGGCAGATTAGTATGAATAGAAGTTGTATGTAGTGAAGGGTTAGAAAACCTAAAATGACTGGCGATCTGGTGATCCAAAACGAGGATGTTTGCTTGATGGTAACCTCAGACATAGTACCGTTTCACGGTGTCCGAGTTGGTGAGCTGTGGAAATTTATCGCCGTCCATTTCCTGTAATCCGAGAGCACCTCCTGTCAATACCTCTTTGACAATAAACGGGCCTTCCCAGTTCGGGGCGAATTTTCCCTTAGACTGATCTTGGTTGTCAATGATCTTCTTCAAAACCAAGTCGTGTTGTTTAAACTACTATAGTCAGACTTTTCTGTTGTAGGATTTGGCGATCCTCTGTTGGTATAACTGACCATAGAAAATAACATAACTTCGCCTTTCGTCTATTAGAGACAATTGGTGATACATGTCTTGTAACCATCGGTCTTCATCCAGCTGAGCGTCTATCAATACTCTGAGGGATTCCATTTCCACCTTTATGGGGAGTACTGCTTCAATCCCATAGATTAATGAGTAGGGGGTTGCCCTAGTGGAAGTGCATATTTATGTTCTATAGGCTAACAGAGTCAGAGGTAATAAGTCAGGCCATCCTTTGTGGTTGGCGGACATCTTTTGCATGATCTTTTTGATGTTTTTGTTAGCCGCTTCAACAACACCATTCGTCTTTGGACAGTAGATGATGGAGTTGAGATGTTTTATGTGAAATTTATTGTACAATTCCTCCATCATTTTATTATTGAGGTTCTTAGCATTGTTTGATACAATTACCTCTGGTTGTCTATATTGACAAATGACATTATTTTTGATGAAAGCAATGATGACTTCTTTGGTAACCTTGGGAAAGGAGGCTGCTTCTACCCACTTGGTGAAATAGTCGATCATGGTAAAGATAAACAGATGCCCATTACTGGCTTTGGGCTCGATGGGCCCGATCACATTCATTCCCCACATTGAGAAGGGCCAGGGCAAACTCATATTGTGGAGTTCCCTTAGAGGGGCGTGGATAGCATTCCCATGAATTTGGTATTGGTAATATCTCTTGACATGATCATCACAGTCAGCTTTGAGAGAGAGCCAGTAATGTTTTGTTCTGAGGATCTTTTTTACAAGTAGAGGGCCGCTTATGTGTTGGCCACATACTCCACCATGGATTTCATCCATGAGCCTTTGAGCTTGGTCCTTGTCCAGACATCTGAGGAGACCTAGTCCTGCATCTCTTTTATAGAGTACATCTCCGCTCAGGTAGGACTTCATATCCAGTCGATGAATCCACCTTTTTCAGTCAGACTCGCCTCAGCGGGTGTAGATCCATCTTGTAAGTACTCCTTGACATGCTGATACCAAGGGTGCTGGATGGGAGGTATCTCATCTGATATTTCTCCAATGTAATTCCCATATGCTGGAGCTTTTTGTTGGGCAAATGTGACAGTTGTCATGTTTTCCTTGTCAAGTATGTTGATCAAGGAGGCTAAGGTTGCTAGCACATCCGCAAAGTCATTCCTGTTCCGAGGAATGTGGAGGAAGGATATTTCTTCAAACTCCGAAGCCATCTGTAAAACTTGTCCATAGTAAGGTAGCAAGTGTAGACCTTTGGTGATAGATTCCTGTGGTTTATCTAATTAATAACTCAGAATCTCCAAAGACAGTTAACCATTTGATGCCCATTGATTGAGCAAGTTTTAGCCCCATGATACAGCCTTCATACTCAACTGTGTTGTTGGTGTTGGTAAACTGCAATTTGATGGCAACGGGATAATTCTCCCTCATAACGGATACTAGAACTGCTCCAGCCCTAGAACCTTCCATGTTTACAGTTCCATCAAAATACATCTTCCATGATTGATGTGTATTGTACAGACGGTGTTGCTGAACTATCATTACCCCTTTTATCGGGGGGTTTGAAGTCCCCTGAAGGTGCGGCGGCCAGTTGATCTGCAATTCCTTGACCTTTAATGGAATTTTGCGTCACGTAGACGATGTCAAACTGTTGTAGGATCAACTGCCATCTGGATAGTCGACAATTTAGCATGGGTTTACTAAACACGTACCTGAGAGGATCCACGCGAGATATAGGTTGGGCCGTGTGACCATGGAGGTAATGCTGTAACCTCATGGAAGCTCATGCTAAAGTATAACAAGTCTTCTCAATCAGAGTGTACTTATGTTCACTACTGCTAAATCTTTTGCTGAGGTAATAGATAGCTCGCTCTTGTCATCTATCATCTTTTTATCCCAGCATTCAGCCCATGGCATCGTCACTTATGGACAGGTACATGAACAAGGGAACATCATCCCTGGGTGGTACCAACACAGGAGCTTTGACTAGCTGCTCTTTTATTGTAAGGAAGGCCTTCTGGCACTCATCATTCCATTTCATGGAAGAGTTCTTCCTTAACAACTTCAAAATAGGCTCACAGGTTGCTTTGAGTTAAGATATGAATCTGCTAATGAAGTTGATTCTTTCCAAAAATCCCCGTATTTCCTTCTATGTTTGAGGAATGGGTATTTCCGTGATGGCCTGGATTTTGATGGGATCCAGCTCAATCCCTTTGTGGCTGACTAGGAAACCTAGCAACTTACCTAACTTAACGCCAAAGGCGCACTTGGCTGGATTCAACTTCAAGGTGTACTTAAGCAACCTATTGAAGAGCTTTCTGAGATGGTCTAAGTGGTCTTCCTCCCTTCGGGACTTGATAATGATGTCATCCACGTAGATCTCTATCTCCTTGTGCATTAAATCGTGGAAAAGAGCCATCATCGCCCGCTGATAGGTAGCTCCGGCATTGATGAGGCCGAAAGAAAACTGTCTATAGCAAAAGGTTCCCCAAGGCGTGATGAATGCAGTTTTCTCACGATCCTCTTCAGCAACCATAATCTGATGGTACCCCGCGAAGCAATCAACGAAGGAGTACATGCCATATTGAGAAGTATTGTCAATGAGAATGTGGATAAATGGCACAGGAAAGCTGTCTTTCAGGCAAGCTTTATTCAAATCCCGATAATCTAAGCAAACGCGTACCTTTCCTCCCGGTTTAGGTACGGGGACTATGTTTGATAGCCATTCAGGGTATGTAGACACCATGATATTGCCTGCTTGAAATTGTTTCACAATTTCTTCTTTAACCTTTAAACTCCACTCAGGTTTTAATCGCCTGAGCTTCTGCCTGACTGCCTTGAATCCCTCTTTGATGGGGAGGCAATGAATGACAATGTCAGTGGACAAACCCGCCATGACTTCATGAGACCATGCAAACACATCCTGGAATTGGGTTAAGAGTGTAACCATGTCATTCCTTTGGTTTAGAGTGAGGTCGGTACCAATCTGGATTAGTTTCGGGCTTTCTAAGGTTCCGAGATTGAATGAAGTGGTTTGATCAAGGTTTGGTTTTGGTTTGTCTTTGACTCATTCTTTGATCTCCTGAGGTATCTCAATGTCCTCTTGTATCTCCATCAAGTCTTAGTCTAACTTTTCATCAAAGTTACAATCCTTATGGAGAAAAGGCACCTCATCAGCAAGTATAGGCACATCTAACTTTAGAGTCCTGAAAAAAAATGCTTTCACTTATTATATATGAAACTGTTCAATCATACTAAGTGTTAGCATGTACTGACAAAACGACAGCTAATATTGTACAGAAAAGTAAGCAGTTATTGTTATCTATAGGGAAGAGCGATTTTCTGCCTGTTTTACCCTTGTCGACCAATGAAAGGAGTGTTGCTCCAATTGTCAAGGGTGAAGTCCTGATTGTGATATCCCAGAATTTTGAATAATCCGAATTTTACGAATATTTTTTATTTATTTAATATTAATATGGATTATCAATTTTGTGTTGTGTATCTGTGATACGAGTCATGAAAAGTGGTCAATTTGTGTATTGACTAAGAAAATAAGAGTAGAGTTGTGCTTAACATATTTAGAAACCCTAACCCTAAGTCCGAAAAGGGATTAGATAGAAAATACAATTAAAATAATTGTATTGATGAGTACGTGTTTGTACTGTTTAGAATTATTGATCAATGATTGATCGGGTAGGGTATAAATTTAGTAAACCCTAATAAGGGATTAGAAACTTTAATATCAAGATTAGAAACTCTAACGCGTAATTTGGAAACCCTAATCCTAATTAGCAAGACTAATGTGATTAGTAACCTGTAATATAATTAGGAAACCCTAACTATACTTTAGAAATATTAATTTCTATTTAAAACACTAATTATATTTTTGAAATCTTAATTTACTATTTTAAAACCCTTATTTAGAAAATCCTAGAAGCTAAGGTTGTAAAACCTAAGGGTTAAAACCTTAAGTTTAAACCCTAAGGGTTTAGACAATGTCAAGTACGCCATTAAAATAATAATGCAAATGTCCAAAATACCCTTTTTGCATTTTTTATTATTAGTTAGCTTATAAATCTTGCTATATTTGTAGTTGTTCACCAACTAAAGGTAGCCATTTGACTTTTACCTCAGCCAAACCAGATCCAAATCGCCACCTAGCATGTTGGGATTCATTGAATAGAATATTTAGGTGATAAAGAGAGACAAAGTCACAAAACTTGGCTTATTTTCTTACAAGCTCTCAACAAGTCTCTCTCTCTCCCAAACCTCTGAATTATTCAAGTGATTCAGTCACTAGTAAAGCCCTTTGCAAACATAATATCATATTGGAGATCAATGATCAAAGATTGGACTAAAGAAAGGTATAAAGCCTAAGCCCTTTTGACCTTAAATGCTAAGAAAAAATTTGTGTTTATGTGTTTATATTTGTGTAAAAATTTAAAGTTTTCAAAAACTGTTCTTAAGCCTAGAAGTGGTCTGACAACCAAATGTCAGTGGCTCCAGATCTTTCCCTGTTAATGTTTGGTGTTGTTTTATAGTTTAAATTCATAGTATGATATGAGGTCTTTGATCTGGAAGTGGAATCAGAGTTATTCCATGTTCAGAGTTCAAGATATAGTGGGTCAAAACCCGTTGACCGGGCATGACCAGACGAATTCTAGGTAACCCAGAAATCAAATATCAGCGTCTGACAACTTTTTGCAAGGCCCGGATCTGTCAGGTGTTATGTTGTTTGATGTTGTGTTTGTAACCAAGTTGTAGCCTGCTAGATCTACTATAAATATATGTCCTTACATCCTTCAAACCATCAACGTATCGAATGGAGTGGCTAGTCAAACTATCCTACTCGACATGAATGTCTGTTTTCTAGAATTTCTAGAAAACGCATGAACTAAGTTTTTGTCATAGTTTTACCGAGTCATAAATTTTGATTCTGTTAGTGTTGGATTGAGATCATGTTATGTAGTTGTTCCGTGTCATGTGTACTACAGGGTATGGACAATAATAACACTTATGTGATGACCAGAACTAGAAGCAAATCGAACCACAAAGTAGGCAGTCGAATCTGTCTATGTTTATGGGTAACCCAGAAAGCCCAGAAGCTTCTGATAGCTACTTTTGGGCTTCGGATCTTGCATCTGAGATGTGATATGACCAAGTTGATTATTGATAGTTGTAGTACTACATGTGTTCTACAAGATTGAACCCTAAGTTAGCCGAAAAACAAATTTAACAGAGAATTGCAAGTGGTCAAACCTAGCATGTTGCTATCTGATCTGTCAATGTACTTGAGCTCAAGAACACCAACAGCGACAAAAAGTGTCACTATAGCCTATAGCGACGGTTTATTTAATTTTATTTTCGTATTTTCCAGAAAATGACTAAAAATGGAAAATAAATTCTAAAAACTACCAAAAATGGTTTTAAAAATTATTTTAAATTATGAAAAATAATTTTTGAGAATTTGGAATATTTTTCATTAATAATTATAATTATTTGAATAATAATGATATTTAATTTATATAATTAGTATATTAAATAAATTGGAGAAAAATAATTTTAATATTATAAAAATCATTTTAAATAAGAATAAAGTGTTTAAAAATATTTTGAGTTATAAAATGTAACTTTTAATATTTTTGGAGAATTTTCATTAATAATTTAATATTAATGATATTAGATTTATTTAATTATAATATTAAATAAATGAATTAAAATTTGTTTTATTGATTTAACAATCATTTAAAATAAGAAAAATGGTTTTAAAATATTTTAAGTTCTAATTAATGACTTTTAATATTTTGATAAGAATTTCATTAATATTTAGATATTAATGGCGATGGTTTAAAAATGATTTTAATTATCATTTAAATAGAATATTAGTGATTTAAAAATATTTTAAGTTATTATTAATAACTTTAATATTTTGACAAGTATGTAATAAATATTTTAATATTATTAAATATTAATGATGATGGGATTATTTGATAATTAAATCATTTAAAAATGATTTCACTGTTTGAAAAATTATTATAAATTATAATAATTATTTTTAAATTATTAAAAGCGTTTGAAAAATATTATAAATGATATATGACTTATCTAATATAATATTGGAGCTTTGAGACCGAGTTTAAGTGACAATATAAGTGTTAATTGTCGGATAGGGTGACCAGTACACAGAGAATAGACTGAAGTCCAACCAGACCGAACTAGTTAGACTTGATAAGTGTTTATATATGTTATAAACACTAATGTGGCTATATGGTAATGTGCCTAGGAGAAAGACTGACTGTAAATTATAGTGATACGTGTTATAAATTATTGTGCTAATTGTAATACCAATATTGTTGATTGTAGGCCTTACGAACGCATATATGTATATTGTGTAGCAGTAATCAATGCGAAAGGTAAGTTTTCTTAACTCAACCTTGAGTTATATATTTTCAAATATTAATTATGGATAATTATTGTTGATTAGGCCATGTTTGAGAATTATTATTGATTATTCATAGTTAGTGCATGTTTATAAATTCAAATTGAATTATTGATTTTGAGAATATGATTGGGGAAAAACTGTTATTGGTTATTCACATCTGTAGAAGTTATTATTGATTGTAAATAGTACAGTTGATTTATGTCTATTGTAGAATCGTGTTGAGCAATTTCTTAGCTAATTATTCTAGCTAGACAAACATTTGTTAGAACTTGATAGGTTAGAGAAGAGAATTCAATTATTATTGACAGATCAATGCCAATTATTTCGGCTAGATCGAGAAGTGATTAGAAATTGAAATCATAGTATTTCGTTGTTAAATCAAATTCTGATTCAAAGACTGAAAAGAACAACCTTTTATACAAAGGGAACATTTTTGGTCGTATATTCGGCCTTTACACGTATGTAAGTATTATGCATAATATAAGGTACAAGGAGTTGGCCATTCTAAGTACTTGCAAAGGGGTATGACTTAATCTTTATGGTTATCTGATACACCTAGGTATATCAAAGTATATCTTTGGTAGTTATTTGAGGAGAGAAGTTCAAGATCCATTGTGATCACTCAGCATAACTCTGGAAAATATTTCCATCCTGTTATTTGGGTATATCAAAGTAAATCTATGATAGTTACTCGAGAATATAATTTCAAGATCATTTAAAATCATTCAGCTTAAACTTTGGAGAATATTTCTAAATTGTTATTCAATTGAATATCGTAGAAACTTTGAAAGTGTTGTACCCTTTCATTATTGAACTATTGTGTTGCATAGATTGCGAGAAGATTAGTTAGTGAAGAATAAATTGTTCAGATATTTCAAAGTTTTTCGAACTTTGGTGTTATTCTATCAAAATAGATAATCTATTATTCTTAATTCTTTTACATTCATTGTATGTCTTAACTTGCAGGACAAATTTGTTGCTCACCCTTGCTAAATAAAACTTTTTAGCTAGGGACGAAGTGGCAGGAGGTGCTGTGATGGACAAAGGCAAAGGCATAGTGATAGCGTAGTTATAATGAACAATATTATTATGTTATATTTGTAAACCCTTTTTCTATAACTAAATGGTATGTTGGTAATGTTAAGGTTAGAGAACCTGGGGTAATGTATTAACTATATCAATTAATGAAGTGTATATTTCTATTTATAATTAAATGGGTAGTTAAATGTTGTTTATGTTGTGGATCGTGAGCACCAAACCCGGGGGTCAGGTAACCCAGATTTGGGGGTGTCACAGGTTGGTATAAAAGTTGTAGGTTATAAACCTTAAGTGGGGTGGGAAAAAACCTAGGATTATAACCATAAGCGAGATCTAGAATACTCATTTAGAGTACTAACTGAGGGATTGCCGAAGTGCATCAATTGTGAGATATGTAGACACATAGTGTGAGAAGTTTGTACTAATGAAGTACTAATCAAGTTATTTAAACTGATTATAGGATTTCAGTAGAAAATGAAAGGAGTGCAGAGATGCTAGCGGTTGTTGCACCAGTGCCAGCAGCCAAGGTGCCAGCACAAAGCGAGTCAGTTGAAGAAGTGGGAAAAGATGAACCTATGATCAATCTGGGGAGTGATCATGAAAATTATCCCGAGATGTATCTAAGTGGAGATGAGGGGGCAGAGTTCGAAGAAGCTAAGATAGAGAAAGAGAATAAGACCAAAGTTGGAGAGAAAGATCAAGAATCTAGAGAAGTCCAAGAACTCCGAAGTAAAGTGTTTCTCTTGGAGGAGTTATGAAAGACAGAGCGAGTGTTACGTGAAATGACTGAAGAAAGGAATGAGTTAAAGGCACAGGTGGAAAGGATAAAGACTGAAGGTGGTGGATCGTCTGGAGGAACAATCAAGCAGAAGAAAGATAAGAAAAAGAGAAAGATGGACAATGACAACGATAATTCTAAAAATTCAAACCCGAATAAGAAGCAAGTCTGTAGCAAGTGTGGAAAGACTCACGCGGGAGAATGTATTGTGTGGAAGAACGTGTGCTTCAATTGTAAGCAGGAAGGACATATTTCTCTACATTGTCCTAAGCCAAATATGAGGAAGTGTTTTTCATGTTGGAGAACGGGTCACGGATTCAACTAGTGTCCCAGTAAGAAGAAGACTAGTGAAGGGAGTGGACGATAGATAACTTATATATAAGCGGTGGTATCTTTTGGTAGTAGGTTATTATATTAATGGTTATAATATCGAGAACGATATGTGAACATATGTAAATATAATTATGTTTGTATAAATGAAATCTTTATTTTCTATATGATTATAAGATTAAGATTAATGTGTGTTCTTAAAACTCATACTTATGGTAAATGCATGGCTCATAATTATATGAAATGGAACCCCTCAGCGAATGGACGCCAAAGGTCTGACTAGGATAAGTTCATACACTCATATAATTGTGACAAGTTCCTGAACTTATAAGTGTGGAAAGTTTGACGAACTGGGAATAACTATGTGTGAATGGAGAATTATAACTTTTTGTGTAAAGTTAGAGAATTGCAACTTTTTGTGTAAAGTTGTATTGTTAATCCTGATATTATTTAAAAAGGGATAGTAATATGTGTTAAGTGCTAAATGTACTATGTGTTATTTAAATAAATATGCGATTATATGAGAAATATGTGTTAAATTCTTATTGTGTTAAGAATTTGTGTAGAGAAAGAGAATTAATGTAAGATTTTTTATTTAAATCAGATAATGCCGCCTAGACGACAGAATCAAAATTAAAGAGAAGAACAATCAGTGAATAATGAAGGAGGTCAAACTGACCCGATGCAAAATTTTATGGATATGTTATCCCAAGCTATGGGAAATAGAGCTCCAGTAACAAGAGCGAGAAATCAACCAGCAAATAGATTGGCTAACTTCAAAGACTTTAAAGCGGTAGGACCGCTAGAATTCAAGGGAACCACGGATCCAATTGAAGCCCAAACTTGGGTGAAGGAGATGTAGAAAGCATTCATTATTGCGAGGGTGGTAGAAGAGCAAAAGACAGCTTTTGCAACATATTTGATGAAGGGAGAAGCCAATTACTAGTGGGAGACTAATCAGGCGAGAGTTGGTACAGCTGTGGTAACTTGGATAAGATTCAAGGAGTTATTCTTTGAGAACTACTTTTCGTCGAATATGCAGACTCGGATGGAGGTTAAGTTTTTGAAACTGAAGTAGGAGAATATGTCGGTGCCTGAATACGCTGTCAAATTCAACGAATTAGCGAGATTTACACCTCATCAAGTGGATATAAAATTACGGAAGGCAAGAAAGTTTGAGAATGGATTGAAGCCGGGTATTTACAACAAAGTTGCAGTATTACAGATCAATACATTTGTGACTTTAATGGAAAAAGCATTAATTGATGAAGAAGGGAGCGAAGCTGCATCTCGATTTCATCAAGAGAAGAAGAAGAAGAAGACAAATGATGGAGGAAGTAGTGGTGGTAGTAATCCAAATAAGAGAAAGTGGAGCAAAAATACCTAATCGGGTAACAAGATAGATGATAATAGGAAAGGGAGGGAGACATGTGTAACTTCTGGGAAGAACCATTCAGGAGTTTGTCTGAAGAAGAAGGGAGTTTGTTACAACTGTGGACAAGAGGGGCACATATCGCTCAATTGTCTTAGTCTGAACAAAATACTAGGTTATTTTGCTTGTGGATCGATTGATCATCTGGTCCGGAACTATCCGAAGAGAAATGTGGAGAAGGAAACTGTCAACAAGGGATCCGGTAGTGGAACCTTGCCAATTCGAGGAACTGCACAGCCAGGAAGACCAACGGCCTGTACATTCAACATGACGGCGCAAGATGCAGGGGTTGTCCAGAAGGTGGCGACAGGTAATGATTTTAATTAATACTTAAATTACGCGAGAAATATTTGATAAATATCGCTATGAATTGTTTTCTTTTATAGATTCAAGTCACATGTTAGAATATGAAACATAAATGAATATTGTGTTGATAAAAATGAATTGATCATACAACTTTAAAAGATTATAGAGAATAAGAAAGTGGTGATTTTGAGGACAGAATCCTTTTAAGGAGGGGTGAATGTGATAACCTGGGATTTTGAATAATCCGAATTTTATGAATAATTTATTCTTTATTTAATATTAATATGGATTATCAATTTTGTGTTGTGTATCTGTGATACGAGTCACAAAAAGTGGTCAAATTGTGTATTGACTGAGAAAATAAGAGTAGAGTTGTGCTTAACATATTTAGATAGAAAATATAATTAAAATAATTGTATTGATGAGTACGTGTTTGTACTGTTTAGAATTATTGATCAATGATTGATCGAGTAGGGTATAAATTTAGTAAACCATAATAAGGGATTAGAAACCCTAAACTCAAGATTAGAAACTCTAACGTGTAATTAGAAAACCTTAATCCTAATTAGCAAGACTAATGTGATTAGTATCCTTTAATATAATTAGGAAACACTAATTATACTTTAAAAATATTAATTTTTATTTAAAACACTAATTATATTTTTGAAATCTTAATTTTCTATTTTAAAGTCCTAATTTAGAAAATACTAGAAGCTAAGGTTGTAAAACTTAAGGGTTAGAACCTTAGGGTTAAACCCTACGGGTTTAGACAATGTCAAGTATGCTATTAAAATAATAATGCAAATGTCCAAAATGCCCTTTTTGCATTTTTTTATTAGGAGTTAACTTGCAAATCTTGTTATAGGCAGCCATTTAAGTTTTACCTCAGCCAAACCAGATCCAAATCGCCACCTAGCATGTTGGGATTCATTGAATCAAATATTTAGGTGATAAAGAGATAGAAAGTCACAAAACTTGGCTTATTTTCTTACAAGCTCTCAACAACTCTCTCTCTCTCCCAAACCTCCGAATTATTCATATGATGCAGTCACTAGTTCAGCCCTTAGCAAACATAATATCATATTGGAGATCAAGGATCAAAGATTGGACTAGAGAAAGGTATAAAGCCTAGGCCCTTTTGATCTTAAATGCTAAGAAAAAATTTGTGTTATTGTGTTTATATTTGTGTTAAAGGATGTTTATGATGATCCATCATAGATCTATTGCATCAAAGTGGGTAAAAATTTAAAGTTTTCAAAAACTGTTCTTGAGCCTAGAAGTGGTCTGACAACCATATGTTAGTGGCTCCAGATCCTTCCATGTTAATGTTTAGTGTTGTTTTATTGTTTAGATTCATAGTATGACATGAGGTCTTTGATTTGGAAGTCGAATCAGAGTTATTCCATGTTCAGAGCTCAAGATATAGTGGGTCAAAACCCGTTGACCGGACATGACCAGACGAATTCTGGGTAACCCATAAATCAAATATCAGCGTTTGACAACTTTTTGCAAGGCCCGGATCTGTCAGGTGTTATGTTGTTTGATGTTGTGTTTGTAACCAAGTTGTAGCCTGCTAGATCTATTATAAATATATGTCCTTACATCCTTCAAACCATCAATGTAGCGAATGGAGTGGCTAGTCAAACTAACCTACTCGACATGAATGTCTGTTTTCTAGAATTTCCAGAAAACGTATGAACTAAGTTTTTGTCAGAGTTTGACCGAGTCATAAATTCTGTTTCTGTTAGTGTTGGACTGAGATCATGTTATGTAGTTGTTCCCTGTAAGTGTACTACAGGGTATGGACCATAATAACACTTATGTGATGACCAGAACTAGAAGCAAATCGAACCACAAAGTAGGCAGTCGAATCTGTCTGGGTTTATGGGTAACCCGGAAAGCCCAGAAACTTCTGATAGCTACTTTGGGGCTTCGGATCTTGTATCTGAGATGTGATATTACCAAGTTGATGATTGATAGTTATAGTACTACATGTGTACTACAAGATGGAACCTTGAGTTAGCCCAAAAATAAATTTAACAGAGAATTGCAAGTGGTCAAACCTAGCATGTTGCTATCTGAACTGTTAGTGTTCTTGAGCTCAAGAACACCAACAGCGATAAAAAGTGTCGCTATAGCCTATAGAGACGGTTTATTTAATTTTATTTTCGTATTTTCCAGAAAATGACTAAAAATAAATTCTAAAAATTACCAAAAATGCTTATAAAAATTATTTTAAATTATGAAAAATAATTTTTGAGAATTTGGAATATTTTTCATTAATAATTATAATTATTTGAATAATAATGATATTTAATTTATTTAATCAGTATATTAAATAAATTAGAGAAAAATAATTTTGATATTATAAAAATCATTTTAAATAAGAATAAAGTGTTTAAAAATATTTTGAGTTATAAAATATAACTTTTAATATTTTTGGAGATTTTTCATTAATAATTTAATATTAATGATATTAGATTTATTTAATTATAATATTAAAAAATGAATTAAAAATGGTTTTATTGATTTAAAAATGAGAAAAATGGTTTAAAAATATTTTAAGTTATAATTAATAACTTTTAATATTTTGATAAGAATTTCATTAATATTTAAATATTAATGGCGATGGTTTAAAAATGATTTTAATTAATTTAAACATCATTTAAATAGAATATTGGTGATTTAAAAATATTTTAAGTTATTATTAATAACTTTAATATTTTGACAAGTATGTCATTAATATTTTAATATAATTAAATATTAATGATGATGGGATTATTTGATAATTAAATCATTTAAAAATGATTTTCAGTGTTTGAAAAATTATTATAAGTTATAATAATTGTTTTTATATTATTAAAAGCTTCTGAAAATTATTATAAATGATATATGACTTATCTAATATAATATTGGAGCTTTGAGACCGAGTTTAAGTGACAATATAAGTGTTAATTGTCAGATAGGGTGACAAGTACACCGAGAATAGATTAAAGTCCAACCAGACCGAACTAGTTAGACTTGATAAGTGTCTATATATGTTATAAATACTAATGTGGCTATGTGATAATGTGCCTAATAGAAAGACTGACTGTAAATTACTGTGATACGTGTTATATATTATTGTGCTAATTGTAAGACCAATATTGTTGATTATAGATCTTACGAACACATATAAGTATATTGTGTAGCAGTAATTAATGCGGAAGGCAAGTTTCCTTAACTCAACCTTGAGTTATATCTTTTCAAATATTAATTGTGGTTAATTATTGTTGATTAGGCCACGTCTGAGAATTATTGTTGATTATTCACAGTTAGTGCATGTTTATAAATTTAAACTGAATTATTGATTTTGAGAATATGATTGGGAAATAACTGTTATTGGTTATTTACATCCGTAGAAGTTATTATTGATTGTAAATAGTACAGTTGATTTCTGTCTATTGTAGAATTGTGTTGAGCAATGTCTTAGCTAATTATTCTGGCTAGATAAATATTTGTTAGAACTTGATAGGTTAGATAAGAGAATTCAATTATTATTGACAGATCAATGCCAATTATTTTGGCTAGATCGAGAAGTGATTAGAAATTGAAATCATAATATTTTATTATTAAATCAAATTCTAATTCAAAGACTGAGAAGAACAACCTTTTATACAAAGGGAACATTTTTGATCGTATATTCGGACTTTGCGTGCGTGTAAGTATTATGCATTATATAGGGTACAAGGAGTTGGCCCCTCTAAGTACTTGCAAAGGGGTATGACTTAATATTTATGGTTATCTGATACACCTAGGTATATCAAAGTATATCCTTGATAGTTACTCGAGAAGAAAAGTTCAAGATCCATTGTGATCACTCAGCATAGCTCTGGAAAATATTTCTATAATGTTATTTGGGTATATCAAAGTGAATCTTTGATAGTTACTCGAGAAGATAATTTCAAGATCATTTGAAATCGTTCAGCTTAAACTTTGGAGAATATTTCTAAATTGTTATTCAATTGAATATCGTAGAAACATTGAAAGTGTTGTACCCTTTCATTATTGAACTATTGTGTTGCATATATTGCGAGAAGATTGGTTAGCGAAGAACAAATTGTTCAGATATTTTAAAGTTTTCTGAATTTTTGTGTTATTCTATCAAAATAGATAATCTATTATTCTTAATTCTTATACATTCATTGTATGTCTTAACTTGTTGGGTAAATTTGTTGCTCACCCTTGCTAAATAAAACTTTTTAGCTATGGACGAGGTGGCGGGAGGTGCTGTGAAGGACAAAGGCAAAGGCATAGTGATAACATAGTTATAATGAATAATATTATTATGTTATGTTAGCACCTTTTTGTATAACTAAAAGGTATGTTGGTAATGTTAAGGTTAGAGAACCTGGGTAATGTATTAACTATATCAGTTAATAAAGTGTATGTTTCTATTTATAATTAAATGGGTAGTTAAATATTATTTATGTTGTGGATCATGAGCACCAAACTCGGGGGTCGAATAACCCGGATTTGGGGGTGTCACACTGATGGACTACAATGATGAAGGGGCTATCATCGTCCTCCTTTTGCCAATTGATGACCATTACATTTAAACAATCATCGTCTGGGGTGTATCTATTTGTATGTTCATCATGAACAATGATGCGTATGTTTGACATCATCCTGGCGATGTCTTGTTTACGTCTCCTCTTCTTCCACTTTGGGATTTGGAACCAAGACTTCTTTTCCCTTGACCGATATCGGTTTAGGAAATAACAAGACCATTACATGGGCAGGCACCTTTACCAGAGACTGTACAGGCTCAGGAATTGTAGGTGGAGATAACTGACGTATGGCTGAAGCTGAAGGAATCTGTTTATGCTTATGAGGATTCCTGTGACTGGAACTAGTAGTATAGCCTAGTCCGGTTGTCCCTGTTTGACTAGAAACTTGAATTGAATGCTTAATGCCCTGATGATCTTTGCACATCCCTTGTCCAGGTTGATAACCAAATGTCATCATTTCTTGAGTGGTCGACATTACTTCGGTAGAAATTTGGGGTATGAGAGGTGGCTAAAAGTAGTATGCATACAAGTCAATCATGTTTGATGATAAAGCATATACTTTGTAACAATCTTATTTATTTATTAATAAAAAGTATTAATTTATTAAAAGCTTTTAATTATCTACACGATAGTGCTTTATAATATGTGATAAATCCATAATTGTAAGCAATGCTTTTAGAATAATGATAATGATCATTCTAATGAGATCTAAATTCTTAAAAAGCTTAAAATTAAAATAGTTCCCAATCGTTGGATTACTAAATTGGGAATTAATGAATCCAGATAGATTGGTACATACATTACTTGCTCATTGGATGAGGATGATTGATCTCATGATCATTTGTGTGAAGACACTAAAGCAAGTATGTAGGTGCTTATTAGAGAATAAGTTTACTGAACGTGGCTTGCTAAGGAATACATAATGGAGTTTTACTTGTTTGTCAATAGGAATTCCTGTAGTGACAGTAGTACAAGTGATCCTTGGACATGAGATCATCATAGTATCTTATGTATGATGAGTTATACTTTGACTTATTCCTTAAGACCCTTAGGGTATATCAAAGGGTATGCTTGGGTATAATAAGTTATACATTGAGATAATGTATGATCAATAAAGAATCTACCGCTTCTAGTAAAAGAAGATAAATGTCCTATGTGATTCGATAAATGATAACCCAGTAGTCCTTGGCCAAGGCAGAATGAAATTAGAAAGGAGTTTCTAATTTGCATTATTTAGAGTTGTGCATTTAAGAGTCGAAATACATATAATTAAATAAAATAAAACTTGACAATAATTCCATGTCTTATATTTAATTGGGACATTGTATGGTGGAAGGATTGAATTGTACGGTGACTATTTACTCAAAGGTTCTTTTATGATTAATGTTGAAATCTATATTATCTGAAAAGTTGTTAATCGCTAGGAAGGCGTATCCCTATTGTAGAATAAATATTATTTATTTAAATAAATTAATAGTTTAATTTATTTATTTAAATAAGATTAGAATTGTTCTAATTGATTTATTTACAACCGGTTTAATATGGAGAACCTAAAGGGTCATATCATAAAAGGAAGAATAATTATTTAAGAAGTTAATGGCATAATCATAATAATAAGTTAAGTATATTTAATTTAATCTACGGTAATAGAATAAATTAAATAGCTTAATATTTATTATTTAATATTTTGAAAATATTAAATATAAATTAATAAGATGTGTATTCTTATTATTATTATTATTATTATTATTATTATTATTATTATTATTATTATTATTATTATTATTATTATTATCATTATTATAATAATAATTATTATTATTATTATTATTATTATTATTATTATTATTATTATTATTATTTAATTCCTAAAGGAGTTTGAAAATTAATTAATAAAAGTACTCTCATATATCCTAATAAGATTAGGAAGCTAATTAATTAAAAGAGTTTAATTAATTATTCATATTAAGATTAGGAGCCTAATTAATTAAAGGAGTTTAATTATTTAAAATAAAACTTAATTCCTTAATTGTTAAGGAGGGTTACTCACATCTATAAATAATAGGAGTCTTATTATGGGTGAAGTTGGTTGACACTTTTATAAAACACGTGAATACGTAATTTTAATAGTTGGGAGAGTACACCCCTTTTCTATAGAGATAGAAAAACTAGGGTTTTTGCCAAACATCTATCTTCTTGAATCTTTCTTTTTCCTTGGTGGATCACCTCTAGAGGTCAAACACTTGGGTGGCTAACATTGATTAAAGGAAGGAATCAAACCCGGTGGATTCAAGTTGAACGCGAAAAGATTGGAGATGAACTTGTACCTGAGAAAGCTCGAATCTTCAAAGGTATGATTCTTGTTCTTCATATTTTCGTTTAATTAATAATTGTGCATAAAGGATGATCCGGGTATATGGTTTGTAAAATTTTAAAACTCTATTTTATCACGTTTCTGCTTATTTTGTGCAATTTAATTGCGTTCATAAATATTACAAACCTAACAGTGGTATCAGAGCCAGACCTTTATGAGAATTATTAATTATTTTAATTTGATATGTATATTGATATGTGTTTAGAACAATTTAATTGGACATAATTTATTGTATAAAATTTTAAAAAAAAAAAGGAAAAGCCGAAATCAATTCGCTAAACCTGTTATTAAATCACGAAGTGTAATCTCGTTATTAAACTGTTTATATTATATTATATATAAGTAATAGATAACAGTGAATTGTTTATTCAAAAGCAAGATCCAGGATTTGAGTGATTCACGTTAACTAATATATATGGTAACTATTATAATAGTTATATATTATATATTATACATCCTGATCACATGAATCACCTGTAGCAGGAATGCTTTAATACGTGAATATATATATATATATATATATATATATATATATATATATATATATTAATCGTTCTACAAAGCTAAGCACGTCCGCAACAGGATTATATTTTTAATTATTTTATAATTAAAATAAAAGTTTATTTTAATCTTAAAATAAAAGGTTTATTTTAATTTTAAAATTGTATTTCATGCTAACTAATTAGAGTTGGAATTTGATTCCATGATAACTAATTGGAGTTAAAATTGGATTCTATGTTTCCTTAAATAAAGGAGTTTATTTAGATATGAAATAAGATTTTATATTATTCAAAATAAAGGAGTTTATTTGTGAATATGAAACAGAATCCGTATTTCCTTAAATAAAAAAGTTTATTTAGATATGAAATAAGATTTATATTATTCAAAATAAAGGAGTTTATTTGTGAATAGGAAAGAGAATTCGTACTTCCTTAAATAAAGGAGTTTATTTAGATATGGAATAAGATTTCATATTATTCAAAATAAAAGAGTTTATATTGTGAAAATGAAAGAGAATTTGTGTTTCTTTTAGAAAGAAGTTTTTTTTTCTTCTTGAAATTGAATTCCATAATTAATTAAAATAAATGAGTTTATTTTGATTAAAGAATTTGATTAAAATAAAATAGTTTATTTTATTCAATATTGGATAAATTAAAATAAAAGGGTTTATTTCAATTTAAATTTGGATTAAAATAAAAGGAGTTTATTTTGATTCAAAATTAGATTTTATGCTAACTAAATTTGCCTATTAAATGATATATATATATATATATATATATATATATATATATATATATATATATATATTGAATGTTTATTATTCATGAGATGAATTATTTATTGATGTATATGTAGATGAGTATGATAATAAATGGGATTGATTATGGACTATTGACCAATGTGATTAGATTTTATTTTAGTTAGATGCATTAATGTATGTGTTTTATTAAATGGGATCTGCGTACCTCGTCTTCTCTAAATTTTTTTTAATGTAAATTCTATCTCCCTCCTATGTACTTCTCCTTGACTGCTGATCAAGGTTTCTATTTATAATAAATAGTTTTGTAATAGGAATAGTTAGAATTAATTTTGAAGAATTGGAGATTAAGGAGCAAGAAGTGCTTGAAGACCCGTTTGTAATGGAGCTCAGGATTTAAATGTAATAGTTATATTTAAATTTAATTCTTGCACCCTAGGTTTGTTCTTTTGGTTCACTTAGTGGCTCTAGTGAACCAAACTAGAACAAAGTCCATAATCAATCGGAGTAGAATATAGTATTCTATATGTGCATGTTTATACTATATATATTATATATTTTTCAAACATGCTTTGCATGTTTATTAATATGACGCTTATTTTATATATATATATATATATATATATATATATATATATATATATATATATATATATATATATATATATGCATGTGCACTAAACAAGATGAGACAAATTAATAACAAACCCCTCAAATATTTTATATTAAGCCCTAAGCATTCAAAGATATTTGGAATATCGAACATTGCCTTCTTGCATGATAAAAATAATAGAGTATCAATTAATTATTATAAGTTTGTTGTGTCACCACAAGGCTTATCTTAATTCTTTGAGATGTTAATTTTATCACATGTGATGCTTATAAAGAAAATTGAACAATGTTATTTTGTTGTGTCACCACAAGGACAATATTTTTCTTTTTTGAATATATGGAGTTCTAGGTTGGACTTAACTTGGATAATTTTGATTCGGATGTGCCACCACTTGATCAAAATAATCTAAAAAGCAAAATACAAGGAGTTGCATAGTTGATGTAATTGACAAGAGTTGTCTATCTATTTATTTATATATAGTTTGGTGTGTCACCGCAAGGCTATATACATTTGAAATGGGATCCTTATTCTCACTAGCAAATCTTTAATTAAATTTTGTCGAACTATATAAGTGAGGGTAATATAGTTTGAAGAAAATAGTGGGAAATACCAATTTAAAACAAGACCTAAATTATTTTGGTATTTAATACAAGAATGCATGATATAATGTTGTTAAATTACAAATTCATTTAAAGAATTTTACAATGTCTAAAATTATTATCACTACGTAGCATATTAGATGCTAAATTAACCGGACCGAATTAAACGGAATGGTAAAAGAATTTGAGAATAGTTCTCATGGCTGAAAAGCTATCTTATGTCCTTAATACGCCTATCCCTATAATGGTTGCAGACAATACCTCTGAGGAAGAGATTGCTACTTTTAGAAAGTGGCAAGATGATGTACAGCTGGCTCAATGTATCATGCTTGCATCTATGAGTAACGAGCTTCAGCGTCAGCATGAAACTATGGATGCTCTTACTATATTCTTGCACATCAAGTAGTTGATGGTGAGAAAAGTAAGACTGATAGATATTAGATATCTAATGAGCTCTTCCGATCTAGAATGACTGATGACACTACGGTACAGATAAAAGTCCTTAACATATTCAATTTGATTGATCAATTAGGACAATAGATTATGTCATGGATGGAGAGTTGCGCCAAGATTTGATCTTGCACTCACTTCTGGACTCCTTTCACAATTGTTGTGAATTTTTCATATGAACAAGCTAGATATCAGCTTCGCTGATTTTATTAACATGTTGAAAAATAGCTGAGAGTCACTTTCCAACCAAGAAAGACCAAGTCTTATAGGTAGGGGCCAAAGGATCTTCTGAAAAGAAAAACTATTCAAATAAGATAAATAGAAAGGCAAAAACAAAGGATAATAAGAACAAAACTGATACAGATAGCAAAGGAATTTACTTCCACTGTAATAAGCTTGGACACTAGAAAAGAAACTGTGAGAAGTATCTTGTAGAGGGTAACCATAAGAAGCTTAGTGAAGTTTCGGTTACAAATATTTTTATTTTTTATGATTTAAAATAAATTATTCTTTAAGTCAAGGTTCTACTTAGGTATTGGATACCGACTTTGGTTATCATAAATATAGATTTGTGAAGGGACCAAGTAGAAGTAGAAAGCTAAACAAAGATAAGTAATCATATGTGTAGGAAATGAATCAAAGGTTACTACATTAGTCATAGAAACTTATAGTTTAGCAATGCCTACAGGCAAATCTATTAAGTTAATAAGTTGTTATTGTATTCTAGTTCTCGTTAGAAAAATTATTTCCATTTTGTTGTTGGACAATAAAAACTTTTGGTTATATTTAAGAACAATTGTTGTTCTATTTATAATAATATTGTTTTGTATAGAACTAGAATATTACTTAATGGATTTTGTATACTTGACTTACGTAAAAAATTATTTTATAAATAGAACAAACTAGTATAAGAAAATGAGATGGTCATTCAAAGACTTGAATGTTTGTATTTGATGAAATACAAGTGTGAATTATTTGAAAGGTTCAAAGAATTCAAAAGTGAAACCAATTGAAAAGTAATAGAATTCTTTGATTAGATCGAGGAATGAATACTTGTGCAATGAGTTTCTAGATCATCTCAAACGATTTTCTCACAATGGACTCCTCCTGATACGCAATAATTGATTGTTGTATCTGAAAGAAAAAATTGTACCTTGTTGGACATGGTGCGGTCCATAATGATGTTACCGATATTCAAGTATCCCTCTGTGGTCATGCCCTAGAAATGGCTGCATATCTACGAAAGAAAACCTCAAAATCCGGCCCCAAGACTCTATAAAAGTTATGGACATGAAGGATTACTAATTTTAAGTATGTTAAGGTAATGGGTTGTCCAGCTTATGTGAAAAAGTTTTAAAGTATAAGCTTAGGACAAGATTTGACAAGTACAGATTTGTGGGACATCCTAAAGTAAGTTTAGGGTATATGTTCTGTAATCCTACTTAACAAAAGGTGTTTGTTGCGAAACATGCTGCCTTCTGAGATAAAAATGTTTATCATTGAAGGGGCTAGTGGGAGGATAATAGATCTTAAAGAGTTTAAGAACCACAAAACACTATAAGTCAAATAAGAGGAACCTGTAGATAGACATATTATACCATAACCGAATCGTAAATCTGGAATAGTACCGAAGATACCTGAAAAGTACGGATTCATCATGGATGATGATGATGAGGTACACATCATAAAAATTATGATCTAGTTACATACGATGAGGTAAGAGTTGTAGACACTCAGAGAAATGGATTGAAGCAAGCTTCTCAATAATTGAACATTCATTTTGATGAAACAATTAAAAGAGTTTGATCTTATCAAAAACAAGATTGAACCTAGTGTGTAAAAAAGTGTGATGCCCCCAAAATAGATCCACACGACGCATTCTGAGTCGCCAGATATTACACTATAGAAATCAAATATAAACTTCATTTATACAACTGTTGAACTATTGTGCAGAGTACGAGAACACATATGTTGTGTATACCAACTTTAACTCTCATCCCTTTGCTTGGAAAGCATCTCACAGCGATACCTTACAAAGGTACCTTACATAAAGGTACAATCAATAACTGGTTTAGAAATTAAAATCTTTGGAAAATGCTCAAGGAAACCTTCGTACATGGGAGGCCATGCATCTAAGTTATGATTGATATCATATATCCACAGAATTATCCTTGGTTGACCCAATAGTCTCCAAAGAAAAACGAGAAAATTGCTATCATGTTCTTTCTAATAGTTAGTCTTCTCTTGACATATAATTATCTCTATTGTCTCCAATTGAGAATTATATTTTAACTAAACTCCAAGATTATATAGGTAGTGCTCGTAGATATACTCAGCAAGTGGATATGCACAACCCTATCTTATGATAACACGAAGTCGTAGGTCATTAGAGATCTTGTATGAAAGTAGCAAAACACCCTTCCAAAGTTGGGTTCACCTCACCCTATTCGGTTAACCAAAATCAACGGTTAAATGATGTATAAAAATATGACACACTTATCTAAAATTCTCAATAAAATTATTTTCATACTGTTTAGGGAGAACCTCAACAGCTATAGACCACAGTTCTAATCTCCTATTAACCCCGCTTGACCCAGCTACACTCTTATTACCTGAAAGGAATTGTGAAGCTAAAGGGTGAGCACAACTAGCCCAGTAAAGAATATCATAACTAAAGATAATTAAATTATCAATAGCCTTCGTCAGTAATAAATCAGAGATTTAGAACATATAGTAGGTAATAAAACTTTTCAACAATAGTTACAGCGGAACGAGCAATCCATTCGAAGAGTCAAATAGACCATAAAGTCTATTATCTTCTCCATGTTAAAAGTCCACCAACAAAGCTTTATCCCTGTAACATCAATCAACAATTCATGTCCACAATCATGTGAATAACTCATAATCATAATTATGATTCTAAATTCCTCTTCGCACCCAAGACAAAGATAATTTTCATCACCTGTATTTACCTGAAACATCAAAGATCATGGTTATACCAAATCACAGTTCCTGTTCATAATCATACTAATAAATTCTTCTTTGCACTACTGACCAAAGATATTCATTAACAGTTCATCTTTGCACTACAGGCCAAAGACAGACAACTGTATTTTAGAAGAGTCAAGTAGAGCACGATATCTACTATCTTCTACAAATTAAAAGTTTATTATCAATATTTTATCGCTGAGACTCAGCTCAATACATCACCGAGTTATCCATGCACTACGGCCAAGGATATTCATTAGTATCACGTCCATGAATTATCCATGCACTACGGCTAAGGATATTCATTAGTATCACGACCACGAATTATTCATGCACTGCGGGCCAAGAATATTCTTGTTTTCACCAATGGTCATGATTATACCGAATAATCCCTGGTCATAATCATACCAACAACTGTCCATCAATGCACTATGGGCCAATGAGGACTTTAACCACATCATTTGTAACATTACGGTCATGATTATACCAAATAATTCCTGGTCATAATCATACCAAGTCCATCTATGCACGTAAGCCACATATGACTTTCATTACAATATAAGCATAAGGGGGATGACAATTATATAAGTATTAATCAAACGAAATCAAAGATAAATATTAAAGACTTCAAATTTATCTAGAGTTTAAAAATATCCAAATTGTCAACATGATACTGATTCGTGGAGTAAAATTTAAGAATAATATTCATGTATCAAAAATAATTTGGACAGAAAAGAAATATATTTTTCGGGTGAATAGTACCCCGTGAATAGTAACTCGTGAATAGTAACTCGTGAATACTAACTCATAAATAGTAACTCGTGAATAGTACTATGTATTCATAAATAGTATTTTATACGTGAATAGTGCCATATACGTGAATAGTAACCTGTGAATAGTACTTTATGAATAGTATCCTGTGAATAGTACCGTATAAATGAATACTACTCATGGATAGTACTCCGGCATGAAAAGCTTAAATTTTAACAAGAATGTGTAAAAAATATCCTTGTGAAACGATACTAGATGAATCGCAAATTTCAAGGATATTCTACTAATTTGACGGAGTATAAAAATAATACTTTAATAAAATGAGGGTATAATCAAGAATACGAGACGAAATAATATTACTCACATACTACAGAGTATGGAAGCAAATATTATTCCTTATGAATACTGAACAAAAATAATATCCCTTACAACTGTTGAACGAAAATAATATTCCAACGAATATTTAACAAAGATAATATTCCTACGAATATTGAACGAAGATAATACTCTTTGTGAATATTGAACGAAAATAATATTCATACGAATACGAAAAATAATATCTCTTCAAAATATGAAATAAATAATACTCTTACCTCAGAAGAAGACTGGATACTGGAATAGTAAAGTAGCAAACTTCCCTTCTTCTTTCTCTTTATAGCTTCTTTCTCTATAACTTCTCTCTCTATAATTGCTCTTGTGAGTCTTAGTGAATTGGTGAGAATGAAGGAAGAATGAGCTTCTATTTATAGGAAACCATAGTTTGGATAATTGCACATTTTGGGGCTCGAAATATTACAGTATAATACCTTCATCTTCTCCTTCATTTTTAATTTAGTCCTGCAAGTGTTATCAAACTTGCACCACCTCCCATAATAGTACAATCATGTGAATCAATAGTAAAATCATGTGAATAAAATAATTATAGTATAGTACCTTCATCCATACCTCTATTTTTAATTTAGTCATGCAAGTATTATCAATCTTGCACCACCTCCCCTAATAGTACATGCATGTGAATCAATAGAACACATATGTGAACAAATAGTTGTAAGCATGTGAATTAATAGCAATTAATTGCTTATTTATCCAATTAATTACCCGATTGGTCAATATAACCTCCAAAAATCAATTATTATCGAAATAACTATCGATTTCCACAAACACTAATAATCCTAACACAATGGAAATGTCAATTTTATCTTTAATCAACACAAACTTATTCATCATTAATATTATAACTCACAATAGTTAATAACCAGATTATTCCCAGTAAAGAGGGGGCTTTCCGATAAGGATTTCCCTCTATTGGCGCCCAATTAGGTGACCAAACCTCTCCTCGACAGAACTTTCTAGACATCATCAATATTGCAAATAATAATATGAATAACTTTGTCGTCTCAATTATTGATTTAATAATATAAAATATTATGCAGATGATAATGTGACAATAATTGAATAAATAATATGAGAGATATTATGCAGCAACTACTGTATCAATAATTGAATAAACTGAGTGGCTTCTTACGTAAGCATCAGTAATCAATATCGTGTGCTACTATGCAACCACGCGTAGTACTGTTATTTTACTACCGGGTAGTTCAACAGTTTAACGGTAGAACTTTCGCCGTTATTTTTATAACAAGATAATTCTGTCATTTTCTAACTACAACAATACTTCTGTTATGGGGTCCACCAATGATGGTGTCGTCGTACAAATATTCTCTGACAAAAAAAATATTCCTCGACCAAACGAATATTTCCCGACACAATAAATATTTTATAATAACTTGCTTACTCTGTAAAATTTTCAAATGTCACTCTTAACTTTAACTCTTTATCAATTTAACCATTAAATAGAATAATAATTATTAAAAAATTGAATACTTTCATTTCATAAAATTCGGGGTCTTACAATCTCCCCTTCTTATGAAATTTCGCCCTCGAAATTTACCTACCTAGTTGTTCGAAGAGATGAAAATACCTTGTTTTCTTTTCGAATTATACCTTCCCAGTTATTTCTACTGTATCATGATTTTCTCATTGCTCATCTCCTTTATTTTAGATATCATTCTAGAATACATCTTCAAAACAAAGGTTAATTGACATGCCACATATTATCCCTATATTCTGACCGACCAATTAAATAACACATTAGCTTAGGTAGGTCATACTAGCAAAGGTTTAACCCGTCTCTCCCCTCCTAGTTCTTGTCTCACATCTCAGTCAGGGATCATATCCCTAAGCTCTAATACCATTTGTGACGCCCCCAAAATAGGTCTACAGGACCCATTCTGAGTCGCCAGATATCACACTACAGAAATCAAATACAAACTTCATTTATACAAATGTTGAACTGTCGTGTAGAGTACGACAACACATATGTTGTGTATACTAACTGTAACTTACATCCCTTTACTTGGATAACATCTCATAGTGATACCTTACAAAGGTACCTTACATAAAGGTTCAATTAATAACTGTTTTAGAAATTAAAATCTTTGAAAAATGCTCAAGGAAACCTTTATACATCGAAGGCCATGCATCTAAGTTATGATAGATATCATATGTACACAAAATTATCCTTAGTTAACCCAATAGTCCCCAAAGAAAAACGAGAAGATTGTTATCATGTTCTTTCCAATGGTGAGTCTTATCTTGACATATAATTATCTCTATTGTCTCCAATTGAGAATTATATTTTAACCAAACTCCAAGATTATATAGGTAGTGCTCGTAGATATACTCAGTAAGTGGATTTTCACAACCTTGTCTTATGATAGCACGAAGTCGTAGGTCGTTAGACATCTTGTATGATAGTGGCAAAACACCCTTCCAAAGTTGGGTTCACCTCATCTTATTCGGTTCACCAAAATCAACGGTTAAATGACGTATAAAAATACGAAACACTTATCTAAAATTCTCAATAAAATTATTTCCATACTGTTTAGGGAGAACCTCAACAGCTATAAACCACCATTCTAATCTCCTGTTAACCCCGCTCGACCCAGCTACACTCTTATTACCTGAAAGGAATTGTGAAGCAAAAGGGTGAGCACAACTAGCCTAGTAAAGAATATCATGACTAAAGATAATTAAATTATTAAAAGCCTTTGTCAGTAATAAATCAGAGATTTAGAACATATGGTAGATGATAAAACTTTTCAACCATAGTTACAGCGGAACGAGCAATCCATTAGATGAGTCAAATAGACCATAAAGTCTATTATCTTCTCCATGTTAAAAGTCCACCAACAATATTTTATCCATGTAACATCAATTAACAATTCCTATCCACAATCATGTGAATAACTCATAATCATAATTATGATTCTAAATTCCTATTCGCATCAAGGACGAAGATAATTTTCATCACTTGTATTTACCTGAAACATCAAAGATCATAGTTGTACCAAATCACAGCTCATGTTCATAATCATACTAATAAATTCATCTTTGCACTACTAGTCAAAGATATTCATTAATAGTTCATCTTTGCACTACAGACCAAAGACAAATAACTGTATTTTAGAAGAGTCAAGTAGAGCACGATATCTACTATCTTCTACGAATTAGAAGTTTATTATCAATATTTTATCGCTGAGACTCAGCTAAATATATCACCGAGTTATCCATGCACTACGGCCAAGGATATTCGTTAGTATCATATCCATGAATTATCCATACACTACGGCTAAGGATATTCATTAGTATCACTACCACGAATTATCCATGCACTACGGGCCAAGGATATTCGTGTTTTCACCAATGGTCATTATTATACCGAATAATCCTTGGTCATAATCATACCAACAACTGTCCATCAATGCACTACGGGCCAATGAGGACTTTTACCACATCATTTGTAACATTACAGTCATGATTTTACCAAATAATCCTTGGTCATAATCATACCAAGTCCATTTATGCACGTAAGCCACAGATGGCTTTCATTACAATATAAGCATAAGGAGGATGACAATGATATAAGCATTAATCAAACGAAATCAAGTATAAATATTAAAGACTTTAAATTTATCTAGAGTTTAAAAATACGCAAATTGTCAACATGATATTGATTTGTGGAGTAAAATTCAAGAATAATATTTATGTATCAAAAATAATTTGGATAGAAAAGAAATATATTTTTTGGGTGAATAGTACCCCGTCAATAGTAACTCGTGAAGAGTAACTCGTGAATAGTAACTCATAAATAGTAACTCGTGAATAGTACTCCGTATTCGTGAATAGTACTGTATACGTGAATAGTGTCGTATACATGAATAGTGCCGTATACGTGAATAATAACCCGTGAATAGTACTTTATGAATAATACCCCGTGAATAGTACCGTATAAATGAATACTACTCGTGGACAGTACTCCGGCATGAAAAGCTTAAAATTTAACAAGAATGTGTAGAAAATATCTTTGTAAAACGATACTAGATGAAGCGTAAATTTCAAGGATATTCTACTAATTTCACGGAGTATAAAAATAATACTTTAACAAAATAAGGGTATAATCAGGAATACAAGACGAAATAATATTACTCACATACTACGGAGTATGGAAGCAAATATTATTCCTTATGAATACTAAACAAAAATAATATCCCATACAACTGTTGAACGAAAATAATATTCCAACGAATATTTAACAAAGATAATATTCCAACGAATATTGAACGAAGATAATAGTCTTTATGAATATTAAACGAAAATAATATTCATACGAATACGAAAAATAATATCTCTTCAAAATATGAAATAAATAATATCCCTTACCTTAGAAGAAGACTAGCTACTAAAATAGTGAAGTAGTAGACTTCTCTTCTTCTTTCTCTCTATAGCTTATCTCTCTATAATTGCTCTTGTGAGACTTAGTGAATTGGTGAGAATGAAGGAAGAATGAGCTTCTATTTATATGAAAACATAGTTTCGATAATTGCACGTTTTGAGACTCGAAATATTACAGTATAATACCTTCATCTTTTCTTTCATTTTTAATTTAGTCCTGCAAGTATTATCAAACTTGCACCACCTCCCCTAACAGTACATCATGTGAATCAATAGTACAATCATGTGAATCAATAGTAAAATCATGTGAATAAAATAATTACAGTATAGTACATTCATCTATACCTCCATTTTTAATTTAGTCTTGCAAGTATTATCAATCTTGCACCACCTCCACTAATGTTACATGCATGTGAATCAATAGTACACACATATGAATAAATAGTTGTAAGCGTGTGAATTAATAGCGATTAATTACTCATTTATCTAATTAATTACCCAATTGGTCAATATAAACTCTAGAAATCAATTATTATCGAAATAACTGTCGATTCCCACAAACACTAATAATCCCAACAAAATGGAAATATCAATTTCATCTTTAATCAACACGAACTTATTCATCATTAATATTATAACTCACAATAGTTAACAACCCAATCATTCCCCGGAAAGAGGGGGCTTTCCGATAAGGATTTATCCCTATTAGCGCGCAATTAGGTGACCAAACCTTTCCTCGACAGAACTTTCTAGACATCATCAATATTGCAAATAATAATATAACTAACTTTGTCGTCTCAATTATTGATTTAATAATATAAAATATTATGCAGATGATAATGTGATAATAATTGAATCAATAATATGAGAGATATTATGCAGCAACTACTGTAGCAATAATTGAATAAACTGAGTGGCTTCTTACGTAAGCATAAATAATCAATATCGTGTGCTACTATTCAACCATGCGTATTACTGTTCTTTTACTACCGGGTAGTTCAACAGTTTAACGGTAAAACTTTCGTCGTTATTTTTATAACAAGATAATTCTGTCATTTTTTAACTACGACAATACTTCCGTTATGGGGTCCACCAATGATGGTGTCGTCGTACAAATATTATCCGACAAAAAGAAAATTCCTCGACCAAACGAATATTTTCCAACACAACGAATATTTTATAATAACTTGCTTACTTTGCAAAATTTTTAAATGTCACTCTTAACTTTAACCCTTTATCAATTTAACCATTAAATAGAATAATAATTATAAGAAAATTGAATACTTTCATTTCATAAAATTCGGGGTCTTACAAAAAGGGTCAGTGGGAGCGTCATGACATTCCTAGTATTATATGTTGATATACTATGGATAAGGAATGGCATACTAATACTACAATCAATAAAGATAAAGTTGTCTAAACATTCCTCCATGAATGATTTGGGATGAGTATCTTAATTAGGGATACAAATCTATATAGATAGATTTAAGAGGATGCTCGACTTAACCCAAAGAACGTATATTCATTTGATGCTAAAGTCGTTTAGCATGGCAAACTCCATGGGATGTCTCATGTTGATGGGCCCTGGAGTGTATCTCTATTAATAATCCCCATCGACTCCTAAAAGAGAGATCGCATGAGTAACTATCATGTATGTAATGAAATGAACGAGACTTGATGTATTTCAGTAATATTCTGGAGAAGTTCACTATGAGATAGTGAAAAATATCTTAAAATATTTAACTGAAACTAAGGATGTGATCAAATCCATAGTGGGTCTAAATTAAAACTAGAGGGCTTAACAAACTCATGTTTTTTCAGACAGACCAAGACGATAGAAAATCCATTTTAAGGTAAAGGGTTACCTTGAAAAGTGGTGCAGTGAATTGGAAAGGTTCCAAACAGCAAAAAGTTACTTGTTTTGTGATAAAGTCAAAGTATATAGCTGTAAATGAAGCTGCAAGTTGATTATTTGGATGAAAAGTTCATTACAGAACTATGAATAATTCCTAAGTTTCATCTTGGATCTAAACATGTGTTGCAGCACTTTCATTTGATTTAAAGGAATCATTAAAAGATGGGAAATCACTATAGAGGTAGTGAACTCTCAAGAACTACATTACATATCCATTAACTAAAGCTTATCCAATAACAGGATAATCGTCACTTAGAGAAGAAGGGTATGAGATAACATGACGATTGGCTTTAGTGCAAGTGGGGGATTGAAAGTAGTATGCATACAAGCCAATCATGTTTGATGATAAAGTATATACTTTGTAACAATCTTATTAATTTATTAAAGGCTTTTAATTATCTACATGATGCTACTTTATAATATGTGATAAACCCATAGTTTTAAGCAATACTTTTAGAATAATGATGATGATAATTCTAATGAGATCTAAATTCCTAGAAAGCTTAAAACTAAAATAGTTCCCAATCGTTGGATTACTAAACTGGGGATTAGAGAATCTGGATAGATTGGTACATACGTTGCTTGCTCATTGGATGAGGATGATTGATCTCATGATCATTTGTGTGGAGACACTAAAGCAAGTATGTAGGTGCTTATTAGAGAATAAGTTCAATGAACGTGGCTTGCTAAGGAATACCTAATGGAGTTTTACTTGCTTGTCAATAGGAATTCATGTAGTGACAGTAGTACAAGTGATCCTTAGACTTGAGATCATCATAGAATCTTGTGTATGATGAGTTATATTTTAACTTATTCCTTAAGACCCTTAGGGTATATCAAAGGGTATGCTTGGTTATAATAAGTTGTACATGGAGATAATGTATGATCAATAAAGAATCTACCGCTTCTAGTAAAAGAGGAGAAATGTTCTATGCGATTCGATAAATGATAACCTAGTAGTCTTTGGCCAATGCAGAATGAAATTAGAAAGAAGTTTCTAATTTGCATTATTTAGAGTTGTACATTTAAGAGTCGAAATACATATAATTAAATAAAATAAGACTTGACAGTAATTCCATATCTTATATTTAATTGGGACATTATATAGTGGAAGGATTAAATTGTACGGTAACTATTTACTCAAATGTTCTTTTATGATTAATGTTTAAATATATATTATCTGAAAAAGTCGTTATTCGCTAAAGAGGCTTATCCCTATTTTAGAATAAATATTATTTATTTAAATAAATTAATAGTTTAATTTATTTATTTAAATAAGAATAGAATTGTTCTAATTTATTTATTTATAACCAGTTTAATATGAAGAACCTAAAGGGTCACACAATAAAAGGAAGAATAATTATTTAAGAAGTTAATGGCATAATCATAATAATAAGTTAAGTATATTTAAGTTAATCTACGGTGATAGAATAAATTAAATAGGTTAATATTTATTATTTAATATTTTGAAAATATTAAATATAAATTAATAAGAGGAGTCTTGTTGTTATTATTATTATTATTATTATTATTATTATTATTATTATTATTATTATTATTATTATTATTATTATTATTATTATTATTATTATTATTATTATTATTTAATTACTAAAAGAGTTTGGGAATTAATTAATAAAAATACTCTTATATATCCTAATAAGATTAGGAAGCTAATTAATTAAAAGAGTTTAATTAATTATTCCTAATAAGATTGGGAGCCTAATTAATTAAAATAGAATCCAATTTCTTAATTGTTAAGGAGGGTTACCCACATCTATAAATAAAAGGAGTCCTATTATGGGTGAAGTTGATTGACAGTTTCACAAAACACGTGAATACGTAATTCTAATAGTTGGAAGAGTACACCCCTTTTCTATAGAGATAGAAAAACTAGGATTTTTGCCAAACACCCATCTTCTTGAATCTTTCTTTTTCCTTGCTGGACCACCTCTAGAGGCCAAACACTTGGGTGGCTAACATTGATCAAAGGAAGGAATCAAACCTGGTGGATTCAAGTTGAACGTGAAAATATTAGAAGTGAACTTGTACTTGAGGAAGCTCGAATCGTCAAGGGTATGATTCTTGTTCTTCATATTTTCATTTAATTAATAATTGTGCATAAAGGATGATCCAGGTATATGGTTTTTAAAATTTTAAAACTCTATTTTATCACGTTTTTGCTTATTTTGTGCAATTTGATTGCGTTCATGAATATTACAAACCTAACAACGGTGCCCCAACATTATGGTAATGAGTGTTGCTCACCTCCAGGGCATGGAAACTGACTGGCTCAACTTCTGAATTAAAGCTGATGAGTGTTATGTCACCTTGTTCAGGACATTCCAGTTCAGCATCGATAGTGACTAGGTTATTGTTGATAATGTATTTAAGTTGCTGGTGAAGGGTGGAGGGGATGACTCTGGTCATATGAATCCACGATCTTCCCTAGATCAGGTTGTAACCTGTATCTATTTTGACCACGTGAAAAGACACGCTGAATGTATGTGGACTAATTTCCACTGGCAGTTCAATCTTTCTGACAGAGTTTCTTCGGAATCCGTTAAAAGCTTTGATAACCGTATGAGTGCTTCGAATTCTTTTGAGATTGATCTTCATCTTCACCAAAGTGGCATAAGAAAAAATATTTAAAGATGACCCTCCATCTATTAAAACTCCTCCCACCATATATCCAGAAGACAAAACCGCTATGTGCAACGGCTTGTAATGACCGGTCCCTTCGGGAGGTATATCATCGTCAGTGAAAGATATCACATTGTTGTTAAAAATGTGATCCACCAGATGCTGAAATTTCACAACATCTATTGACTTAGGCAGTTGGGCTTCTTCCAAAACCCTGAGCAATACCTTCCTGTGATCTTCAGAAGAGAAAACCAAGTCCAATATGGAAATTTGATGTGGAACTTCTCTTAAGCTTATAACCATCTTGGCTTCATTATGGCCTATAGTTCGGAGAAATTCTTCCACTTTTTACTTGGGAATCTTCCCCTTTGACTTGGCGATATTCTTTATCACCTGTTGGGGAAGATACAGTGGATTATCCTTCGACACTGTAGTAGTTCTGTGGGATGTGGATCCTTCAGCCCCTCTATAATTCTATGGAACTTTCTGTAGGCTGACAACATGATATTGGCTCTGACGCATCCACTTTCAAAGGATTGTCAACTCCTTTGAGTTGAATTGGTTGGATTGTATGTGAGGGAGTAGCTGCATCTGTCTCGGAAGATATGACTACCATGACTTCCTTCCACTTTATAGGAAACGCATCCCCACTCTCTAGTACTACAACATCATCGTCTGCCATCTGCAGGACCTGTCAATTAAATTCTGAATAAGGTGGCGGAGTGCCCAACATTCTTTTATGTTGTGACCGCGATAGTGGGAGTAATATTGGCACACTCCATTGAAATAAAACCGTCTTGAACGCGAGCTGATTGGAGGTAACAGAGCTGTGATTCTTCCTTCATTGATCAGTATCTGCAATATTTTTTTGATCGGTTGGCCTAGGTACGTAAATTCCCTCTTATTGGCAAAATCTCGACGGGCTTTGGCATTTGCTCTTTTTGCAATTTTATCCTCCAGTGTTTCATTTTCTGAAGTACGCAGTGGAGTTTTTGTAACAAGAGGAAGGAGACTAGCATGCTCTTGACTAAATAATTTACGTGTGACTTGGTGTTGATGGACCACCAGTTCTGCCAATTGGTTAACTTGCTCATAGAGAGTCTTTATTTTCCGTTCCATCGTAAACTGAAACTGTGAAAAATCCCATTTGTCATCACTATCTTTGCTGGTTTGTGAGGATCCACCACCATGATTGGAACTCTATCCACTACTCCAATTAATCATATTAACCTCTTCTTCTCTGTGTTGAGGAAGAGGGTTGTCTTGCACATGAGGTTGGTCGGGCTTAGTTACCACGATCTCACCATTATTAATCAAATCTTGGATCTTATGTTTCAAGGCCCAGCAATCTTGAGTATGATGTCCTGGAGCTCCAGCATGATAAGCACATTTCTGACTAGCATTAGAACCTTTCCCATTGGGGTTTGCTGGTGGAAGAAGATGAGTTATTTTCTTCTGAGTGGTTAGAAGATTGAGAATGTTCTCAAGTGAATCCCCTAAGGGTGTAAACACTCGAGTGCGTCTGACTTCTCCACCCTTTGGCAACGAAGGGTTCAAAGGCTGTGCTTGAAAGGGGGAGTAATTTCTCCTCTAGATAGGCATATTATGACTGCCTTTTTGACCTTGTAGTATCAAGAAAATATCCTCCTCTTTCTTTTTATAGACCCTCCAGGGGTTATTTTCATAATTTCCAGTCTGGATGTGCTCAGTAACAACTTTAAGGGAAACTAAGTCTTAAATCTTTCCTGACTTCAATCCCATCTCGGCCATCTCCCCATGCTTAATCATTTTAGAGAATGGTTTGCCAATACCAGCTAAGACTCTCTCATAGAAAGGAGCATCTTGTATGTCGATGAAGGTCATCACCATCTCCGACTCATTCATAGAGGAAACAACTTGAGCAGCAAGGCGCCTCCACCTTTGAGCATACTCTTTAAATTATTCATTGGTTTGTTTCCTGACTTTAGTGATTTGGTACCGCTCAGGGGCCATCTGAGACTAGAAGCTGTATTGACTGAGGAAGGTATGAGCTAGATCCTCCCAGCTATGGATCTTGGACTTGTCTAGTGTGGTATACCACGATCGGGCTTCTCCAGTTAGACTTTTCTAGAGCAGCTGCATTATGAGCTTCTCATCCTCGGCATAAGATCCGAGTTCTCCAATGAATACCTTCCTAACCCGTCGTACTTTTCAAAGTCAGGAGTTTTAAACTTCTCTAGATAATGCACACCAGGGAATATAAAAAGGTATGCATATGAAACACTCCCATATGCTCCAATCCCTTTGATAGAACGGATGGTCTTTTCCATCTGTAGGATTTTCTTTCTAATATCTCCGATGTCTAGATCTTCTTTGAGATAGGTGGTATCATGGATTTTGTTGGTTGTATCCAACTGAAGCTCAGGTACTGGAATGGCTTTATCCGGACCTTGGGTTCCTCCTTATGCAGGGAATTCTGTATGTATGGGTATCCTTGTACCCTAAGTAGATTGGTGTAGTTCTTTAAGCAGAATAACCAGATTTGTAATTTGTGTTGTAAGTCCCCAACTTTTATAAATAAAGATGAATTTTCTATAAATATTATTTTTGAATATTATGGAGTTAATTTGATATAATGTTATAGTTGTGGGTAATATTTATAAATTTTGCAAAGTACGCAAGTTGTTATATAATATTCGATTGGTCGGGAAATATTCGTTTTAATAGGGAATATTCGTACAACGGCACAATCATTGGTGGACCCCACAACGGAATTATTGTCGGATTGAGAAAATGACAAAAATATTTTATTAAAAATAACGACGGAAGTTTTACCATTGATACTGTTGAACTACTCGGTAGTAAAAGTACAGTAATACGTGTGGTTGCATAGTAGCACACGGTATTGATTATTAATACTTATGTGAGAAGTCACTCAGTTTGATTCAATTATTGTCAGTTAATAATATGAATTATTTAGCGATGATGACGTTTTGTTTTATTCGTATTATTAACGTAATAAAATAGAAACATCTTTTTATATACAACAAAATACTTTATTAAAGTTATTCTATAAATAGAATATATTATATTTTATTTAAAAGATTTTTCTTTAAATATGGACCGTCAGATTAAAGTAATCAATCTGGACCGTTCATGGATTAGTTACTATGAATTCTATTTTTCTATAAATAGCAGCTCATTCCTTCATTATTTCTTACGAATTCACTAAACTCTAGAGAGAGAAACTATAGAGAGAAACTATAGAGAGAGAGAAGAAGAGTATTCTGCTACTTAACTACTTCCTTATTTCAGCTCTTCTTTAAAACGGTAAGGGGTGTTATTCTTTCTTATTCATGAAGAGAACTGTTGTTATTCCATTTCTTATTATTCTGTTGGAATAACCTGTATACGCGGTCTACCCTATACTTGGTGACATTCTTCTATTATTCTGTTGGAACATCCTGTCTGTGTGTTTTACACCGGACCTGGTTCCGTTTTTATTATTATTATGTTGTAACATCCTGTCTGTGTGTTTTACACCGGACCTGGTTTCGTTTTTATTATTATTCTGTTGGAATATCCTGTCTGTGTTTTTTATACCGGACCTGGTTCCGTCTTGTTATTATTCTGTCGGAATATCCTGTCTGTGCGTTTACGCCGGACCTGTTCCATTATTTATTATTCTGTTGGAATAACCTGTCTGTGCGGTCTATCGCATGCCGGGTGATTTCTTTTGTTATTCCATTCTTTATTATACTCAGTTGGTTAAGTTTTGACTTCTATACTCCATGAAATTAGTGGAATATCCTTGATAATTGCGGTTCATCCAGTATCTTTTCATGAAAATATTCTGCTAAGTATTCTTGAATTTTACTCCACAAAGCAGTATCATGTTGACAATTTGGACGTTGTTAATTCTTGGATAAATTAATTCTTGAACTTATTTTATTGAATTCTTATATCATTGTCATCATCCTCATGTTTATAAAATGTTGAAAGTCATCTGTGGCCTGTAGTGCATAGATGGACTTGGTATGATTATGACCAGGGATTATTCGGTATAATCATGACCGTAATATTACAAATGATGTGATAAAAGTCCTCATTGGCCCGTAGTGTATTGATGGACAGTTGTTGGCATGATCATGACCATTAATGAATACACGAATATCCTTGGCCGTAGTGCAGGGGTGATCCGATGATGTGGATTATTTTATTAAGCTGAGTTCCAGCGATCACAGTGTTGAAAAACCTTTTAAATCATAGAAGATAGTAGATTTTATTTTCTACTTGACTCTTTTAATGGATTGCTTGTTCCGCTGCAGTTAAACTTGATGTTCGTTATATTTTATCAGTTTAACACTGTTGAAGGCTAATGATAATTTATTCTGCATTATCTTAGTCATAATATTTCTTACTGGGCTAGTTGAACTCACCCTTTCTTTCACTGTTCTCTTCAGGAAATGAGAACGTAGCTGGGGCAAGTCGGGGAACGGAGTGATGGTCCGAATGATAGTATTAGTTAGTAGTCCTCACTATTCTATGTAATAGTGTGTTAATAAATGTAATGAGGACTCCTTTTGAGTATGAATACTCTCTAGAAGATAATATTTGTATTCAAACTCACAGTTTATGTTTTGTCGTATTGTACACGACAGTTGTATTAGTAAGTTGTATTTGTATTCTATACTATGTATCTGACGACCCAAGATGGGTGATGTATACCTAATTTTGGGGGCGTCACAGTTGGTATCAGAGCTTAGGGATATGATCCCTGGCTAAGATGTGAGAATAGAACTAGGAGGGGAGAGACGGGGAATTCCTTCGCTAGTGTGACCTACCTAAGTTTATTTGCATGGTATTTAATTGGTCGGTCATAATATAAGGATAATATATGACATATCAATTAACTTTTATTTTGTGGCAGTATCTGAAAATGGCATCTGAGAATGTTGAGAATAGCAATGGAGCACAGGCGACTGTTGATTCACCACATATCAATAATCAGGATAATGTGCATCAGGAAGGTGACAATCCTCATGCAAACAACAACACTGACCAGATGATGAATGATGGAATGTTCAGAAACTTTATGCAGTTCATGCAACAATAGGCGAGAGCGGCTCCTGTCCAAAATATAGGTGGAAACACTGAAAACTCTCGGACGGTCACCGCTAAACAGTTCAAGGAGCTGGGACCACCAGAGTTTAAGGGAGAGCCAAAACCACTTATAGCGGAAACATGGATAAAGCAGATCACCAAGATATTTGATGTCTTGGGATGCTCCGAGGAGCAAAAGGTTCCCTTTGCCGCCTTTATGTTGCGAGGAGAGGCAGATTACTGGTGGAATCGATTAAGCGTACTCAACCTGCCGCACTGAAGATGTCTTGGGAGAAGTTCCAAGAGCTGTTCAATGACAAATACTTTCCCGAAAGTGTTCGTCACATGAAGGAGGTGGAGTTCATCAAATTGGAGCAGAATAATATGACCGTGTCGCAGTATGAGGCTAAATTTACTAAGTTGTCTCGATTTGCGTCCCACTTGGTGGATAATGAAGAGCGAATGACGCGAATGTTTTTGCAAGGTTTGAAACCTAGGATACGTCAACATCTTATTTCTCATAAACTGTGTTTGTATTCAGATGTTGTGAATAGGGCTCAGTTAGTGGAGCGCGATAACGAGTCAACACAACCAAAAGAGAGCAGTCGGCAAAATGATAATACCAGTGAGAGCAGTCATCGAAGCGGTGACAACAAGCGTGGAGGGAATCAACAGGCCAGAAATGGTAACCACTTCGGTGGTAATCAGGGCCAAAACAATAAGAATGGTCATTTCAAGAAGAGGAGATTCAACAATGATGGAAAGACGTCAGCACCAGCACCCGTTGTCAAGGAAGGAGAACGACCACCTATCATATGTTTCAAATGCGGAGGGGAGGGGCATATCAGTCCAAACTGCGTGATGCCGTCTAAAGCATGTTATAATTGTGGAAGAGAAGGTCATTTAGCTCGATTTTGTCGTTTACCAAAAACAAGTTCAGCCAAGATGGAGACACCAAAGGCCGTCCCAGAAAAGTCAAAACCGGTAGTGCAAGGGAGAGCGTTTGTTGTGACCTCCCAGAAAGAAAGGAACCCGAATGAGGTCATCACGGGTAAGCTTATCATAAACTCTAACGAAGTCTATACTTTATTTGATACCGGTTCTACCCATTCTTTTTTTTCTCCTACTTGCACTCATCGATTAAATTTGACTCCGGAGAAATTAGACTTTGATTTATCTGTTGAAACTCCATTGGGAGAAACCTTCATTACATCC
Source organism: Panax notoginseng (assembly GCA_016801055.1). Lineage (NCBI taxonomy): Eukaryota > Viridiplantae > Streptophyta > Magnoliopsida > Apiales > Araliaceae > Panax > Panax notoginseng. The sequence continues at coordinate 136,116,559 of CM029016.1, forward strand.
ACAGTTTATAAGTCTTGTTTGGTTCAAGTTGGTACCCACACATTACCTGTCGATCTGATTTAATTAAAAATACTTGCATTTGACGTGATTCTAGGGATTGATTAGTTAACTACTCATCATGCAAAAATTGATTATTTTCGTAAGGTTGTTAGCTTTCATATTCCTAATCGACCTATTATGCGAATTCAAGCAACCAAACCATTAAAATCAATCGCTGTCATCTCAAGCCATAAAGCTATTCGTTTATTAAAAAACGGATGTCAAGCTTTCTTAGCTCATGTCACGGATCTAAACAAAAATACGTCAGTTTTGAATGATATTTCTATTGTTAATAAATTCCCTGACGTATTCCCTAAAGAACTTCCTGGCCTACCCCCAGAGCGTGAAATTAAATTTTGTATCGACCTTGAACCTGGTACAAAACCCATTTCCAAAGCCCCAAATCGAATGGCTCCTATTGAACTTCAGGAGCTAAAGATCCAACTGCAGGAATTGTTAGACATTGGCTTTATTCGTCCTAGTACTTCTCCTTGGGGTGCTCCTGTGCTATTCGTGAAGAAGAAAGATGGAAGTATGCGACTTTGTATTGATTATCGGGAGTTGAATCATGTCACCATCAAAAACAGGTACCCATTGCCACGTATTGATGACCTGTTTGACCAGTTGCAAGGAGCACAATTCTTTTCAAAGATCGATCTTCGTTCTGGATATCATCAGCTGAAGGTTAGAACTGAGGATATTCCAAAGACGGCTTTCAGAACTTGGTACGAGCATTATGAATTCCTTGTCATGTCCTTTGGATTGACTAATGCTCCTCTGCCTTCATGGATATGATGAACCGGGTATTCAAGAAATATTTGGATCACTTTGTGGTCGTCTTTATTGATAACATCCTTATTTATTCCAAAAGCCGTGAAGATCATGAGCAACACTTGAGGCTGGTACTCCAAAAGCTTCGTGAATACAAGCTTTATGCCAAGTTGAAGAAATGCGTGTTCTGGCTGGAGGAGGTAGCATTCCTTGGGCACGTAGTATCAAGTCGTGGAATATCGATTGACCCTGCAAAGATTGAAGCTATTCAAAGCTGGGAGCAACCTAAATCAGTGACCGAAGTACGTAGCTTTCTTGCTTTAGCTGGTTATTATCGGAGATTCGTGGAAGGATTTTCTCGAATCGCTACTCCATTAACTCAGCTGACTCGAAAAGATACAAAGTGCGGTTGGAGCGAAGAATGTGAGAAGAATTTTCAAGAACTCAAGAGGAGACTTATTTCAGCACCTGTTCTAACAATACCATCTGGCTCAGAGGGATTTGTCATCTGCAGTGATGCTTCGAGCAAAGGGTTGGGATGCGTTCTCATGCAACATGGAAAAGTCATAGCCTATGCACCAAGACAACTCAAGGAATATGAGAGGAATTATCCTACTCACGATCTAGAGTTGGCAGCTATTGTCTTTGCACTTAAAATTTGGAGGCATTACTTGTATGGGGAGAAGGTGGAGATCTTTACGGATCATAAAAGCCTCAAATATTTCTTCACTCAAAAGGAACTCAACATGCGACAACGATGTTGGCTTGAATTGTTAAAAGATTATGATCATACCATTCAATACCATCCTGGAAAAGCGAACGTGGTAGCTGACGCATTGAGTAGAAGATCATATGCAAGTACGAGTGCGATATTGTCAACACAAAGGCCCATTTTGTGTGACTTGCAAAGGATGGAGATAGAGTTAAAGACTCCAGGGACCCATGTGATGATGACGAATATACGAGTAGAACCAACTTTAATCGATAAAGTTAAAGCTGCTCAAGCTACAGACCTGGAGCTGATGCGTATGAGGAAGAAAGTGCAAGAAGGTGCTATGCCGGAAGCAAGAATCGATGAAGAAGGAATACTTCGAGTTAACTCCAAACTTTGTGTTCCTATGAACCCTGATTTAAAGTATGAAATCATGATGGAGGCGCACAACACATCGTTTGCAATCCATCCTGGAAGTACCAAAGTGTATCATGATCTTCGTCATATATTTTGGTGGAGCAATATGAAGAGAGAGATAGCGTTGTTTATCTCAAGGTGTCTAACTTGTCAACGAGTCAAAGCGGAGCATCAAGTACCAAAAGGTTCATTGCAACCACTTGAAATTCCAAAATAGAAGTGGGAGCACATTACCATGGATTTTGTTACCGGTCTTCCTAGGGTTTCTCAAGGTATTGATGCGATTTGGGTCATTGTTGATAGATTGACCAAGTCTGCTCATTTCTTACCGATACGAGAAACTTATACACTTGAACGTCTTGCACGTATGTACATAAACGAGATTGTAAGACTGCATGGTATGCCAGTATCCATAGTTTCTGATCGAGACCCAAGATTCACTTCACGATTTTGGGTTAGTTTACAAAACGCTATGGGCACAGATTTACGATTTAGTTCGGCATATCATCCTCAGACGGACGGACAATCAGAGAGGACTATTTAAACTCTGAAAGATTTATTAAGACTCTGTGTCCTTGACTTCAAGGGAAGTTGGGACAAGTTCTTACCATTGGTGGAGTTTTCCTACAACAACAGTTATCAAGCAAGTATTGGCATGGCTCCATTCGAAGCATTGTATGGAAGAAAATGTCGTTCTCCAGTATTCTGGGATGAGGTGGGTGAAGCAACGTTGTTGGGACCGGAGTTGGTACGTATGACTACAGAAAAGATTCAAACGATCCGACAACGTATAAAAACCTCACAAGATCGACAAAAGAGTTATGCTGATCTTCATCGAAAGGACGTGGAATTTGATGTAGGAGATCATGTGTTCTTACGTGTTGCTCCATGGAAAGGAGTTACGAGATTTGGAAAGAGAGAAAAGCTCAATCCTCGATTCATCGGTCCATTTTTAATCCTCGATCGAGTAGGAACTGTGGCTTATAGACTCGCTTTACCGCCAAGTATGTCTCGTGTTCATAATATTTTTCACATATCCATGTTACACAAATATGTGGAAGACCCGAACCACATTATTGAGTTAGAACCGGACGAAATAGCGGAGGATTTGATGTATGAAGAAGTTCCTGTTCAAATCTTGGATAAGAAGAAACATATTCTACGCTCCAAGGTTATACATCAAGTCAAAGTTTTGTGGAGAAACCACGATGTTGAGGAAATGACTTGGGAGTTAGAATCTGAAATGAAATCAAGGTATCCTTACCTCTTCGACATACCAGGTACGTACCCTAATTTCGAGGGCGAAATTTCATAAGAAGGGGAGGTTGTAAGACCCCAACTTTTATAAATAAAGATGAATTTTCTATAAATATCATTTTTGAATATTATGGAGTTAATTTGATATAATGTTATAGTTGTGGGTAAATATTTATAAATTTTATAAAGTACGCAAGTTGTTATATATTATTCAATTGGTCGGAGAATATTCGTTTTAATAGGAAATATTCTTACAACGGCACAATTATTGGTGGACCCCACAACGGAATTATTGTCGGATTGAGAAAACGACAAAAATATTTTATTAAAAATAACGACGGAAGTTTTACCATTGATACTGTTGAACTACTCGGTAGTAAAAGTACAGTAATACGTGTGGTTGCATAGTAGCACACGGTATTGATTATTAATGCTTATGTGAGAAGTCACTCAGTTTGATTCAATTATTGTCAGTTAATAATATGAATTATTTAGCGATGATGACGTTTTGTTTTATTCGTATTATTAACGTAATAAAATAGAAACATCTTTTTATATAAAACAAAATACTTTATTAAAGTTATTCTATAAATAGAATATATTATATTTTATTTAAAAGATTTTTCTTTAAATATGGACCGTCAGATTAAAGTAATCAATCTGGACCGTTCATGGATTAGTTACTATGCATTCTATTTTTCTATAAATAGCAGCTCATTCCTTCATTATTTTTTACGAATTCACTAAACTCTAGAGAGAGAAACTATAGAGAGAAACTATAGAGAGAGAGAAGAAGAGTATTCTGCTACTTAACTACTTCCTTATTTCAGCTCTTCTTTAAAACGGTAAGGGGTGTTATTCTTTCTTATTCATGAAGAGAACTGTTGTTATTCCATTTCTTATTGTTCTGTTGGAATAACCTGTATACGCGGTCTACCCTATACTTGGTGACATTCTTCTATTATTCTGTTGGAACATCCTGTCTGTGTGTTTTACACCGGACCTGGTTCCGTTTTTATTATTATTCTGTTGTAACATCCTGTCTGTGTGTTTTACACCGGACCTGGTTTCGTTTTTATTATTATTCTGTTGAAATATCCTGTCTGTGTGTTTTATACCGGACCTGGTTCCGTCTTGTTATTATTCTGTCGGAATATCCTGTCTGTGCGTCTACGCCGGACCTGGTTCCATTATTTATTATTCTGTTGGAATAACCTGTCTGTGCGGTCTATCGCATGCCGGGTGATTTCTTTTGTTATTCCATTCTTTATTATACTCAGTTGGTTAAGTTTTGACTTCTATACTCCATGAAATTAGTGGAATATCCTTGATAATTGCGGTTCATCCAGTATCTTTTCATGAAAATATTCTGCTAAGTATTCTTGAATTTTACTCCACAAAGCAGTATCATGTTGACAATTTGGACGTTGTTAATTCTTGGATAAATTAATTCTTGAACTTGTTTTATTGAATTCTTATATCATTGTCATCATCCTCATGTTTATAAAATGTTGAAAGTCATCTGTGGCCTGTAGTGCATAGATGGACTTGGTATGATTATGACCAGGGATTATTCGGTATAATCATGACCGTAATATTACAAATGATGTGGTAAAAGTCCTCATTGGCCCGTAGTGCATTGATGGACAGTTGTTGGCATGATCATGACCATTAATGAATACACGAATATCCTTGGCCGTAGTGCAGGGGTGATCCGATGATGTGGATTATTTTATTAAGCTGAGTCCCAGCGATCACAGTGTTGAAAAACTTTTTAAATCATAGAAGATAGTAGATTTTATTTTCTACTTGACTCTTTTAATGGATTGCTTGTTCCGCTGCAGTTAAACTTGATGTTCGTTATATTTTATCAGTTTAACACTGTTAAAGGCTAATGATAATTTATTATGCATTATCTTAGTTATAATATTTCTTACTGGGCTAGTTGAGCTCACCCTTTCTTTCACTGTTCTCTTCAGGAAATGAGAACGTAGCTGGGGCAAGTCGGGGAACGGAGTGATGGTCCGAATGATAGTATTAGTTAGTAGTCCTCACTATTTTATGTAATAGTGTGTTAATAAATGTAATGAGGACTCCTTTTGAGTATGAATACTCTCTAGAAGATAATATTTGTATTCAAACTCACAGTTTATGTTTTGTCGTATTGTACATGACAGTTGTATTAGTAAGTTGTATTTGTATTCTATACTATGTATCTGACGACCCAAGATGGGTGATGTATACCTAATTTTGGGGGCGTCACATGTGTACTTAATCCGTCAAATTCTTCACGAGAGACAAGATTAGGATTAGTCTGGTCAGATGAAGACATAATTGGTTGTACGCTCATTGCCTTTTTGGATTTTGAATGGGTAATAGGTTCAACTATTTCCCTGCGAAAAACGGACATAGTTTAGTTTTAGGGAATGTATAAATGTTTACATGATGTATGATGTATCCGTTTTAGGAGTATTATCCTGCAAAATGGATGTTAGCTGTTTGTAATACATGATAGCATGTTAATATTTACAAATATGTTTGTACACATATTTCTTCATATTTCCCATTATATGGAGATCAATATGGAATGAAATTACAAGTAATTGACTCTACGAGTAATTTGAAATGGGAATGTATGAAGAGACTTTCCTCCGTATTTGGTTTATCAGAGGCTGACCTATCTTAGGCTACTCTCGCGGCTTTTAGGCATGACGATTCCCAAATCATCACAATTTACTCGACGAGAAGTTAATCTGGTCTTTCAACTGGAGCAATTTTGGGTGGTGCCTTTCTTGAGCCTCATTGGAATTAGTCTCCCTACGAGTCTAGTAATTAAACACCAATAGGATAGCCTCCTGATGGAGGAACCACACAACATACATTCACATGCAACGTGTCTCACCGTTTATGAAAATGATGACATGTGCAAAGCACTAATATCATATGCATATATAGTGTAAAGCATTAAGTACAGTAAATAAATGCATTCGTACACATCCATCAAATATAAATGCAACATCCACACACAAGCATATAATAGTTTTGAAAAGCTTGTAATATCGGCTTAAGTCCTCTTACTGGAGGTCCCTAGCAGAGTAGCCACCTGTCAACGTTGGGATTTTTATTTGACCCTTTTCTGTTCTTGTCTTTTGGTGTTCTCATGTTAGGTGAGATTTGTTTGAAAAAACAAGTTGTGAAAAGGTCCGACATGTATATGTCGACGATTAGACCGTAAGAGTCGCCAGTTGTTTTTTTAAATGGTTGTACCAACACAACTGAGAAAAGATTTGCACATCGACCCAATGATGTGATACTTTTTAACGAGTTTGTGAAACCGAAATTTGTTAGGGTCTGGGGACTTGGTTATGCGGAGGGAAGGTGTTAGGCACCCCCCGACATCCGTGTTGCCACGGTGACCGCCACTGTTCAATTAAACTATTATATGAATGTGTGTGTGTGTGTGTGTGGATCAATGTGCAATTATCTGGAAGTAGTGCTATGCATCGTTATCACCTATATACAAAGGGTTTGAATTTCTGTATAAAAATTCAATTTTAGAAAGATACAACAATGATGTTTTGTAAAAAGAGGTTTTTTCAAACCCTTGTGCTCAATAGTAGTTGAGGCCTTTGATACTTCTATTTTATTATGTGTTCGGCTTGATTGCTTTTATTTTCGAGATGCGAACCATCTTTGAGAAAATAATGTACATAGCAGTGCCGAACTCCTTATGGGCATGAGAGTCGTCTAAGGAAATTCAACACCGTGAATAATTTACAAGCCGTGTACAGCTGAAAATATCCATCACGAGAACCGAATCTAGATTCAGTAGACTGAATCTGTGATCACGTGATTCCTAGGCTCACATGATGTAGCAATTCGTATGAAAGTTGTAAATAGTTATATATATATATATATATATATATATATATATATATATATATATATATATATATATAAGCGGTAAATATATATATAGACAATCAACCACCATAAAGCACCTCCATTGGGGATTGAGAAAATATAAATAAAGTTGTAAAAGCGATCAACCGCCACGAAGTAAACTCCAGGCGGGACGAAATATAAATAAAGCAATAAAACCCAATCAACCACCATGAAGCACTTCCATGGGGGATTGAGAAAATGTAAATAAAGCCGTAAAAGCGATCAACCGCCACGAAGTAAACTCCAGGCAAGACGAAATGTAAATAAAGCAATAAAAGGCCACGAAGTAAACTCCAGGCGAGACTGAAATGTATGTGTGTGTGTGTGTGTGTGTGTATATATATATATATATATATATATATATATATATATATATATATATATATATATATACAAGCGGTAAACGCACCAGATGTGAAATCCAGGCTCAATCAAACAGAGTTTGATAGATAGCAACATATATATATATATAAGTATATATATATATATAAAAGTAGTAAACGCTTCGGATGTAAATCCAGGCTCATCGAACAGAGTTCGACCACAGTATATATATATATATATATATATATATATATATATATATATATATATATAAATATATAAAAGCCACGGACCGAAGTCCGAGCATACACACGCAACACGACTCTCAATGTGAAGAACTGTGTGTGCATAGTAGTGGAGAAAGGCTTTAGAAAGTGTAAGAAGGCTTACAGTGGACTGCCAAAGAAGACTTCAATAGCCTTAAATGGATGAACACTTAGCTCTCGCCGGTAAAAATATAGCAATATAGAAGCTCACAACTGTTTAAAATGAGAAAGCACTCAGTTTATAGTGTGTACAGAGCAAATTAGACAAGGCTTCCTCGTCTTTTTTCAATGCAAAATGGCTGCCCAAGCCCTATATTTATAGAGGGGGGAGCCGTAAGTGTACCTGTTGTAACGCCCCAAAATCCGATCTATTTTTTACACCAGGATTCCGTACGTCACGGTCCCACTTCTTAATAAACATATATCATTATATACTGAAATATAACAACATACATCCTCAAATCCCAGGTTCTAGAAACCTTAACCTCTTTGATTACAAATAATGATAAATACATTATTCATTTCATATTACAAGAGTGAATTTTATCCACCACCAAGGATACATAACAGGTTATTAAAATAGTCTATAGTTCAATTTCATCTTTCTACATTACAAGTCTTCACTTGATCTTCTCGCTCATTTACAATTGAATGACACTTCATCTGGATACCGTCAACTTAATCTTCACGGGATCCTGAAGTTCTTCTAACATCGTTCGTTTACGCACAGCTACAGCTTAGAGTTTACGCTGAACTGCTCATTCCAATTCCTATATAACACACAAGGAAAATAACATGTACCAATTAGCTACATATTTGACTTACGCAATGGTTTACTTAACTTTACTTCTTAGGGTTCGCGTTCTTGCAATATAAATTTATGCGACTAACTTTCATTACTGGTTTACGGCTTCATGACATACGGAGATGTCTAACTCATACGTTCATCATCTTTGATGATTTACGTTCTCATCTTCTTCTTATAACTTCTATAGGACTCAGCACACATCGCTTCTCTACTAGTAGCCCATACGGTACTCTGAGTGGTTTCCCACAAATAACCAACAAATAAGTTCCGTCTCGTCTACACTGTCTTTCACAGTGAGTTAGATCGGTCGCCAGTTTCGTATATACCTCCGCTCTCTGAAAGAATTATTTAGGCCAGCTCCCATACGTCAACCATTAAAGGTTATGATTGTACTACAACCTAACTTTATCTTAACCTATCTGAGCCATTAAATTACAATGTTCGTTAAGTTAATTTCTTATTCATTTTGGCTTTCTAGTAACTAAGTGCCATACCTCAGGATTCATTCTTTATCGTCCAAGTCATATAGTATTTTGTATACTAAGAGCGATCATTCAAGTTAATTATTAACTCGACATCGTTACGTTAACTTCATTGTCTTAATTCATTTCTTTACCATTTATGGTTTAATCATTGATCTTCATTACCTTCGTTTATTTTTACGCTTTTAACGCTCTTCGTTCGCTCATTCGTAATTCGTTCATCCGAACTCATAACTCATTCATTCTTGAGTCCACAACTCACGTTTTCTACATTCTCTTACTTCCTTATGAAACCCTACACATTCGGGTTCATTTACACACTTTCTATTTCTCGATCGTCTTTTACAAAAATTTTGCCATAACTTCGTTATAGCTCAGTTTTAATCCGTTCTTCATGAACGTTTCTACCATTCTTAACCAAACAATAAGCAACTAACTTATACGCGATGGTTTTAAACTCGTCCATTAACAACAATTATACTAAGATGGTTTTAAATTTGTCTATCAACAACGTTCTTCGTGTTCTTCGCGTGTTCTTCGTTCGTTCTTCATTTTTAATCGATATTTTGAATTACGATTTCACTTTTTCTTGGAATTTGATGTTATAGAACACAATTCCTTACTCATTTCACCTACTCATTCATATAATCCACTCGGATCGTTCTAATTTATTACAAATCTTACACTTCCTTAAGAAATTTATAACATAACTTCACATGCCTATTTCTTCATTTCTCTTGATTTCAACTGTGAGACCCCAGATTTTATGAATAAATATTTAATTTTCTCAAAATAATTTTTTTTAAATATTATGGTGTGGATTTGATATAATGTTATAGTTGTGGATAATATTTATAAATTTTGCAAAGTTTGCAAGTTGTTATATAACATTTGATTGGTCGGGGAGTATTATTTTTGACAGGAAATATTCGTACGACGGTACAATCATTGGTGAATCCCACAACGGAATTATTGTCGGATTGAGAAAATGACAAAAATATTTTTATGAAAATAACGGTGTAAGTTTTACCATTAACTGTTTAAACACCCGGTGTTAAAAGTACAGTAATACACGTGATTGCATAGTAGCATACGGTATTGATTATTAAGGCTTACGTGATAAGTCACTTAGTTTTATTTTATTGGTATTATTAATGTAATAAAACAGAAAAACTTTTTATATAAAACATAATACTTTTGTAAAGTTATTCATTTTATTAGGCTAATAGTAAAATCTTTTTATATAAAATAGAATACTTTTATAAAGTTATCTATTTTATTAGACAATAATTAGAATATATTATATTTTATTATGCATAGTGTTTGTATAGTGCCTGCATAGTGTTTGCATAGTAAAATCTTTTATAAAGTTATTCGTTTTATTAGATTATAAATAGAATATATTATATTTTATTTAAAAGATTTTGCTATTAGCCAAAATAATTAGCATAGACATATAAAGAATGGTTCTTTTTAAAATCCATTAGATCCAAAAGTTGAACCAATTCTTTCCTTTTTTAAATGCACACATAGGCACGATTTCAATAAACTTCGAAATCTAGCACAGCTAGATGACTTGGAATATCCTATTTCTCCATCTTCCTTCATTGTCTTACTTGTGACAATACTTAATCTTCTCTAGCACCTTCAATGCTAAGTCTACTAAAAAGACTTCGTTTTCAGTCTAAGCATTCCTATACCTTAGTATAGTCCGTTAACTTACCACACTTTATGTGTTTAGGAACTTTCCACAACCATATGTGTTTAAGAACTTATCTTCGCAATATATAATCTAAGAACAAATCAAGGATTATCCATACGCTTAGGGCTCAGAAACATAGCATATAACTATGAGTCACAAAATTTTCATAAGTATGAGTTTCAAGAACTCGCACCTATCTTAACATTCTCTACCTATCAAGTATATACATGACAAACGATTCACCTTCTCATCATATACATATTGATAGCGTGACATACTATTCCAATGATTATCATTGTAATAAGCTAAGTAATTGTTACACCAAAGAACAAACCGCTGCCCATACAAAGGTTAGTATAACTCAGCTATCACATGAGTCCTCAATCGAAATCTTAGAACTTCTTACTTCCTCTTTACTTAATACGAATTTTCTTTAATTCGTATGCTAACCTTCATAACTCAATCTGAGTTCTTCTTCCTATAATACTTCGCAGTACCATTTATCTATAGCATTAGCTATAAATCATCCATCGTTTAACAGAACAACTATTATTACGATTTACTATGATCACGTGGTGATCTTCTTCCTTAATCGTTTAACTCAACGATTTTCTTATCCTTCTCTCTACGATTATAGTCTTAGGTACTAATACCTAAGATTTATAACCTATCAGCTTTGATACCAACCTGTAACGTCCCGAAATCCGGTCTATCTTCACACCCAAATTTTGTGCATCACGAGTACATCATCTTCCAAATATACATCATTATATAGTGAAATATAACAATATACATTCTTAAATCCTAGGTTCTAAAATCTTATAACCTCTTTAATTACAAATAATGATAAAAACTTTATTCATTCCATCTTACAAGAGTGACTTTTATTCGCCACCAAGGATACATAATAGTTCATTAAACTAATCTATAGTTCAATTAACTATTCTACATTACAAGTCTTCTCTTGCTCTTCACGCTCATTCACATAATAAATGGCACTTCATTTGGATACCACTCAGCTTGATCTTTACGGGATCCTTAAGTTATTTCTAACATCGTTCGCTGAAAATATTTTTCATTTAAAGCAAGTGTGAGCAATCAATTGCCCATCAAGTCATAGCAGTTGAATAAATAACTTCAAAAATTCAAACATTCTTTTAAGACTTCCATAACCGAATAAAGGTTACGAAGTAGCTGGAATAATAGGAATAATCTCGATTCCTATCATCTTAAAACATTAGTCACATACTCTTTGAAATACTTTCATTCTTCTACCTTTTTTCATACACATCCTGTCTGGCTAGAATCATTAGCACAGACTTAACAATAACGGTTCATATATAAAACAAAACATACTTGTATTGAACAGCTCAATCACATAACAGTTCATCTCATAGAAACACCAAAGTGTTTATATTTGTGGCACAAGGCCTCATACATACTACCACCTTGTACAAATATCACACATTTGCACATAGACAATACTTCTTAAGTTCAAAATCTGGGAAGTTTAAGAAACTAGCATTCATTTAATATGAATGAAGTTAGGAAACTTACCTTACGCACAGCCACAGCTTACGCTGAACTGCTTATTCCAATCCCTATATAACACATAAGGAAAAAGTAGATACACCAATTAGTTATATACATGACTTACGCATTGGTTTACTTAACTTTACTTCTTAGGGTTCGTGTTCTTGCAAACTAAGTTTATGCGACTAACTTTCCTTACCTCTTTACGGCTTCATGACATACGGAGATGTCTTACTCATACGTTCATCATCTTTAATGATTTATATTCTTATCTTATTCTTATAACTCTTCTAGGACTCAGTACACATCGCGTCTCTGCTAGTAGTCCTTATGGTACTCTGAGTGGTTTCCCACAAATAACCAACAAATAAGTTCTCGTCTCGTCTACACTGTCTTTTATAGTGAGTTAGATCGGTCGCCAGTTTCGTATATACCTCTGCTCTCTGAAGGAATTATTTAGCCCAACTCCCATATGTCAACCATCAAAGGTTATGATTATACTACAACCTAACTTTATCTTAACCTATCCGAACTATTAAACTATAATGTTCGTTAAGTTAATTTCTTATTCATTTTGGCTTTCTGGTAAGTAAATGCCATACCTCAGGATTCATCCTTTATCGTTTAAGTCATATAACCTTTTGTATACTCAGAACGATCATTTAATTTCAATACTATGAGGTCATAGCTATAAATATTTTCTATTAACTTATTTGTACCTTACAACGTACGGTTCATTCGACTCGGAACGTTGTCTAAGATATTCTTATTAACTCAGCTTATTAACGTTATACGCCATTATCCTCATTATCTTACGGTCGAACCATACATAATGTGTAGGATCTACCCGTTTAATATTTCCGTACACTCAAACCTACGTCGGCTAAAGTGTTTAACGCTTACTTCATTATAACATTCCTTATCCGACTCATATTCGGACTTTCATTAAATCTCATTACCGTTCGTTATGGCTTTCATTCGTTATCCATTACGTGAACCCCACGTTCATTATTCTTTCTTAATGTCGAAGTCATACAGTTCGTTGTATGCTAAGACCTATCATTCATCGCAATTGCATTCCGTTTACGTTCTTTATCTTTTAATCTATTCGTTCAACCTTCATTAACGGTTTAAATCACTTGTTTAAGTGTTACGTTACGTGAACTTTATGTTCATATTTCTTTCTTGCACATCCCCCAGTAATTGAGCACTAAAAAGCTCAACACTGGCCTTGCCCTAGACTGGCGCTGCGGCGCCGGGTCCTTCTCTTCCTGTCGCGCTGCGGCTCGAGCCTACGTCACCTTCTCCCCCGGTCTGGCGCTGCGGTGCCAAACTCCACACTATCTCTCGCGCTGAAGTGTCACTCTGCAGTGGTTGTATGCACGGGTTGGCGTTGCGGTGCCGCCTCCTAAGGCTTACCTGCCGCTGCGGCGCCAAGCATAAATCCTAGAAATTTTTTCTAAGTCTTGAATCAAGTTTGAGACATGTACTTTGCAATCCCATAGCTTGATCGTTATAACTCAGAACGAGGTCATTCCAAAGCCATTCTCTTCTTTATCTTACGTACTTCAACTGTGAGAGCCCCAAATCTGGGTCCCAAATCACCACAGATCCGGTACAATCATTCTATAACTATTACGGAAGATATAAACATAAATTATTTATACATTATATTAAACACTATTTCCCCAAGGTCGAGTAACCTTAACTTATACACACATCATAACTTATTTGACTTTCAACAACATTAATATACAATACTTATACAAACTTAACTGCACACATAAACTTAAAACTGGAACTGTCTTTAACATTTCCTTGTATCCGACGTATTTATCTTAATCTATAATGTTTATCATGATATAGCGAGGGTGAGCATCAGTTTGCCCAACAAGTATAAGTTTATTTAAGGATATATCATGATTGAAAGAATTTGAATAATAAGCTGGCTATAATTCAACAATATAGTTATGAATTAGCATTAACAAATTTTTATAACTGAGCAAACATTGAACATGAATAAATATATCTGGACCGAATGATAATGAAGGTGATCAGCCTTTCATATCTAAAGAATACATGCAATGTACATATTGTACGATTCAGCAAATCATAGACATGATAATCATGAATGGTTATTCACAAGCATATACGCAAAATTATAACTCAGGGTTGAGTTAAAGAAAACTTATCTGTTTCATTGATTATCGTTACGCATTTTAATAAGCTTTGTCTGAAGTCCTAATATATAAATAATATCGATATACAAATTAGAATAATATTATCACAATAAAAAATAATCTAAACACATTACCACATAATCCTAATAGTCTATACAACACATAAAACCTAACCTCAAGTCAAACTTTTACAGTCTGAGTCGAGTTCGGCACAATTCTGATATCCCGACGGTTTAGTCGGATAAATATCGAGTTTAAGTTTAATTAAACTCTATCTAACACTTAACAATTATCTTAGATAATTATATTATCAGCCAAAATATTTTTCATAGGTTTGTAATAATTTTCAAGTAATTATTACCATTTATCATGATTTTTCAATCATTAATATCATATTAATATGAATTAAATACTACTTCATTCCATTATCATTAATATTTATTTAATATTAAATATTAATGAAAATCACGATATAATATTATAATATATTTATAATATCTCAAAGTATTTTTAATACTTTAAAATCATATTTATATGACTTTTAAACAGTTAAATCCATTATCTGATAATTGCTATTAATATGAAAATATAAATATTTTCATGACAAATTATCAAAAGTTATATTTTATAACTTAAAATATTTTTATAACACTTCAATCATTTTTATATGATTTTTAAATTATTAATTCTATTTTTTCAGAATTTATTTAATACATTTATTTAAATAAATTAATTATCATTAATATTAATTAATTAAGGAAATTCATCATAAAATATTAAAAGTCATTAAAAATAACTTAAAATATTTTTTTATACCATAATATAATTTTTCATGATTTTTTATGTATTAAAATCATTTTTAAATAATTTATTTAATATCATAATTAAATAAATTAAATACCATTATTATTCCAAAAATATTAAATATTTATGAAATATATTCAGAATAATTAAAAACTAATTTTTAGGCTTTAAAATAATTTTTAGGAATTTATTTTGTATTTTTAATAATTAAAAACTATTTTTATCTATTTATTAATTAAAATAACTAATTTCATAAATTAAGTGTCGCTATAGGGGTTTTAGGCGACAAATCCGTCGCTGTTGGTGTTCTTTGTGTTCTTGAGCATTCATAGTCAGTTTACAGGTTAGCTAGTTTGACCACCATTTAATATTTGGTTATTATGTTTCTGGGCTTGCTAATGGGTTATGATTATAGTATGAGTGTAATACTACAATCACGAACAAGTTCCATAGCCATAACATCACATAACCGCAAGATCCAAGCTCGCAAAGTTACTGTCAGAGGCCTGCTGGGTTTTCTGGGTTACCCAAAAACCCAGACAGGTTCGAGTGCTCATTATGTGGCTCAAATATTTTAAGGTTCTGTTCATTAGTTAAGTGTTCTGAAGGTCTAAACATGTAGTACTAATGTCAAGGAACACGTATGAATCAACAGCTAAGTCCACGTACATCAAAATCGCCAGATTTAATCCGGTCAAAGTTTGCTAGAATAACTGTTCTTGAGAAATCTGGGTTTTCCAGATTTCTTCACCAGGCTGGTGGTCAACGCTAGTTTGACCATGATTATATTTTATTCTGGTTATGATATGGGTGTTCTAATGGCTTTAATGTATAGCATATATGTCAATCTACCTATATATTGCATAAACATGGCCAAACAACTTAACAGTAGCAAGATCGAAGGCCACAAAAATGTTGTTAGGAAGTTCCTGGAAATATGGGCTGCCTAGAATTTAATTTTCGTGAACGGTCACCGCAGTTTGACTGCTCATATCTCTCAATCTATTCATGATTTGGCCCTGTTTCTAGTTTCAGATCATAGTCCACATGACGTACAACAGATTTATAACATAAAACAACAAAAATCAAAAACAGAGAAGGATCTAAGGCCTCTGACATATGGCTGTCAGGCCACCTTTTCAACTTTTTTCCAGATTTCTAAAAATGCTAGTTTCGTGCATCTAAGTGTTATAGATCTATGATCTATCTACCCAGATCACTCAAAGACACCCTCTAACAAAACTTAAAACATCAAACCATAACATCTAACATAAAACACATGGATCTTCGAGTCTAGGGTTTATACCTCCTTTAAAGCTTGATCTTGATTCTGATCATCATTATCTGATCATGACTTGTTATGGATCATACAAGGGACTGAATAACTTAAGAATTTCGTGGGTCTAGAGGGACAGAGACTTGGTTGGGTGTTTATGAACAAATAAGCCATATTAGTGTACTTTTCTCTCTCTAAATCTATATATAATTTGATGCAATAATGTGGCTGAGATGTTGTGGCTGATTTGCTGGAGATATTAGGCACATGTAGTGGTTAAAGTTAGTCACCAACTCCACTCTTTGGAAATATTTTTACTCCACCCAATTAAAAACCTAAAAAAGGCATAATGGTCATTTGGATTTTAATTTTTAATGGCATACTTGTCGTTTGCCCTAGCCCTTAGGGTTTAGACTTTAACCTTTAGGGTTTAGGGTTTAACCCTTTGCTTTTTGCAAATTTAATTTCTAAGATTTCCAAAATTAGGTTTTCAAAATAAAAAATTCATATTTCTAAATTATAATTAGGGTTTTCTAATTATATTAAAATTTCCTAATCATAATTCAAGATTTCTAATTAGGATAAATATTTCCTATTTAAAATTGCTAATTTAGCAATTAAGTTTCATAATCGTGCATTAGGGTTTCCTGCTAAACAATTAGGGTTTTCTAAAAATTAATTAGGGTTATCCCTAATTAAATATAATTAATAACGTTTAAACCTTATACTAGCATTTGCATTCTCAAATTAGGGTTTTCAACTTCTGAATTAGGGTTTTCGATTCCCGGAACTGAAATTAGGGTTTCCCGAACCGATTTTAGGGTTTCTTATGAATCGCTGGGGTTTGCTAACTAAACGTTAACGTTCTATATATATATATATATATATATATATATATAGGGTTTGACACTGATATAGGTTATCTGGTCAACCCTTGACGCTTAACCACATTCTGTACACATACATGACCATACACATAGAACATATACACTTAAACCATGAATCCTAAATAATTGTCCAGAAAAATTTTAAATTCACAAAATTCCTTCCTGGAAATCTCAAATCCATTCACTTATTTTCTGTTTAGGTTTATTATTTAACCTTAATTCAATATTTTAAGATTTTATAAATATTCAAATTCTCGGGTTGTCACATCAACTTCCCTCAAACAAAAATCAATTCTGAATCTGTTAACATGCTATTCAATTGCCTTAATCTTCATCCTTTGTTCATTTTACGTTATTAACGTTCTTCGTCTATTCGTTCGTAATTCGGTCATTCGAACTCGGAACTCATTCATTCTTGAGTCCACGACTCATGTTTTCTACATTCTCTTACTTTCTTATGAAACCCTACAAGTTCGGGTTCATTTACACACTTTCTATTTCTCGTTTGTCTTTTACGAAAATTTTGTCATAACTTCGTTATAGCTAAGTTTAATCCGTTCATCATGAATGTTTCTATCGTTCCTAACCAAGCAACAAGCAACTAACTTATACGCGATGGTTTTAAACTTGTCCATCAAAAACAAATTATACTACGATGATTTTAAATTTGTCCATCGACAACATTCTTCGTGTTCTTCGCGAGTTCTTCGTGTTCTTCGCTCGTTCTTCATTTTTAATCGATATTTTGATTACGATTTCACTTTTCATTGGAATTTGATGTTATAAAACATCGTTCTTTACTAATATCACCGAATCATTCATATGATACATTCGGATCGCTCAAATTCTTTACGAATCTTATACTTCCTTATGAAATTTATAAAATAAACTTCTAATCTTTATTTCTTTATTTCTTCATGATTTCAACCATATGAAATCATTCTTAACATCATTTACTTCTTATTCTCATTAAGCTATGTTTTTAACATAGAAACTTAAAGAAAATTTACTTAGGGTGAGGTTCCGTATTACCTTTCTTCTTTAATCTCTTCCCGTTGGACAAAGTTTACTCACGAGCTAACCTTTCGTCTTCCTTTTTCTTCCCATCCGAAATCTCTCTCTCTCTATATCTCTCTCAAGTGTTGGTGATTTTCAAAATCACACGTAAATGAAAATTAAGCTTCCTTTTATAGATTTTCTATGCTAGGGGCAAAATAGTCATTTTGCCCCCAAAGTCGCTATTCACACCTCCTTACTTCCACCTCCTTACTATTCACGAAGCTTCCCTTTGAAGCTTCATACTTCCGTCTTTTGGAAGTCGTCCGACAGTTTTAAAAACTGCGATTCTCGGAATCCAATTATTTTTGGATATTTCGTCTTTCCTCTATAGTTTAACTTTTACACATTTTTCGGAACTCCGAAAAACTGAAAAATACTTTTTGATGTTAAACGTTTTTCTTCACGTTTTTCCTAACATAGTTAAACGAATGAAAAGTACATAACAATACTTTTTCGGCGCTTTATTTGTCCATCTTTTGTTCTTGCCTTTTGGTGTTCTCATGTTAGGTGAGATTTGTTTAAAAAAACAAGTTGTTAAAAGGTTCAACACGTATATGTCGATGATTGGACTGTAAGAGTTGCCAGTTGGTATTTTTAAATGGTTGCACCAACACAACTGAGAAAAGGTTTGCACATTAACCTAGTGATGTGACACTATTTAACTGGTCTGTGAAACCGAGATTCGTTAGGGTTGAGGGCTTGATTATGCGGAGGGAAGGTGTTAGGCATCCCCCGACATCCGTGTTACCACGTTGATCGCCACTTTTCAATTAAACTATTATATGAATGCATGTGTGTGTGTGGGTCAATGTACAATTATCTGGAAGTAATGTTATGCCTCGTTTACACCTATATACAAAGGGTTTGAATTTTGTATAAAAGTTCAGTTTTAACAAGATATAGCAATGACGTTTTGTAAAAGAGGTTTTTTAAACCCCTGTGCTCAATAGTAATTGAGACATTTGAAACTTCTATTTTATTAAATGTTCGGCTTAGTTACTTTTATTTTTGAGATGTGAGGCATCCTCGAGAAAACAAAATAAAAAGCAGTGTCGAATTCCTTGTGGGCATGAAAGCCGTCTAAGGACATTCAAACACCGCGAATAATTTACAAGCCATGTACAGCTAAAAATTTCCATCGCGGGAACCGAATCTAGATTCAGTAGATTGAATCTATGATCACATGATTTCTAGGCTCACATGATGATGCAGTTTGTATGAAAGCTGTAAACAGTTATATATATATAAGCTATAAATATATATATATATATATATATATATATATATATATATATATATATATATATATATATATATATATATACAGACAATCAACCACCACGAAGCACCTCCATGGGGGATTGAAAAATGTAAATAAAGTAGTAAAAACTAATCAACCGCCACGAAGTGAACTCCAGGCGGGACTAAATATAAAGAAAGTTGTAAAAGGCCACGAAGTGAACTCCAGGCCTGACAAATATATATATATATATATATATATATATATATATATATATATATATATATATATATATATATATACCCACACACACACACATATATATATAAACTGTTGTGGAATAACTTGATAATGTTAGCAATAAAATTCGGGCTCAATCGTGGCATAACTCGATAATGTTAATATATATATATACAAAAAAAGAAATAAAAAGCCACAGACCAAAGTCTGGGCACACGCACACAACGCGACTCTCAACGTGAATAACAATGCATGCAAGAAGTGTGGAAAAGGCTTTAAATGATGTATGAAGGCTTACAGTTGACTGCCAAAGAAGATTTAAATAGCTTTAAATGGATGAACACTCGGCTCATGCCGGTAAAAAAGTAGCCAAATATAAGGTCACAAGTGTTTGAAATAAGAAAACACTCAATTTATAGTGTGTATAGAGCAAATTGGTCAAGTCTTTCTCGCCTTTTCTCTTTTTAAAATGGCTGCCCCAAGCCCTCTATTTATAGAGGGGGGAGATGCAGGTGTACCTGCGGCAACCGCAGATGCACCTGCGGCTACCCGGGGTGCTTCAGGCTCTGTGGTTCCCTCCGTCTCGAAGTACTTGCACGCGTGCAACGTGATGTCCGCTCGAACTTTCAGAACTTCAATCTGGGCATCCGATCGAGGTGTATAAGACCCTTTTCAACATGATGTTGTCGAGAGCTACACAATGACATGGAAGTAGAGGTTGTACGAAGTCAGGAAGATGGGACCATGCCATAAGACTTCAAGTCTTCAAATTCTCTCCGGTGTGTTGTAGTCACTTGGGATTGGAGCTATTTGGTTCTTGTAGGACATTCCTGTGTGTAATGTATATTGAAATGTTGAAATGGAGCCAATGTGGGATTGAGGTGGCAAAATGATGATTTTGCCCCTGACCAGGGTTATCTCCGATTTTGGGATGATTTAGCAGTCGTTTCTCAGGATTATCTCTGAGATTGGGCTGCTACAAGTGCTGAATGCATGTCCTATCGGGGTTATCTCTGGGTTTAGGAGATGAGTGCCTCGGGACTATTACCGAGTGTTGAAGTTGATCGCAAGGGTTTAAAACAAACATTTCTGGGGCTATCTCCGGAACTGCAACTGCATGCCTCGGGGTTGTCTCCGAGGTTTGAACTGTATCTCCCATGGTTGTCTCCGGGATTGGAACTGAAGATCTCGAGGTTGTCTTCGAGATGGAATTGAGGATTCTGGGATTGTCTACGGAACTGGAACCGCATTCCTCGGGGTTGTCTCCATGGTTAAAACTAAAAGTTCTGGGGTTGTCTCTGGGACGGGACTGAATATCTCGGGGTTATCTCCGAGATGAAACCGAGTATCCTGGAGTTGTCTCTGGGACGGTGCTGATTTGACTTCCAGGGTTATCTCTGGAAGATAAGTTTGCCCTCCTACAAGGTTAGTAACAGGAATGCAAAATTTTGAGTGTCTACAATAACCTTAACTTAATACACATATTCATATACTACAGGGCTTACAATGTTGTTTACCTTCAATACTATTTACAATTTTAACTGTTCAATAATCCATTCCTGTAACTTGTCTGTGCATTTGCTTGTGTCCGAAGTATTCGTCTTAATCTGAAATGTTTATTATGATATAGCAAGGGTGAGTAACAAGTTTGCCCAATAAGTTTAAGTTCAAAGAAAGATATATCATGATTGAAAGAATAATAAGCTGACTAACAAACTTTCAACAATATAATAATTGTAAAAGAACATGAATCAATTTTCATAACTAAATGACCGAGTCAATAATAATGAATGGCTAACAACGAACATGAACAATTTTACTGGACCAAATGGTAATGAAGGTGATTAGCCTTTCATACTTGATGAACATATGCAACATACACAACGTGCGAATCAATAATCAAAGATGTGATATAATCGACAATGATTAATCACGAACATACTATACAATAACGACTCAAGTTCGAGTTACAAAACTTGCACAATAAAAGTATAGGAACTTGCTCAATAAAAGAGTATAGTTCAAGGAACTTGCCTGCACTGTCGATTACTGTTACGCAATCTAATTTTTAGCTTCAGTTGAAAGACATATTATTAATAATATTGATCTCTCAATTAGAATAATATCATCACATATACTACTGTTAATTACAGTTATTATACAACTTAAACACTTATCACATAATCAAATATTAGATTATTCCTTAAAACACGTTATTATTATTGTCCTTTGATAATTTGTTAATCACTATATCATATACATTATGATTTAAAACTTTAATCTTATGTATTATAAGTTCTTCTTTAAAATCTAATAAGTCAAATAATAATCCAGCAACCTGGATTATCCAATCATACCACTCCAGCAACCTAGATTGCAATCCAGCAAACTGGATTCCAAATCCAGCAACCAAATAGCCAATCCAGCAAACCAAATTGAAATCTATCAAACTGGATTCCAATTCCAGCAGCCAGATTGCAATCCAGCAACCTGAATTCATTAATTCTTCAATCCAGCAAGCCTATATTCATAAATCCTTCAATCCAACAAGTTGGATTCATAAATCCTTCCATCCAGCAACCTGGATTCATTATCCTTTTCACGAAAACACCAAATCAACTTATTATTTTTCAATCTTTTCTCCAAACATATATACATAAATTTCATACACAAAAAGTATTTTTCCATAAATTTTCAACTCCTTTAAGTATTTTTCAAAAATTATTTTTAGTTCGTAGCTTAAGAAATTAGCCCTATCATGCTCAACTCCAGAAATTCTCATCTGTTGAAAATATCTTATGCGTTTTAACGTGAGCCTCCAGTTTAAATTTCGTGGCCATCAGAGTTATAGAACTCCGGTTATAGCCGTTTTCATTGAAAAATCCCAAAAATTGAAATGGCCATAACTTGGTCATTTTAAGTTGGAACGAGTTCATTTTTGGACAGGAGCTACTTTATATCATATATTTTCATTTTCCAAAAGGACAGAATTTATTTCATAAATTAAGTGGCCGAAACTTCCCTTGGAATGTTCTGGGCAATATGTATTTGTCATTTTACAATTTTTACTTACTTTAACAAAAACAGTCCATACAAAAATGTACAACTCCTTTTTCAGTTATTCTACTTGGAGATGTTAGAAAACTTATCATATTATCATCCCTAAGTTTTTCAGAATTTTTGAATGTCAGATAAATAACAAAACTGCCCCTGGCACTGACTGCACCAAAATAGTTTATTTCCTCTTCTAAAACGTGGGACTATTTTTTTGCTAAAACAGACACTACGACTTGTGTACTCAACATTTTTGAGTGCTAACACTTGGGTTTAGTAGTTAGCTTACATATCTAGCACCTCTCTTTGACGGATCGCAAAAAGAAAGTGTAGATACAAAATGGTGAAAATCCATATTACATATAAAATTTATGGTTTATAAACTAGAAAAATTACTTTTCTTTTCTTTTGATTTCCAAACAAATTAACACCCAATATGGGTATATCTAAACATAAAACACTTATTAACTTGTAAATCTAGAGTTTTAAAGTTTAGAAATATATATTCAAGTTTTGATTAAAAGTAATCAAAATAAAATTACATAATCTAGTTAGAGTTTATACATTTGCTGGTGAGCTTCCTTCTTATTCTTTCTAAGTTTGATTATGGAGCTTTGATGACTTACTAAAAACTCTCCTTTCTCTCCTTCATGTAGCTATCATTCCTCCCCTCTCTCACTCTGTCTCTCTCTCTCTCTTTAGTTCTTGTTAGAAGAAAACGAAGCGATAGATGAAAGAGAGTATAGTTTAGATATAAGGCATATAGCCAAACACATCACCCCCTATTTTTTTATCCTCCACTAACCGGTCATATGGCCATTAATTCACCACATTCTCTCTTTCTCCTTCTTTAATAATCATTACGTAAATATAGAGAAGAGTATTAAGCAATGTGGCTCCTTAAAACATTAGACACCTAGCTATTTGAGGAAATATCTTGTACAAGTAGGTGGTGCTTATTATTGATGACATGCTCCCTCATTTTCCTCTCCTAAACATTCGGCCATGTGGCCTTCTTTTAGCCCAATTTGGTTAGATTTTTAATGCTTTTATTTTACTTATCAAATGACCATTATGTCCTTCCATACTTGAACCATCACTTGGGCTTTTTAATTAATTATTTGGGCCAACACTTGGGCTTTTAATTTAGTTCTTTGGGCCATGTACATTAACATAGTCCAATACTTTTTAATATTATCTTTTCTTTCCCTAATTATTTAATTAGGGTTCTCATTCACTTCAATTGTAATTTAAATCCTTACTTACATACACTTAATTTCTTAACCCAATTAGACTTGCTATAATTAGGTTATAAAATTAATTAATTGAGATGTATAAAATAAATCTCTTAGAATTAGTATATATTTTAAATACTAACATTCTCCCATTATATAACCCTTAAGTTATACAAATTTTTATTCCTAATATATAATTAGGTCACCTTAGTTTCTTTTATTTGTTTATATAATAAACAAAAATAAATCATCACATAATCACAATACACAAAACCATATAAGTCATTCACAAAATTTTTAAATCCATACCTTATTTTCAGTCTAGGTCTTATTATTCAACATTTATTTAATCAATTAAGATTTTATTAATCGTCTAAATTCTTGGGTTGTCACACATCCTCCTCCTCGTCCTCGACATTTGGTACATCAACCCGGATAGGACGAATTACTGACTCCGTCAACCGATGAGGCTATCGGACTGGGCGAGGCCGAGGCACATCCGAAGCTATCCTCCTCACACCTGAAGAGGTCCTACAGGAGCTACTCGACTAGTCTGGATCCATATATCTGGACAAAAGTCTCCAAATCACCTCAGAAAGGGTGTGATATATTCTAATCTGGAGCTTTTTAAATGTATTTTATGTCTATATGCATGCATGCATTGTGACACCCCCAAATCTGGGTACTCCATTCTCACATAATTTGGTGTTCAATATTCAAAAAAATTTATATATAACTACCCATAAACAAGGAGAAATACATAACTTAAATAGCTTAAACAATAATCTTCCCCATTAAAGGGTTATATCAACTTTAAACATTCTCAGGTAATCTAACATTTAATTATTACATATGTCTGTAGAATACACCACAAAATAAATTAAGTCTTATAACATATTTCATCTAAGTAAATTCAAATAAATCTTCATCCCTTAGGCATCTTACCTTTTCCTTTGCTGGAAGATGGCTCATCAAATTTCTTAACTTTAGCTGCAGTGCTAAATGCAAGAGTGAGCAAACAATTGCTCACTAATATAAAGAGTGATAATAGTAGTAACATAAGAGTAAGTAATGAATACTGATTAAATAAGAACTTGTTCTTTGAGGCAAAACTAGTAAACAAGTTTGAGGTTTCTATCTGAGGGTCTTTAAGACCATGAACTATGTCATGAGGTTATTAAGTATATCTACTTCAACCTTTAATAGTCACTAGAATATACAGACTTTTACTTTCGTACGTAGGGGGATCATCTCTTTCGTACCATGTATTGTGCACAAACATCTAAACGCTAACGTGTACATAATCCCTTATGTTAGGGTTGTTCATCTCATATTGACTTTAGGATTTCTGCACTAAAGAAAGTTTAGTTTGGAACTAGCTTATCAGTGGTTCTAGAATTTTAGAACACTATTCAATTATAGATTAGTGCAATCAATAAGAGTTTGCTTGCTTTTTAAAAGTTCAGCACAATAGTATAGGATTAAGCCATGGTATTTAAGTCAAGAATTTAATAATAACAATGTACAATTGAATAGAAATAGTACGTATGCAAAGTACTACATTCAAAATAGTTAGGAAATCTCATTAGTAACAACGAAGTTAAACAGTACATACTTTGAATAGCAAGAACGAGAGTTAGGACTGTAAAACTAGCTCAATGTAAAGAATTAGAATACAAGAGCTTGTATTAACATAAACGCGATGGAATCAATAAGCTTGGTTAACTATAATGCAAGGTTTAGAAACTTGCATAATAATGAATTAGAAAACTTGCTTGACAACGATAGGTAAACATGGTTATGAAACTTGCATTCATTATAAAGAGAGTGGAGTTAGGGAACTTGCCTCATGTGTAAGCTACACAAGTATAATAAATATTTGATAATTACCCTACATGTAAGACCCCAAATTTTATGAAATAAAAGTATTCAATTTTCTTATAATTATTATTTTATTTCGTAAATGGTTAAATTAATAAAACGTTAAAGTTAATTATGATATGTGAAAATTTTGCAAAGTATGCAAGTGGTTATATAATATTCGATTGGTCGGGAAATATTCATTTTAACAGGGAATATTCGTACGACAACACAACCATTGGTGAACCCCACAAAGAAAGTATTGTCGTAGTAAGAAAACGATAGAATTATCTTTTTATAAAAATAATGGCGAAAGTGTTACCATTAAAACTGTTGAACTACCCGGTAGTAAAAGTACAGTAATACGCGTGGTTACATAGTAGCACATGGTATTGATTGTTGATACTTACGTAAGAAGTTACTCAGTTATACTCAATTATTGCTACAGTAATTGCTGCATCATATCTCTCATATTATTGATTCAATTATTGTCACAATATCATCTGTATAATATGTTATATTATTAAATCAATAATTAAGATGACAAAGTTATTCATATTATTATTTGTAATATTGACAATGTCTAGAAGTTCTGTCAATGAGAGGTTTGGTCACCTAATTACGCGCCAATAAGGAGAAATCCTTATCGAAAAGCCCCTTTTTTCCTGGGAACGACCTGGTTATTAAATATTATGAGTTATAATATTAATGGTGAATAAGTTCGTGTTGATTAAAGATGAAATTGATAGTCCCATTGTGTGAGAATTATTAGTGCTAGTGGAAATCGACATTTATTTCGATAATAATTGATGTCTAGAGGTTATATTGACCAATCGAGTAATTAACCAGATAAATGAGCAATTAATTGCTATTAATTCACAATCTTATAACTATGTGTTCACATGTGTGTACTATTAATTCACATAATTTACTATTAGGGGAGTTGGTGCAATATTGATAATACTTGCATGACAAAATTAGAAATAGAGGTATAGTTGAAGGTACTATACTGTAATTAGTTTTCTGACATGATTATACTATTGAGTCACATGAATGAACAATTAATTCACATAATTTACTATTAGGGGAGGTGGTGCAAGATTGATAATACTTGCAGGACTAAATTAAAAATTAAAAAAACAAAGAGAAAGGTATTATACTGTAATATTTTGAGCCCCAAAATATAAAATTATTGAAACTATATTTTCATATAAATAGAAGCTCATTCTTCCTTCATTTCTCACCAATTCACTAAAGCTATAGAGTATTTATTATAGAGAGAAATTATAGAGAGAAAGAAGAAGAGAAGTCTGCTACCTCATTATTCCGATATCCAATTTTTTCTAAGGTAAGTGGTATTATTCCTTTGTATTCATGAAGAGAGTTATTTTCTTTCAATACTCGTAACGGTTGTTATTCTATTCTTTATTATTTTGTTGGAATAACCTGTCTATGCGAAGTACCATATACATGGTGAAATTCTTCTGTTATTCCATTCTTTATTATTCTGTTGGAATAACCTGTCTGTGTGATTTATCGCATACCCGTTGAATTCTGTTGTTATTCCATTCTTTATTATTCTGTTGGAATATCCTGTCTGTGTGGATTACGCATGACCTTGTATCGTTCTTTATTATTCTGTTGGAATATTCTGTTTGTACGGATTATGCATGACCTGGTTCCATTCTTTATTATTCTATTGGAATAACTTGTCTGTACGGTCTATCGCATGCATGGTGAATTCTTCTGTTATTCCATTCTTTATTATTCTGTTGGAATAACCTGTCTATGTGGATTACAGCATGCATGGTGAATGATCATTCGTATTCATTCTTTACTAAATTGTGAAAATGATCTGTCTGCGTGGATTACCGCATGGCGGGTGAAAATTCATTTACAGATTCGTATATTCTATTATACTCGTATGAGATATCATTTCTTTTATACTCGTCATGGAATATCATTTTTTTTGGTATTCTTCTTTTACGAGTTACTATTCACCCAATTACTATTCACTCTAGCATTATTCACTAAGGTATTCGGGGCACTTTTTGTGCTGAAGTACTATTCACGAGTTACTATTCACGGGTTACTATTCACCTGATTACTATTCACTCTAGTATCATTCACTCGGGTATTCAGAATACTTTTCGTGTCGGGATACTATTCACGGGGTAATATTCACCCAAAAAATATATTCTTTTCTATCCAAATTATTTTTGGTACATGAATATTATTCTTGAATTTTACTCTACAAAGCATTATCATGTTGACAATTTGAACGTTATTGATTTCTGGATAAATTAAATTATAAATCTTTAAAATTTATCCTTGAACTTGTTTTATTGAATTATTATGTCATTGTCATCATCCTCATGCTTATATTGTGATTAAAGTCATATTTAGCTTACGTGCATAGATGGACTTGGTATGATTATGACCAGGGATTATTCGGTATAATCATGACCGTAATGTGATGAATGATGTGGTAAAAGTTCTCATTGGCCTGTAGTTCATTGATGAACAGTTGTTGGTATGATTATGACCAGAGATTATTTGGTATAATCATAACCATTGATGATTACATAAATATCCTTGGTCGTGATGTAGGGATGATTCGATTTTATTTATTAAGCTGAGTCTCAGCGATAAAGTTGATGAAAAACTTTTTAAATCATAGAAGATAATAGATTTTATGCTCTACTTGACTCTTCTAATGGATTGCTTGTTCTGCTGCAGTTAAACTTGTTGTCTTTTATATTATATCAGTTTAACATTGTTGAAGGCTAAAGATAATTTATTCTGCATTATCTTAGTCATAATATTTCATATTGGGCTAGTTGAGCTCACCCTTTCTTTCGCCGTTCTCTTCATGAAATGAGAATATAGCTGGGACGAGTCGGGGAACGGATTGACGGTCCAGATGGTTGTTTTAGTAGTCCTTGCTATTTTATAAATAGTGTGACAATAAATGTAATGAGGACTCCATTGAGTGTGGATATTGTCTAGATGACAATATTCTTATTAAAACTCTTAGCTTATGTTTTGTCGTATTTTACACGACAGTTGTATAATTAAGTTGTATTTGGATTTATGTACCATATATCTGGCGACTCAGAATGGATGATGTATACCTATTTTTGGGGCGTCATAGTTGGTATCAGAGCTTAGGGATATGATCCCTGGCTGAGATGTAAGACAAGAACTAGGAGGGGAGGGATGGGGAATTCCTTCGCTAGGATGACCTACCTAAGTTTATTTGGTATTTAATTGGTCGGTCAGAGTATAGGGATAATATGTGATATGTTAATTAACCCTTGTTTTATGGCAGTATTTGAAAATGACATCTGAAAATGTTGAGATAAGCAATGAAGCACATGAAACCGTTGAGTCACCAACGATCAATACCCAGGATAATGTGCAACAGGAAGACAATAATCCTTAGGTAAACAATAACACTGATGAAATGGTGAACGATGGGATGTTCAGAGGCTTTATGCAATTCATGCAACATCAGGCGAGAGAGACTTCAGTTCAAAATGCAGGTGGAAACACTGGCAACTCTCGGATGGTCACCGCCAAGCAGTTCAAGGAGCTGGGACCGCCGAAGTTTTTGGGAAAGCCAGAACCACTTAAGGCGGAGATGTGGTTAAAGCAGATCACCAAGATATTTGATATCTTGGGATGCTCCGAGGAGCAAAACGTTCCATTTGCTACCTTTATGTTGCGTGAAGAGGCAGATTACTGGTGGGAATCTGTAAAACGTACCCAGCCTAACGCACTCAAGATGTCTTGGGAGAAGTTCCAAGAGTTGTTCAACGATAAGTACTTTTCCGAAAGTATTCGTCACATAAAAGAGGCAGAGTTTATCAAGTTGGAGCAAAACTATATGACTGTGTCGCAATACGAGGTTAAATTTGTGGAGTTATCACGGTTTGCATCCCATTTGGTCCATAATGAGGAGCGAATGACGCGAATCTTTCTAAGAGGTTTGAAACCTGAAATACGTCAATACCTAATTTCTCACAAATTGTGTTTGTATTCAGATGTAGTGAATATGGCTCAGTTATTGGAGCGCGATAATAAGCCAGCCCAACCAAAGGATAATGAGCAACAACACGATAATAATCGTACCGGTGGCAACGACCATCTGAACAATGATAACCATCGTGGGAGAAATTATCATGCAAAGAATGGTAACCACTTTGGTGGTAATCATGGCCAAGATAATAGGAGTGGATATTTCAAAAAGAGAAGGTTCAACAACGATGGAAAGACAGCAGCACCAACACCCGTTTTAAAGGAAGGAGAACGATCACCAATTGTATGCTTCAAATGCGGAGGGGAGGGATATATCAGTCCAAATTGCGTGATGTATTCCAAAGCATGTTACAATTGTGGAAAAAAAGGTCACCTAGCCCGATTTTGTCATGCACTAAAGTCAAGTCCATCTGGGATGGTGGCACCAAAGGCGGATACGGACAAAATAAAGTCGGTGGTTTCAGGGAGAGCATTTTTCTTAGCTTTTCAAAAAGCGAGTAGCCCGAACAAAGTTAGCATGGGTTAGTTAATTATAAATTCTTGCGAAGTCTATACCTTATTAGATACTAGTTCTACCTATTCTTTTATCTCTCTTGCTTGCGTTTAATGTTTAAATTTGACCCCAAAGAAGTTAGACTTTGACTTATTGGTTAAAACTTCGTTAGTAGAAACCTTCGTTACCTCTACTATTTAAAAATCTTGTTGATTCAAATCGACACATTAACGTTACCTGTCGATCTTATCTCTTTGAAAATACTGGCCTTTGATGCGATTTTAGGAATCGATTGGTTAACTACTCATCATGCTTTTCGTAAGGTTGTTAGCTTTCATATTCCTAACCAACCTGTTATGCGAATTCAAACAACCAAACCACTAAAGTCAATCACTGTCATATCAAGCCATAAGTAAAGAGCCCCGAGCCTTTGGCTGGTGACTTCCTTGTGTGGAATGTACCGAAACCAGACTTTTCATAGGCGACGTTGTGAATAACGGTGGCAAGTTGATAGGTATCAATGTGACGTGTTATCCAAGTCTTGGATGAGAGTCACAGTTTTGAATGACATTTCTATTGTTAAAAAATTTCCTGACGTATTCTTGAAGACTTCTTAGCCTACCCAGAGCGTGAAATTGAATTTTGTATTGACCCTAGTACAAAACCTATTTCTAAAATCCTTAAATATTTTTCTTCACCCAAAATGAACGTATAATGTGCCAAAGATGTTGGCTCGAGTTGTTAAAGATTACGACTATACCATTCAATATCATTATGGAAGAGCGAACGTTGTAGCTGACGCATTGAGTAGAAGATCGTATGCGTTTACGAGTGCGATGTTGTTAACACAAAAACCCATTTCGTATAACTTACAAATGATGAAGATAGAGTTAAAGACTCTAGGGACCTACGTGAAGATAGAAAATATACGATTAGAATCGACTTTAATCGATAAAGTTAAAGACCGTTCAAGCTACACACCCGGAGCTGATGAATGTGAAGAAGAAGGTTCAAGAGGACGTTATTCTAGAAGCAAGACTCGATGAATAGAGGAAATCTCAACCCTCGATCTAATTGGCCCATTTATAATCCTCGATCGAGTAGGAACTGTGGCCTATTGACTCGTTTACCGTCAAGTATGTCGCGTGTTCATAACGTTTTTCCCGTATCGATGTTACGTAATTAGGTGGATGACCCGAACCATATTATTGAATTAGAACTAGACGAGATAGCAGAAGATTTAACGTATGAGAAGATACGTGTTAAAATCTTGGATAAGAAGGATCATATTCGATACTCAAAGGTTATACCTCAAGAGTTGGAATATGAAATGAAGTCAAGGTATCTTCACCTCTTCGGCATACCAGGTATTTCATAAGGAGGGGAGATTGTAAGACCCAGAATTTTATGAAATGAAAGTATTCAATTTTCTTATAATTATTATTTTATTTCGTAAATGGTTAAATTGATAAAAGGTTAAAGTTAAGGGTGATATGTGAAAATTTTGCAAAGTATGCAAGTGGTTATATAATATTCGATTGGCCAGGAAATATTCGTACGACGACACAATCATTGGTGGACCCCACAGCGGAAGTATTGTCGTAGTAAGAAAATGACAGAATTATCTTTTTATAAAAATAACGACGAAAATGTTACCGTTAAAACTGTTGAACTACCCGGTAGTAAAAGTATAGTAATACGCGTGGTTGCATATTAGTACACGGCATTGATTATTGATACTTATGTAAGAAGTTACTCAGTTATACTCAATTATTGCTACAGTAATTGCTGCATCATATCTCTCATATTATTAATTCAATTATTGTCACAGTATCATCTGTATAATATGTTATATTATTAAATCAATAATTGAGATGACAAAGTTATTCATATTATTATTTGCAATATTTATAATGTCTAGAAGTTCTGTCAAGGAGAGGTTTGGTCACCTAATTGCACGCCAATAAGGAGAAATCCTTATCGGAAAGCCCCCTCTTTCCCGGGAACGACCTGGTTGTTAAATATTGTGAGTTATAATATTAATGATGAATAAGTTCGTGTTGATTAAAGATGAAATTGATAGTTCCATTGTGTGGGAATTATTAGTGTTAGTGAAAATCGATATTTATTTCGATAATAATTAATGTCTGGAGGTTATATTGACCAATCAGGTAATTAACCGGATAAATGAGCAATCAATTGCTATTAATTCACATGCTTATAACTATGTGTTCACATGTGTGTACTATTGATTCACATGATTTACTATTAGGGAAGTTGGTGCAAGATTGATAATACTTGCATGACTAAATTTGAAATGGAGGTATAGTTGAAGGTACTATATTGTAATTAGTTTTTTGACATGATTCTACTATTGAGTCACATAGATGAACTATTAATTCGCATGATTTACTATTAGGGGAGGTGGTGCAAATTGATAATACTTGCAGGACTAGATTAAAAATGAAGAAAAAGAGGAAGGTATTATACTGTAATATTTCTAGCACCAAAATGTGCAATTATTGAAACTATATTTTCCAATAAATAGAAGCTCATTCTTCCTTCATTTCTCACCAATTCACTAAAACTATAGAGCATTTATTATAGAGAGAAATTATAGAGAGAAAGAAGAAGAGAAGTCTGTTACCTCTCTATTCCAGTATCCAGTTTCTTCTAAGGTAAGGGGTATTATTCCTTCGTATTCATGAAAAGAGTTATTTTCTTTCAATACTCGTAAGGGTTGTTATTCCATTCTTTATTGTTTTGTTAGAATAACATGTCTATGCGAAGTACCGCATACATGGTGAAATTCTTCTGTTATTCTATTCTTTATTATTCTGTTGGAATAACCTGTCTGTGTGGTCTATCGCATGCCTGGTGAATTCTGCTGTTATTCCATTCTTTATTATTCTGATGGAAAATCCTGTTTGTGCAGATTACGCATGACCTGGTTCCGTTCTTTATTATTCTGTTAGAATATCCTGTCTGTGCGAATTATGTGACACCCCCAAATCTCGGTACTTCATTACCTCAAGATTCATTGTTCACTTAATTAAATCATTCATATCTAACTACTCAATCATAATAAAAATTGAATAATAAACCTTCGCTTAAGGGAATACATAAATAAAATCTCCTAGGTTATCTAACATTTAATTACAATCATTCAAATACGGAAATTAAATAAATACTTCATTACATCACTCAAAATAAAAGTCCGATAAATAATTGTCAACATATTACAAGTCGTTAGTACTTGTTCATCATTCCATTTCCTTTACTGGTACTAGGTACATCTACCTTCTCATCTTTAGCTGTAATAGTTATATAAGCAAGAGTGAGCAAACAAAGCTCACTTGAAATAACAATGATTAAAATCTTACAACATTTGTCAACTAATAGACTCAATAGAACTGAACAATATGTTATATTAACATTATGAAATATACAACTGAGGGTCTAATGACCACGAACCATGTCCACAATTATAAGTAATCTTTCAACTTTAACTTTAACAGTTATAAGACTATAAGAACTCCACGTACTTAGGGGGATCAGCCCTTCGTACAATGTATTGTGCACAACCATTTCAACGCTAAGAGTAAACCTCTTATAAGAGAGTTGTTCATCTCAGTATTAGAATACAAGTCCGCACCAAAGTAGGTTTGGTTTGGATACATTTCAAGGAAATTTAGAATTCAACGGTCATCAACTAAGGATTAGTTGAATAAAAAGAAAAAACGGTATACTATAGAATAATTATAACTGAATCGACATTGTAAATTAATATCATGCTTTAGGAATAATCTAATAGCATAAACATTGAATAATCATAACATAATTTGCTTGAACAATATTAAATCAATGTTATTGATAATTGAATACTAAGCATGCATAGCGAATAGTAATTTGAACGATAAAGTTATTCAATACTAGGATATCAAAATATAGCAACTCGCATGCTAAATAATAAGTTACATATTAAAGAAACTCACTCAATATTGAAATATAAGATTTAGAACACTTGCATCATCATGAACAACTAGATACAAGAACTTGCTTAATAATAAACAAACTAGCTCTACGAAAGTGTAGAGTTAGCAAACTTGCGTAATTGTAATCGAATTATAAGAATAATTTGCTCAACGAAACAATGGATTTAGAAAACTTACCTTGCATATAAGTTATATCGAAATTAACTTGAATCACAATACCCTATATATATATGTCATCATGACATAATTAGTCACTACAAAATATATATAACCAAATACATACATTATGTAAGATGTGATTTTTAATCACATAATCAAATTACATTAATCATAAAACTAGTTAATCGTTAATACATGATCATTCTTAGTATAGGACTACTGAAATCACAATTTAACAGTCCTACTATTAGCACATAACACTTTTTCAGACTTTGTGTAAATAAATTACAATGTCTGACCATTTTGCTAACTCGCGTTGCTGCGCCACAGTTTACACTGCGGGCCGGCGCTGCACTGGTTCTGCGGTGCGAAACACAGGCTAACGATTGGCGCTGCGGTGCGAAACTTATACTTCTGGGTGGCGCTGCGGCGCTAAACTCCAGTTCTGGACGACAGCTTCGGCAACAGTATGAACAAAAAGCCAATATGGCCTACAAGCTTCTTTCTAACAAACCAATTAACATGTAATACATACAGAGACGTCATGTAAACATAATTCAAAGACTCTTAACATGATTCTACCCATAAAACAACATAAACATCAAATTTAAAACACCCAATTTCACTATTTTTTGATAAAACTTCACTTTTGACATTTGTTAATGAAAATCATCACTGTAACTTTGTTTTTCAATCAAAACAATTAATTCAAAATATCATGTTTATGTTTATTCATCCTCTTTCAAATTTAACAGTTAATTTATGAATTAAGCAACTAGTTAAACCTTAATTTTTCTTTAAACTAAGCCATATTCATATATTTTCATATAGACACACTGTAATATGGGTTTCCTCACAAATTACATGCATACATGAATTAATTGACTAATCACATATATAACTTACAAAAACAATCTTATAACAAACAATTTATTATACAAAACCATAAATCACACACAATTTATCATTCACAAAGCTATTACATAGTTTAAAAATGTTTAGATGATACCTTGTATGCTAGAAGATGATAACTTTCTTCCTTTGATCAACAAGACTTCTTTTCTCCAATTCTTCTTACAAAACTCTCTAGGATTCTCTCTCAATTTTTCTCTTCTTCTCTTTTTCTCTTCTTTTTCTTCTTCTGAGTCTTTCTCCTAACTCTATTCGATCTTACGTAGTAAAATATAATGTATAATAGTAATAATATAGATATTAAGTATATAACTTTAACTGACATCAGTTATATTTTATTTGAAAATCAAAAGCCATAAGGCTTGTTTGGCTAGCTAACTAACAATAACTCATTAACTCTTACACCTTGTTTGGTAAATCTAATTAAAATAAAACAATTAATCCTTATACCTTGTTTGGTAAAACACAATTATACTCCTTTAATTTTATTTAATAACTCATTTATAGTAAGGTTATTAGTCACACTTTTATTTTAATTAAATTTTTAATAATCAATTAAATTAATTCTAATAACGATTTATTAAATTACTTTAACACATATATCAATACCACATAATTATAATTTCCTTTATAATTATAACTTTAATTTAATCAACTAACACTTCATTTTAAATTACAAATAAAAATTAAAATATAATAATTCATTTAATTATTATAAACTCTCTAACTTAATTATTAAATTAAATTAGAATATTAAACCATAACAATTAATTTCTTAACTCCTTAATTATTTATTTAACAAATAATTAATCAATCAACTCAAATCAAACTAAACAAATATTTATTCAATGATAAACACATCCATTAAATATTTATATAATTCAATAAATATTTAAAATTACAATTAAAATCTGGAATGTTACATCATTCCCTCCTTACAAGGATTCTGTCCTCAGAATCACAACTCAAACAACTCATTCGTTACATTCTTCCCTACTTACAAAGATTATGTCCCCAGAATCGAAGACACTGATTAAACAAATAACTCAGGGTAATCTTTCATCATTTTCTCTTCGAGTTCTCACGTCGTTTCTTCAGCATTGTGGTTCCTCCATATCACCTTCACAGAAGGTATCACTTTATTCCTGAGCACTTGTTCTTTCCTGTCAACTATCTGGATAGGAATCTCTTCATAAGACAAATCTTTCTCGAACTGCAACGGTTCGTACTCGATTACGTGCTTGTAATAGGGCTTATATGGTCGTAACACCGAAATATGAAAAACATTGTGAATGTTTTCCAACTCTGGAGGTAGAGCTACCTCGTAAGCCACCTCTCCAACTCTTCGCAGCACCTCAAAGGGTCCAATAAACCTCGGGCTTAGCTGTCCCTTCTTACCGAAATGAATTTTCCCCTTCCAAGGAGAAACTTTTAGGAATACATAATTTCCTACGTCGAATGCACGATCTTGTCTGAGTTTGATCAGCATACTTCTTCTGTTGATCTTGAGCTGCTACCAATCTTGTCCTGATGAGTTTGATAACCTCAGTAGGTTGTTGTACCAATTCTGGTCCTAGCAGTTGACGTTCACCGACTTCATCCCAGCACAGTGGAGTTCTGTACTTTCTGACGTATAATGTCTCGTAAGGCGGCATGCCGATGCTCGCATGGTAACTGTTGTTGTAATCGAATTCCACCAATGGTAAATGTTCTTCCCAGCTACTTTTGAAACCCATGACGCAAGCTCTCAGCATATCTTCCAATGTCTGAATCATTCTTTCGCTTTGGCTATCGGTTTGTGAATGATAAGTCATGCTCATTCGAAACTGTGTTCCTATACATTCCTGTAATCTCTTCCATAAATTTGAAATGAATCGCAGATCTCTATCTGACACAATTGACACTGGCACTCCATGTCTCGAAACAACCTCTTTAACATATAACCTGGCCAACTGATCAAGATTGAACCTAATCTTTATTAGTAAAAAGTGCGCTGATTTTGTAAATCTGTCCACTGTCACCCAAATCGCATCGCATCCTCTCTGAGTAGTTGGAAGACCCACCACAAAATCTATTGTGATGTGTTCCCACTTCCATTATGGTATTTTTAACAGTTGAAGTTGTCCGGTCGGTCTTTAATGCTCAGCTTTGACTCTTTGACATGTCAAGCATCTCGCGACACATTCTGCAACATCTTTTTTCATGTTCGGCCACCAAAAATGTAACAACCTGGAATTTTAGATTATCCAGAAATTAAGATTTAAAGAATTAGTTATTAATAAAATAAATTTTAATTAATACTATTATGTGCTATGTGTTTATTAATCGTTCTATAATCTAGAATGATTATAAGTCGGGAGTATTCTGGCTATGAGCTAGATTGAACGAGTAAGAATTTTCAAGACGAAAATAAAATTTTTCCGGGAACAAAAATATTTTCGGCGAAAAAGACGAAATAGGCACTATTCACCTGTTTCTGCTCGGAGATTTACTTTGAAATTCTGAGAAGTTCTTGATTACGTATAATCTTGAGACGTGATGGAATATTCAATAATATTTCAGTTATGGCAAAAACGAAGTTTTCGCCTGCGGACTCAAAACCTAAGGGTTTGGAGAATTGAGTTCCGAGAATGTTATGATCGTCTATAATGATTAGGGCTATTATGCGTGAGGAATACGAGTATGATACGAGTTATTATACGAGTATTGTATGAAGAGTAGTACGACGTATAATACGAATATCGTACCAACAAAATACGAAGAGAACACGATAAAGGAATGCGTAGAATACGATCGTAGAATGAGATAAGTCTTAATGGACTTGGTGTTCATGGACTTTGTAGAATCCAATTGGACTTGGATTATGTCAAGCCCAATGATTTGCAAAGTTAAGCCCAAGAAAGGCCCAATAAGAATTAGGGTTAAGGCCCAAACCAAGGAAAGAAACCGCGGATCGAACCGATGGGTAAACGGATGGGTAAAACCCATGGAGCAACCCATGGGGATGACCCATGGGCATAAGGGGCGGCCACTTGGCCACCAAGTAAGGGTGGTGGCCAAGTTAACTTGGTTGCCAAGTGTGGAATAGTAAGGAGGTGGAGGGGAAATGACCAAAATGCCCCTAGCTTTGAAAATCTATAAATACAAAAAGCTTAACTTTCATTTTCTAGGATTTTGAAAATCCTAGAACTTGAGAGAGAGAGAGAGAGAGAGGGAGCTCGGATGGGAAGGAGAATGAGGAGGAAAAGATTGCTCGTGTGCAAACTTTGTCCGACGGAAGAGAAATAACGAAGAACGGTAATTCGAAACCTAGTATCTTCTATAATTTTCTTTAAGTTTTATGTTTAAAAATATAACTTAATGAGAATAAGAAGTAAAAGAGATTAGTAATGATTTCATATGGTTGAAATCGTAAGAAAATGAAGAAATAAGAATAAGAAATTTAGGTTATAAATTTCTTAAGGGAGTATAAGATTCGTGAGGATTTTGAGCGATCCGAACGAATATTATGAACGAGTAGGTGAATTAAGTAAGGAATGGTGTTCTATAACATCAAATTTCAAGAAAAACAAGAATCGTAATCCAAAATATCGACTAAAATGAAGAACGAACGAAGAACGCGAAGAACACGCGAAGAACGCGAAGAACGTTGTTGATGTTCAAATTTAAAACCATCGTAGTGTAAATGTTGTTGATGGACAAGTTTAAAACCATCGCATATAAGTTAGTTGCTTATTGCTTGGTTAGGAATGGTAGAAACGTTCATGAAGAACGGATTAAAATTGAGCTATAACGAAGTTATGGCGAAATTTTCGTAAAAGATGAACGAGAATTTAAAAGTTAGTAAATTAACCCGAATGTGTAGGGTTTCATAAGAATGTAAGAGAATGTATAAAACATGAGTCATGGACTCAAGAATGAACGAGTTCCAAGTTCGGATGACCGAATTACGGACGAACGAACGAAGAACGTTAAAAGCGTAAAAATGAACGAAGGGTGAAGATTAAGCCAATGGAATGGCATGTTAACTTATTTAGAATGAAGTTCTGTCTAAGGCATATCGAAGTACGTAAGATAACGAAGAATATGGCTTTGGAATGACCTCGTTCTGAGTTATAACGAAGAAGTTATGAGATTTCGAAATCGGCGTCTCAAACTTGACTTAACACTTAGAAAAATTTTCTAGGTTTTTGTCTTGGAGCCGCAGCGCGAGAAGGGGCGCCGCAGCAAGAGCTCGGCCATGTACAGTGTTAAAAGATGCTGGAGAGTGGCGCCACAGCGCAAGAGATAGCGAAGGACTTGGCGCCGCAGCGCCAGTCCGGGAAGAGAGGAGAGAGAAGTAGCTCGCGCCGCAGCGCGAGAAAGAGAGTAGAGGCACGGCGCCGCAGCGCCGGTACATAGTGATGCCAGAAATGAGAATTTTATTTCTCAGATACTGAGGGATGTACAAGAAAGAAGTATGAACATGTAGTTCACGTAATGTAACACTTAGTCAAGTGTTTTAAAACCTTTAATGAAGGTTGAACCGAAAGATTAAACCAGAGTAAAAGAAGATGAACGCGAGTTACATAACCGATGTTCGGGGACCGTAGTCGTGATAAACGAACGTGAGGGATTGCTATGATTGTGATTCCTTAGACGTTGAGTGATGAAGGTAATGAATAACATTCCGATGTTATGTCATGATAAGAAGAGATAAGTGTAAAGCGTATAAACGCTATGAACGCAACGTTGTTGCGATAAATGATCGGTCTCAGCATACAATGAATCGTATGGCTTCGATATTAAGAAAGAATAATGAACACGAGGTTCATGGGATGAATAACGATGAAAGCAATTGAAACCTTGAGTGAAGGTTGAGTAAGAAGTTAAGGAACGAGCAACGTAAATGTCAAATACGTAAACGATCATTGTGAATCGTATTCGCATTGGACGAACGTTCTAAGTGTACAATGGTTGTATAACTTAGACGTTGATGAAGGTAGTAAGTAAGATAATGAAGAATGTTGAGTAACCGTGAACGGTGAAGAAACTAAGTTGAAGATAATAACGTATAACGTTAAGAAGCCGAGTTAATAAGTATAACTTGGATAAACGTTCCGAGTTGAATGAACCGGACGTTATAAGGTATAAATAAGTTCATATGAAATGTTTAACGCTATGGCCTCATAGTATTGACATTAAAGGATCGTTTTGAGTATACAAATGACGGTATGACTTAGACGATAAAGAATGAATCCTGAGGTATGGCATTTAGTTGCCAGAAAGCCATAAGGATTAAGAGATTGACTTAACGAACATTAAGTTTAATAGTTCGTATAAGTTATGAGAAGTTAGGTTGTGGTACAATTGTAACTTTGATAGTTGACATATGGGAGCTGGGCTAAACAATTCCTTCAGAGAGCGAAGGTATATACGAAACTGGCAATCGATCTAACTCACTGTGATGGCAGTGTAGATGAGACGGGAACTTGTTTGTTGGTTGTTTGTGGGAAACCACTCAGAGTACCATATGGACTACTAGCAGAGAAGCGATGTGTACTGAGTCCTAGAGAAGTATGAGAAGAAGAAAAGAATGTGAATCATCAAAGATGATGAACGTTTTGGGTAAGACATCTCTGTATGTCATGAAATTGTAAACCGGTAATGAAAGATAGTTGTGTAAACTTTTATTACAAGAACGCGAACCTTAAGAAGTAAAGTTAAGTAAACCAATGCATAAGCCAGGTATATGACTAATTGGTGTACGTTTTATTTCCTTATGTGTTATATAGGGATTTGGAGTGAACAGTTCAGCGTAAGCTGTAGCTGTGCGGAAGGCAAGTTTCCTAACTTCATTCATACTATATGAATGATAGTTTCTTAAACTTCTCAGATGTTGAACTTGAGAGGTTTTATCTATGTACTAATGTGCGATATTTGTACAAGGTGGTAGAATGTATGAGGCCTTGAGCCACAATGTGAACACTTTGGTATTTCTATGAGATGAACGGTTCTGTGATTGAGTTGTTCAATACAAGTATGCTCGGTTTATTCATGAACCGTTATTGTTAAGTCTGTGCTAATGATTCTAGCCAGACAGAATGAGTATGAAAAAGGTAGAAGAATGAAAGTATTTCAAAGTGAATGTGACTAATGTTTTAAAATGATAGTAATCGAGATTATTCCTATTGTTCAAGCTGCTTCATAACCTTTGTTCGGTTATTAAAGTTCCAAAGGAATGTTAAACTCTTGAAGTTGTATGTTCAATTGCTATGACTTGCTGGGCAATTGAATGCTCACACTTGCTTTAAATGAAAAACATTTTCAGCGAACGATGTTAGAAGAACTTAAGGATCCCGTAAAGATCAAGCTGAGCCCTATCCAGACGAAGTGTCATTCAGTATGTGAATGTGCGAAAAGATCAAGTGAAAACTTGTAATGTAGAATGATAGAA
Organism: Panax notoginseng; assembly: GCA_016801055.1. Lineage (NCBI taxonomy): Eukaryota > Viridiplantae > Streptophyta > Magnoliopsida > Apiales > Araliaceae > Panax > Panax notoginseng. The sequence continues at coordinate 136,158,686 of CM029016.1, forward strand.
TTAAACTATAGATTAGTTTAATGAACGATTATGTATCCTTGATGGCGGATAAAAGTCACTTGACCAAGATGTAAAGAATAATGTAATTATCATTATTTTTAATGAAAGAGGTTCTAAGGTTTCGAGAACCTGGGAATTGAGAATGTATGTCGTTATATTATAATATATAATGATGTATGTTGGATGAATGATGTACTCGTGACGTACGGAATCCGGGTGTGAAGATAGACCGGATTTCGGGGCGTCACAAAAAATGTCGTCTTAAGTCCTGATACATCTTCGTACTTCCTAGATGAATCGAATATCTTGTGTTGTGTGCTTCGGTCAAGATTTCTTCTATAATATCTGATACTACTGGAACCCAGATTCTTCCCTCGAATCGTAGTAATCCCTCGGTATCGATTTTTTATTTCAACTCTTTACCTTCGTTCACACCTCCCTTTATTTTTCTGCATTCTTCATCCTCTAGTTGAGCTTTCTTCACCTTGTCCACTAAAGTTGGACCAGCTTCTATCTGGAATAGTCGCTCATCGGATTCCTGTGGAAATTTGATTTCCAGCTCTAACCTTTCCATAGCTGAAATGAGGTCCTCCTGAGTGGTTATCAGCATCAACTTTTCCCGACCTTTCCTGATTAAAGCATCTGCAACCACATTCGCTTTGCCCGGATGATAAAAGATTTCACAATCGTAATCCTTTATCAATTTCATCCTTCTTCTTTGACGCATATTCATGTCCTTCTAAGTGAAAATATACTTCAAACTCTTATGATCTGTGTAGATTTCACATTTCTCTCCATAGAGATAGTGTCTCCATATCTTCAGAGCAAATACTACTGCAGCCAATTCCAAATCATGAGTCGGATACCCTTTCTCATAATCCTTCAGTTGTCTTGATGCATATGCAATAACTTTGCAATTCTACATAAGAACACAACCCAAACCTTTATGTGAGGCATCACTATACACCACAAAGTTTCCTGTATTATCTGGTAATGCCAACACAGGTGCCATACTTAACTTCTTGTTCAAAGCTTGAAAACTTTCTTCACACTTCTTCGTCTAAACAAATTTTACAGCTTTCCTTGTCAAATTTGTCAATGGCGTAGCTATCTTGGAAAAATCTTGAATAAATCTTCTATAATAACCGGCCAATTCCAAGAAACTCCTCACCACCGACGGTGTCCTTGGTTGTTCCCAATTGATTACAGCTTCCACTTTCGATGGATCCACTGAAATTCCATCTTTGTCAATCACATGACCCAGAAATTGTACATGATCGAGCCAAAATTCGCACTTAGAGAATTTCAGGTACAATTTTTCCTTTCTTAGTGTCTCCAAAGTCAAACGTAAGTGTTCCACGTGTTCTTCTTGATTTTTGGAATACACCAGAATGTCATCGATAAATACCACTACGAACTTGTCTAAGAATGGTTTAAACACCATGTTCATCAAATCCATGAACGCAGTAGGGGTGTTTGTTAAACTAAAAGACATCACCAGAAACTTGTAATGTCCATACCGAGTTCTGAATGTCGTTCTAGGTATATCCTCTTTCCTTACTTTCAATTGGTGATACCCACTTCTCAAGTCTATTTTCAAGAAGTATTTAGCACCCTTCAACTTATCAAACAAGTCATCTGTTCTTGGCAACGGGTATTTGTTTTTAATAGTGACTTTGTTCAATTCCCTATAATCAATGCAAAGACGCATTGATCCATCCTTCTTCTTCACGAATAATACTAGCGCTCCCCATGGTGATACGCTTGGTTAAATATGCTTCTTGTCTAGCAGCTCTTGCAGTTGTACCATTAGTTCCTTCATCTCTACCGGAGCCATTTTGTACGGGGCCTTCGATATCGGGGCAGTTCCTGGTGCTAAGTCGATCATGAACTCAATCTCTCTATTAGGCGGAAGTCCTGGCAAATCCTCCGAAAACACATCCTCAAATTCCCTCACCACTGGTATCTTTTCCAGTTTCACACCCTTTTTCTGAGTATCGACTATGTAAGCTAAATAACCCACACAGCCTTGACTCAACAACTTCTTGGCCTGCATAATCGTCAAACATTTCATTTGTCTAGGCGATTTACTACCATAGAAAATTACCTTTGACAGAGTCATAAGGTTTATGCATTTCTTTTGGCAATCAATTATCGCTCCATATTTGAACAGCCAATCCATTCCCAAAATAATATCAAATTCTCCAAGTTTAATCGAGATTAAATATACCATCATGATATTCTCCTTAATGTTCACCCTTCAGTTCTTGTATACGAACCTAACAGGAATCACTTCCCTAGTCGCAATTTCTATGTTCAAAGGGAAATTCAGTTCTTCTCTAAGCAATCTTAACTTCTTAGAAAATTCATCACATATAAACGAGCAAATAGCACCCGAATCAAATAATACATAAGCATCAATATCATTGATTGGGATAATACCTGACGCCACATGTGACACCCCCAAATCCTGGTACTTCATTACCTCAAGATTTGGTGTTCACGTAATCAAAACATTCATTTCTAACTACCCAATCATAATAGAATTGAATATGAATGTGGGGTTACCCAACTCTAATAATAAGGATGTAAGGTGATAACAAATAGACAATGTCTATAAAAAGAGAATGATAAAGAAGTTTAGAATAGAGAGTTATATTTAAGTATGGTGCAATTGTACTCTTTAGTAGTTTGGTATGGTTGTTAGAAAGGAGTTTGGAGGCCTAATTTGGCTTTTCGTAGTGTTCTAGAGCTAAAATTGCATAATCGTAGCAGCGACCCCCGCCCTGGCGGGCCCCCCTAGTGCAAAAACCCCCGCCCCGGCGGGGGGGTGTTCTGTCAAGCTAAAATTTTGAAAAAAAACTGACCGGACATAGTTTACTAAAATGAGTATAACTTTTTCATACGAACTCTGATTGATGCGATTCAAGATGATTCAGAACGAGGACGAATAGGCCTACAACTTTTATTCTTTAAGGTTTTCAATTTGAAATCGTTATGAAGGGTCAAAATGGTCATCTTTAGGACTGTTGTGTTTTCGAAGGCAATCGGAGGGCGTTAGACATGCACGTATGCTAGTGTAGTGCTCTTGACAATAAAAGATGTTGTTCTAAGTTATAAAACATGAATGTTAGTAAATATAATGATGCTTAACATTAATATAATGATGTATTATATTAATTTATTAATTTATATAAATATTTATTGGATATGTTTATTATTGAATAAGTAATTGTTCAATTTGATTGAGTTTATTTAGTTAATTATTTATTTGCTAAATAATTAATGTGATTAGTTAATTATTTATTTGTTAAATAATTAATGTGTTATGTGGATTGAATTATGTGATTAAGCAATTTATTTAATAAATTGTTATTAAATAAAGTGTAACAAATAACTATGTTATAAAGAGTTATTAAAATAAATTAAAGTAATTTTAATTTAGTTTTGCCAAACAAGGTGTAAGTATATTAACCCTTTATTTTTAAATGGTTTGCCAAACAAAGCCTTATGGCTTTTGGATTTCTTTTGAATTTAGTTTATTAAGTAAATAATAATATATAATATATATATATATGGTAACCGATATATATTATTAGGGTAATAGGTGTGGCGTCAGTTTTATACGTTTTAAATGTAAACGTTGGTTTTTAGTTAATATTATGTATATACTATTTTGGCTTAAGCCTAATCAAAATTTGGAGTTTGTCTGAGATAGTTGAGAGAGAGAGACAGAGAGAGGAAAGCTCAGAGATTGTCAAGATTTTCTTCAGTGATTTACAAGGTTTTCTAAAATCAACAAAAAGGTAGGTGCTTATAACCTTAAATTATGTGTATGTAATCATATATGTTTCACGCTTTATACTTACTGTGAATTTGATAGTCTGTGTTCTTGAAAGTCATTCACTCTGTTAAGGTTTTTACCAAAAATTATCTGTAAAATATGTTCTAGAATTGGTTATGATGTTACATGTTTTTATTGTTATAATTATTATAGTTAGCATATATATGTGTGTTGTATGCTAAATTACGTATTCAAGAAATTGATTTTTTTTCACAGTGGAAGCATGTGAGTACGAACTTGATTGTAGAATCTATCAAAGGTTATATATATATATATATATAATTGTATGCTAACTGAGAAATTGGACTATACATGTTAATTGGGATATATATTGGTATACTTATATTTCAAAGGAATCAAAATTGGTTAACAACAGTGTAAATTACATTCACTGCAAATTGATATTTCGTCAATGGAGTTTTTGTTTAAAAAGGAGTGTTTTCAAAGAATTAGTTATGATGGTGTTGATTAGTGGTTGATAATTAGTATATAGTTGATTGTTAACTTTTATGTGTAATTTTCATGAAGTTATTTAATTTTCTGCATTTGAATGATTGTTGTTAAAGGTTAGATAACCTAGGAGATTTCTTTTATTTAAGTTTAATCCTATATGGGCAGGTTTTCTTTTATTATTCAATTCTATTATGATTGGGCAGTTAGAAATGAATGTTTTGATTACGTGAACACCAAATCTTGAGGTAATGAAGTACTAGGATTTGGGGGTGTCACACCACATCTTTTAATTGCACAACATCTTGCACAGTCGTGTTAAAGGTTCTGGCTGTGGGTTTGTTTGACGCAGTAGGTCTAGCAATGGCCCATGTACGTCCACTGTTGCCTCCGTTGCTTCTTGTTGTTTCCCCAACTTTCTTCTTAAGGCATTCACGAGCGAAGTGATCCTTAGAACTGCACGTGAAGCACACGTTCTTTTTCAGTTGAGTGCAATTTGGGGCGATTTGACCTTCTTGGCCACATTTGAAGCATACACATTTCCCCATAAAGCACGCACCCTTGTGAAACTTCCCGCATGTAGCACATGCTCCAAACTTTTATTTTGCTGGTTACCCTGCATACTTCCAGCGGCCACGTTTCCATTCCACTTCATCTTCAAATTGTTGTTACCATTTCCACTACCTCCATTACCATTCTTAACCTCCACCTCAGTCTTCTTCTTCTTCTGTTCCTGATTGTACTTTGTCACTGCCTTACCCCCACCTTTAGCGAGTATTGCTTTCTCCATTACCGCTGCAAACATCTTCAACTGGAACAGAGAGACCCTACTGTACAGCTAGGACTTCAGTCCTTGTTCAAACCTCTTCGCTTTGTGTTCGTCTGTACTGACTTGGTATGGCGCAAACCTCACCAACTCATTAAATTTCACGGCATACTCAGATACCGTCATCGTTCCTTGTTTCAGTTCTAAAAATTGAACCTTTAGCTGACTCTTCGAAATCTCTGGAAAATAGGTCTCGAAGAATATCTCCTTAAACCTATCCTAGGTCATCACTCCTGGTCCTTCCCGGGTTTTATTGGCATGCCACCAATAACTAGCTTCTGCTTTCAATATGAATGTCGTAAAAGCAGTCTTCTGGTCATCCCCTACCCGAGCGACATCAAACATATTTTTAATCTCCATAACCTAGGTCTGTGCCTCGACTAGATTCATAGACCCGCAGAATTCAGGTGGTCAAACAGCCTTAAAATCCTTAAATGTTGTTCCTTGGTTCTGTGGTTGATTCTGCATTGCTCCTGTCAGTAATGTCACTAATTGTTGAACGGGGTTAACATCAACATTGTCGTTATTGGTTCCTTCAGTGGTTCTATGACGTGGTGGTTGTCGTCTGGGAGGCATTTTCTGTTAAAACATACACTCATTAGATTATTACTCAACTTCTTTAAGTACTTTCTACTTAACTTGCCTTCATAAAAGAAATAACCACATAACATATAACACTTTGAATGAAATAATAACTTTTATTTATTTTTAATCTCTTTGAAAAGATAAAACAATAGCATCACTGCTATTTACATAACCTTCCTGAACTACAAAAGTTTCAAGATAACATCATCATGATCATATCCCTTGGTTACATAACACTAGGGATTAACACATTTTATTTAACATTTTATTAATCATATGCATTCCCTACGATGTCCTATTTAGATACTCCGTAGCCTTTCGACGCTCTTCTTCCATAACCCAGAACATTGTTTGGTGATCTAACACGTACGATGGCAGAGTCTCGAACTGAATTGGATAACTCATGACTCGATCTTGAGCTCGATTGATCATGGTATTGAATACTTTATCCATCTCCTCCATCTTCATCCTCTTTGATTGCATGCCTCTTACTGCTATCCCGATTCGTTGATAAGCTTCTTCGTATGCGTCTTCAGCTCTTGCTCTCTTAGTAGCTTCTTCCTTCAGTTTGTTCTTCAGTTATGTGATCACCTCGATTAATTGTTCTTTCTCTCCTTCAGTTTGTACTAGCTTCTCTTCGACATTAGTCAGCCGTTCCTCACGATCCTGGATCTCATCGTCCTTCTATTCCATTGCAGTCTGTTGTTCAGCTACTATCTCTTGCAACTCCTCGACGATATCCTGAGGTTCCACATTGCGGTCGTAAACTTCATCGTACATACGAGCAGCTATCGAGGTTAGTCGAGTCTCTTCCTCCTCGTCCTCGTCATCCTCATCCTCATCCTCATATGGCAACTCAACGGGATCCTCCTCATCCATTTCCACATCATCATCCTCATCTTCAACCACTGTGACCAAAGGGGCTAACTCCCGTGGCAGTAGTTGCTCCCAAACAACCTGAATGTCGCGAGGCACCTCCTCTATAGGCATCTGAGGTCCTTCCTCCCTAGCCTGACTGGATTCTTCGACATTAGTCATCCTGACAACAAAATTTTAAGTTTTAATTATTATTAATCATTACTACTCGACACTCACGAGCACATAAGTTATAAACACATAAGCACATAAGTGTTTTATTAATTCTTCCTTAAAACTCGATAAGAGTATATCATCACTATCTTTTCAAAGGTTACTTCCTAAGGCTTTTCCCCCACCAAAGGTTCATAACCTAAAATTTTGATACCAACTTGTGACACCCCCAAATCTCGGTATTTCATTACCTCAAGATTCGGTGTTCACTTAATCAAATCATTCATATCTAACTATCCAATTATAATAAAAATTGAATAATAAACCTTCCCTTAAGGGATTACATAAATAAAATCTCCCAGGTTATCTAACATTTAAATAGATTCATTCAAATGCGGAAATTAAATAAGTACTTCAATACATCACTCAAAATAAAGTCTGATAAATAACTGTCAACATATTACAAGTTGTCAGTACTTGTTCATCTTTCCCTTACCTTTACTAGTGCTAGGTACATCTACCTTCTCATCTTTAGTTGTAATAGTTATATAAGAAAGAGTGAGCAAACAAAGCTTACTTGAAATAACAATGATTAAAATCTTACAACATTTGCCAACTAATAGGCTCAATAGAACTGAACAATATGTTCTATTAACATTATGAAATATACAACTGAGGGTCTAATGACCACGAACCATGTCCACAATTATAAGTAATATTTCAACTTTAACTTTAACAGTTATAAGACTATAAGGACTCCACGTACTTAGGGGAATCAGCCCTTCGTACAATGTATTGTGCACAACCATTTCAACGCTAAGCGTAAACCTCTTATAAAAGAGTTGTTCATCCCAGTATTAGAATACAAGTCCGCACCAAAGTAGGTTTGGTTTGGATACATTTCAAGGAAATTTAGAATTTAACGGTCATCAACTAAGGATTAGTTCAATAAAAAGAAAAAAAGGTATACTATAGAATAATTATAACTGAATCAACATTGTAAATTAATATAATGCTTTAGGAATAATCTAATAGCATAAACATTGAATAATCATAACATAATTTGCTTTAACAATATTAAGTCAAGGTTATTGAGAATTGAGTACTAAGCATGCATAGAGAATAGTAATTTGAACGATAAAGTTGTTCAATACTAGGATATCAAAATATAGCGACTCGCATGCTAAATAATAAGTTACATATTAAAGAAACTCAGTCAATATTGAAATATAAGATTTAGAACACTTGCATCATCATGAACAACTAGATACAAGAACTTGCTTAATAATAAACAAACTAGCCCTACGAAAGTGTAGAGTTGGCAAACTTGTGTAATTGTAATCGAATTATAAGAATAATTTGCTCAACGAAACAATGGATTTAGAAAACTTGTCTTGCGTATAAGCTATACCGAAATTAACTTGAATCACAACACCCTATATATATGTCATCATGACATAATTAGTCACTACACATTATATATAACCAAATACATACATAACGTAAGATTTGATTTTTAATCACATAATCAAATTACATTAATCATAAAACTAGTTAATCGTTAATGCATGATCATTCTTAGTATAGGACTACTGAAATTACAATTTAACAGTCCTACTATTAGCACATAACACTTTTTCAGACTTTGTATAAATAAATTACACTGTCTGACCATTCTGCTAACTCGGGCTGCGGCGCCACAGTTTACACTATGGGTCGGCGCTGCGGCGCTGCACTGGCTCTGCGGCGCGAGACACAGGCCAATGGCTTGGCGCCGGCGCTACGGTACGAAACTTATACTGCTGGGTCGCACTGCGGCGCCAAACTCCAGTTCTGGGCGACAGCCTCGGCAACAGTATGAACAAAAAGCCAATTTGGCCTACAAGCTCCTTTCTAACAAACTAATTAACATGTAATATATACAGAGACTTCATGTAAACGTAATTCAAAGACTCTTAACATGATTCTACCCATAAAACAACATAAATATCAAATTTAAAACACCCAATTTCACTATTTTTTGATAAAACTTCACTTTTGACATTTTTTTAATGAAAATCATCATTGTAACTTTGTTTTTCAATCAAAACAGTTAATTCAAAATATCATGTTTATGTTTATTCATCCTCTTTCAAATTCAATAGTTAATTTATGAATTAAACAACTAGTTAAACCTTAATTTTTCTTTAAACTAAGCCATATTCATATATTTTCATATAAATGCACTGTAATATGGGTTTCCTCACAAATTACATACATACATGAATTAATTGACTAATCACATATATAACTTATGAAAACGATCTTATAACAAACAACTTATCATACAAAACCATAAATCACGCACAATTTATCATTCACAAAGCTTTTACATAGAATTTTGGAAGAAGAAGACAACTAAACTTTAAAGAATTTGAAAAAAAAAGTTTAGATGATACCTTGTATGCTAGAAGATGATAACTTTCTTCCTTTGATCAACAAGACTTCTTTTCTCCAATTTCTCTCACAAAACTCTATAGGATTCTCTCTCAATTTTTCTCGTCTTCTCTTCTTTTTCTTATTCTGAGTCTTTCTCCTAACTCTATTCTATCTTACGTAGTAAAATATAACGTATAATAGTAATAATATAGATATTGAATATATAACTTTAACTGACGTCAGTTATATTTTATTTAAAAATCAAAAGCCATAAGGCTTGTTTGGCTAGCTAACTAACAATAACCCATTAACTCTTACACTTTGTTTGGTAAACCTAATTAAAATATAGTAATTAATCCTTATACCTTGTTTGGTAAAACACAATTATACTCCTTTAATTTATTTTAATAACTCCTCTATAGTAAGGTTATTAGTCGCACTTTTATTTTAATTAAATTTTCAATAATCAATTAAATTAAGTCTAATAACGATTTATTAAATTACTTTAACACATATATCAATACCACATAATTATAACTTCCTTTATAATTATAACTTTAATTTAATCAACTAACACTTCATTTTAAATTACAAATAAAAATTAAAATATAATAATTCATTTAATTATTATAAACTCTCTAACTTAATTATTAAATTAAATTAGAATATTAAACCATAACAATTAATTTCTTAACTCCTTAATTATTTATTTAACAAAATAATTAATCAATCAACTCAAATCAAACTAAACAAATATTTATTCAATGATAAACACATCCATTAAATATTTATATAATTCAATAAATATTTAAAATTAAAATTAAAATCTGAAATGTTACAAATTACGCATGACCTAGTTCCATTCTTTATTATTATCTGTTGGAATAACCTGTCTGTGCGGTCTATCGCATGCATGGTGAATTCTTCTGTTATTCCATTCTTTATTATTATGTTGAAATAACATGTCTATGTGTATTACCGTATGCATGGTGAATGATCCTTCGTATTCATTCTTTATTAAATTGTGAAAATGATCTGTCTACGTGGATTACCGCATGGCGGGTAAAAATCCATTTGCAGTTTCGTATATTCTATTATACTCGTATGAGATATCATTTCTTTTGTACTCGTCATGGAATATCATTTTCTTTGATATTTTTCTTTTACGAGTTACTATTCATGGGTTACTATTCACCCGATTACTATTCACTCTAATATTATTCACTCGGGTATTCGGGGCACTTTTCATGTCGAACTACTATTCACGAGTTACTATTCATAGGTTACTATTCATAGGTTACTATTCACCCGATTACTATTCACTCTAGTATCATTCACTCGGGTATTCGGGACACTTTTCGTGTCGAGAAACTATTCACGGGGTACTATTCTCAAGGTACTATTCACGGGGTACTATTCACCCGAAAAATAAATTTTTTTCTGTCCAAATTATTTTTGGTACATAAATATTATTCTTGAATTTTATTCTACAAAGTAGTATCATGTTAACAATTTGGACGTTATTGATTTTGGATAAATTAAATTATAAATCTTTAAAATTTATCCTTGAACTTGTTTTATTGAATTATAATGTCATTGTCATCATCCTCATGCTTATATTGTGATTAAAGTCATCTTTGGCTTACGTGCATAGATGGACTTGATATGATTATGACCAGAGATTATTCGGTATAATCATAACCGTAATGTGACGAATGATGTGGTAAAAGTCCTCATTGGCTTATAGTTAATTGATGGACAGTTGTTGGTATGATTATGACTAGGGATTATTCGGTATAATCATGACCATTGATGATTACATGAATATCGTTGGCCGTGATGTAGGGATGATTCGATTTTATTTATTAAGCTGAGTCTCAGCAATAAAGTTGATGAAAAACTTTTTAAATTATAGAAGATTGTAAATTTTATGCTCTACTTGACTCTTCTAATAGATTGCTTGTTCCGCTGCAGTTAAACTTGTTGTCTTTTATATTTTATCAGTTTAACATTGTTGAAGGCTAAGGATAATTTATTCTACATTATTTTAGTCATAATATTTCTTACTAGGCTAGTTGAGCTCACACTTTATTTCATTGTTCTCTTCAGGAAATGAGAATATAGCTGGGACGAGTCGGGGAGCGGATTGATAGTCCAGATGGTTGTTTTAGTAGTCCTCACTATTCTATAAAATAGGGTGACAATAAATGTAATGAGGACTGCATTAAGTGTGGATATTGTCTAGATGACAATATTCTTATTAAAACTCTTAGCTTATGTTTTGTCGTATTTTACACGACAGCTGTATAATTAAGTTGTATTTGGATTTATGTACCATGTATCTGGCGACTCAAAATGGGTGATGTATACCTGTTTTCGGGGCGTCACACTACATATACCATTAGAATCACAACACAAATTAGTTATGTTAATATTAACTTCATGGGTTCACTTCTCATTTTAGTCAAGTCTATAAGCTCTTGCTTAAGACTTGATTATCATACTCATACACATACCATGAATCTGAACTCCTAGTTATATAACAGTACCCGACATGGTGATTGCATAACAACACCAATTCTCATGACATCACATTATGAACTTTCACAACATACTAATTCATTATTTATAGTCTCAACGTTGTGATTACAATATGTTATTATGTCTTATAACATGTTTTAGGTCCTTTTATGATCACCAAAATATGTTAAGTAAACATCTCTAAGCTAAGCTGTTAGCAGCTCAATATTGGGTCTGACTGACCATTGGCGCAGCCGCGCCATGACTCCCTTTGAATCCGGCACGCCCGTGCCCAGAGGCAGCGCGCCCGCGCTCGACACCAAACCAGTTTTCTAGAATACGAATTTAGACTCTGTTCTAGGCCAACAATTCCAATTTCACGGTAACATGAACAAACCCACACACTATAAACTTAACTAAAGCCTTATTGCATATACAATAAAGCATTCTAACACCTAAAACAACTTACATAACCAAATTTAAAGGATTACAAACCATATTTTTGCTATTTTGTTTAATTTCAACACACTTAGCGAACTCAATCACCAAAATTTTCTTTTTTACCCAATTGACACCATTCAAACTACGTTGTTTTCGTTTCTTGATATACTAACACAATACATAACCAATTAACAAATAATATAAAGGATTGAACATGAAATTTTTAACTCAAACAAGCCATTTCATATATAGAACATTGTTACTTTAATTTTCTTCATACACCCCAAATTTCACGTATTTGATTACTAACGATTGCTTATATATGATGATTATCAGATTATATATTCATATCATCAACAACAATCCAACAAAAACTCAATTATAGAGAATACATATTGAAAATCAAAACTAGAAATTAGGAATAGATTACCTTGAATTCCTTGTTTTTCACTAGCAACAATGATAGCAAGTTCTTCCTTACTTTTCAATTCACAGAGAACCCTCAATTTTCTCTCTAGCACTCTCCCAATTCTCACTATGTTTCTCTGCTCTCTAGCCTTAGGAAAAACACGCATACCAAATAACTGATATAGGTCTCCCTCTCTCTCACGTATACTTCAGTTAAAAAACCAATAGGAGCCAGTTAGATTAAGCCAAAGGCCACAAGGACTTGTTTGGCTATACATAAACTTTCCATTCTAGTTTATTTTAATAATATTTATATTATTTGGTTCCATGTGACACACTTTAACTTAATCAATTTTTATACTTATTATTACACTTATAATAATTATAATTTTCATTATAATTATACTTACGCTTAATAAATTATTATATTTTAATTATTAGATTAATCCAGAACACCACTTTATTTTATTTAATCATTTTCTTAAATATTAAATAATTCATTTAATTTAATTATTTTATTAAATCAAATCTTCAAATAATAAAATCACCACTAATCAATTTAGTTAACGTACACACTTAACTAAATTATTGCACCACAATTTCATCAATTATTTATTTATCTCAATAAATAAATCAATTAAAATATTTATTTAATATAATAAATATTTAAAATAAATTACAAAATTCTCATTCATTACATGCATTACTTTAACACACGCCTACAGTAGAGTTAAAAATGCATGTCTATTCAATGCCTAGACTCATAGAAAATTTTCTCTAGAGTCTCCTTTGTAAAAAGGACTATCCACATACACGTAGACATGAATAGGTGGCCATTCAGTAGCACACCAATTCACAGTCATAAACATCCTATATGCATAAAAATATCTAAGTCATAATCCATAAGGGTAGCTTAATTACCATGATTACTTTGTTTTACAACCTTTGCTCATTTGTCCTCAAATAGGATAAGAAATAGCAGAAAAAGGGTGCCAATTTGATTGCTTTAAAAGTCAAATTTGTTCACATCAATATGTTCAGCATGGTTAAATACTAATATTTACTATGTTCAATATTTTTTTATCAAGTCATATGAGCATGCATATTTACTACTATGTGTTTAGAAGTATTTCATGTGATAACTCACTTTCCAACGGTCAAAACTTGAAAAGAAGACGTGCATATGCTACCAGGATAATGCCGAACACATGTACGGTGACGAATTTTGCAAAAAACAGCCTGAACTCAGCAGATCTGAAGAAGAACTCTCGGATTCTCTATGTGGCTTCCCTTGAAAATGACTTATGAAACGGAAAGCTGGCTAAAGTAGACCCACGGATGGCCGCGGGTCTATCTGCGGCTATCCTAGGTGGTCTCTACCCCCTCCGGCTCGATCCAATTTGAGTTACAAAGGAGGTCCCATAAGTTGAAAAGTCAAATCAGGAAAAAAGACGCTACGTGATTGAGTAACAAAGCCTGAAATCTTGATTTTTAGAGACCAAACTGTAGGTCTACATATCAACCATTGGTATTAGCCCAAACACAGGGTTCACAAAGCCAATTATCAAAGCTGTTGAAAGCTACCCTTGGTAATATCTTACAAAGGTCTGATGCCATCACAAGGGTTATAATTGCAATCACAACCATACATTTCTTCAAGAATCCATCCCCAGCGGAGATTCCATAGATGTTCATCCGTTTAAGCACATTTCAACGAAGGTCAGGCAGCCCTGACGTCATCAGCCATTGGCAATTAATTCCAGAGAAGCATTGTAGGTGGTTCGATGATCAGCCATTAAAACACATTTCAACAAAGGTCAAGCAGGCTTGACATCATCAGCTGTTAGCAATTAAATCTAGCGAAGCATCAGAGATGGTCCGATAATATCAGTCGTTGAAGCATATTTTAACGAAGGTCAGGTAGCCCTGACGTCATCAGCCATTGGCAATTAAATCCAGCGAAGCATCGGGGATGGTCCAATATGTTAGCCGTTGAAGCACGTTTCAACGAAGGTCAAGCATCATTGACGTTATCAGCCGTTGGCAAGTAAATCCAGCGAAGCATCGGGGATGATCCGATGATGTTAGCCATTGAAGCACATTTTAGCGAGGGTCAAGCTGCCTTGACGCTATCTGTCGGTGGCAATTAAACCCAACGAAGCATCGGAGGTGGTCCGATAATGGTAGCCATTAAAGGACATTTTAATGAAGGTCAGACAGCCCTGACAACACAATCTGTTGGTAGTAACTCTAATAAAGCACTGCAAAGATCTGACGATACAAACCAGGGAAAACCATCCTCATCGGGGAAAACCGATGAAGAAATCTGTTATACAAACTTTCATCAAACAGAGCACAATTCCCCAAGAGTCTCTCATACATGAGAAGAACATCTTCGGTAGAAAGTCTATGCTGAGGGTTAAGGACTTTGGTGATAACCCCAATATCAACATCATTGTCTCATAGAGCAGCCTTCATTCCATACACTCAACATACATTTGCATCATGTTGCATTACATTTGCATCATGATTATCCTGCCACATTTCAAGTCTCTAGTAGCCTTTATCCTATCAATGCCATTACATAACATAAATACGATAAAAAGGAGCATCTCTAGACACTCGAAATTTTTCATTCCTGTTAGTAACCCTGCAGAAGGGCAAAATCATCTTCCAGAGATAACCCTGAAAGTCAAATCAGCTCAATCGCAGAGATAACCCCGAGATACTCAGTTTTCAATCTAGAAGACAACCCCGAGATACTCAGTTACAATCCCAAAGATAACCCCAAAATGCTCAGTCCCGAGAGATGTATTTCTAGTTCTCGAGATAACCATGGAATAGTCAGTTTCAACCCCGGAGACAACCCCGAGACACTCAGTTCCAACCCTGGAGATAACCCGGGAGATCAGGCACACCTCAGAAATAACTCTGAGGACATTCAACACCTATAACAACCCAATCTAAAAGATAACCCAGAACAACGACTGCTACATCTGTGCAAAGCAAGAGATATCCCTGGTGAGGGGGCAAAATCATCATTTTGTCACCTCGATACTACATTCACGTCGTCTCAATAGCATTTCAACCCACATTTCATACCGAAGTGTCCCATAAGAACCATAGCTCAAAATCTCAATTGATTACTACACAAGACAGCACACCAGATAGAATTTGAAGACTTGAATATCTGGTTATAGACCCATCTTCCCGACTTCGTACAACCTCTTATCCTATGTCATTGTGTAGCTCTTGACAACAAAATTTCAGAAAGGTATAGCACGCCTTAATCGGATGCCCAGATTGAAAGTTATGAAGGTTCAAGCGGACAACGCGTTGCACGACTACACGTACTTTGAGATAGTGGGACCCACATGGCCTGGGGCAACCTGGGCAGTAGCAGGTAAACCCGCGGCTACCGCGGGTAGACCCACGACCATCAGTTCTATAAATAAAGGCTTTGGGTTAGTCATTTTAAGGAGGGAAAGAGCGGGAAACCCCGTCCATTTCACTCTGTACACACGTCTATAGTGCTCCAAATTGAGTGCTTCTTTTTTCTAAACACTTGTGAGCTCGTGTTTTGTACTAAAATTTAACCGGTGGAAACTAAATTTTCAGGTGTCAAAAGATATCTAAAATCTTCTTGGCAGCCCATTGTAAGATATTTCAAATTTTTAAGCTTTTTCTCACTTCCATACATACATATCTATTGTAAGACCCCAAATTTTATGAAATGAAAGAATTTAATTTTCTTATAATTATTATTTTTTTTCGTAAATGGTTAAATTGATAAAAGGTTAAAGTTAATGGCGATATGTAAAAATTTTGCAAAGTATGCAAGTTGTTATAAAATATTTGTTTGGTTGGAAAATATTCTTTTTATCGGGGAATATCCGTATGATGACACAATCATTGGTGGACCCCACAATGAAAGTATTGTCATAGTAAGAAAATGACAAAATTATCATTTTATAAAAATAACGGCGAAAGTGTTTCCGTTAAAACAATTGAACTACCAAGTAGTAAAAGTACAGTAATACGCGTGGTTGCATAGTAGCACACGGTATTAATTATTGATGCTTACGTAAGAAGTCACTCAGTTATACTCAATTATTGCTACAGTAATTGTTGTATCATATCTCTCATATTATTGATTCAATTATTGTCACAGTATCATTTGCATAATATTTATTATTATTAAATCAATAATTGAGACGACAAAGTTATTCATATTATTATTTGCAATATTAACAATGTCTAAAAGTTCTATCAAGGAGAGGTTAAATAATCTAATTGCGCGTCAATTGGGAGAAATCCTTATCGAAAAGCTCCATCTTTCCTGTGAATAATCTGGTTGATAAATATTGTGAGTTATAATATTAATGATGAATAAGTTCGTATTAATTAAAGATGAATTGATATTTTTTTATTGTGTGGGAATTATTAGTGTTAATGGAAATCGATATTTATTTCGATAATAATTAATATCTGGAGATTATATTGACCAATCGGGTAATTAACCGGATAAATGAGCAATTAATTGCTATTAATTCAAATACTTATAACTATGTGTTCACATGTGTGTACTATTAATTCACATGATTTACTATTAGGGGAGTTGGTGCAAGATTGATAATACTTGTATGACTAAATTAAAAATAGAGGTATTGATGAAGGTATTATACTGTAATTAATTTTTTCACATGATTATACTATTAAACCACATGAATGAACTATTAATTCACATTATTTACTATTAGGGGAAGTCGTGCAAGTTTGATAATACTGACAGGACAAAATTAAAAATGAAAAAAAGAGGAAGGTATTATACTGTAATATTTCGAGCCCCAAAATGTGTAATTATTGAAACTATATTTTTTTATAAATAGAAGCTCATTCTTCCTTCATTTCTCACCAATTCAATAAAGCTATAGAGCAATTATTATAGAGAGAAAGAAGAAGAGAAGTCTGCTACCTCACTATTCCAGTAACCAGTTTCTTTTAAGGTAAGAGGTATTATTCCTTCGTATTCATGAAGAGAGTTATTTTCTTTCAATACTCGTAAGGGTTGTTATTCCATTCTTTATTATTATGTTGGAATAACCTGTCTATGAGAAGTACCGCTTACATGGTGAAATTCTTCTGTTATTCCATTTATATTATTCTATTGGAATAACTTGTCTGTGCGGTCTATCGCATACCTGGTGAATTCTGTTGTTATTCCATTCTTTATTATTCTGTTGGAATATCATGTCTGTGCAAATTACGCATGACCTGGTTCCCTTCTTTATTATTCTATTGGAATATCATGTCTGTACAGATTACGCATGACCTGGTTCCATTCTTTATTACTCTGTTGGAATAACTTGGCTGTGCGGTCTATCGCATGCTTGGTGAATTCTTTTGTTATTCCATTCTTTATTATTCTGTTAGAATAACCTGTCTGTGTGGACTACCGCATGCATGGTGAATGATCCTTCGTATTCATTCCTTACTAAATTGTGAAAATGATCTATCTACGTGGATTACCGCATGGCGGGTGAAAATCCATTTACAGTTTTATATATTCTATTATACACGTTTGGTTAAAGTTTTGGCTTCTATACTCCATGAAATTAGTAGAATATCCTGGATATTTGCGCTTCATCCAGTTTCTTTTTATGAAAATATTCTTCTGAGCATTCTTGAATTTTACTCCACAAAACAGTATCATGTTGACAATTTGAACGTTATTGATTTCTGGATAAATTAAATTATAAAATCTTTAAAATTTATCTTGAACTTGTTTTATTGAATTATTATGTCATTGTCATCATCCTCATGCATATATTGTGATGACAGTCATCTTTGGCTTACGTGCATAGATGGACTTGGTATGATTATGACCAGGAATTATTCGGTATAATCATGACCGTAATGTGACGAATGATGTGATGAAAGTCCTCATTGCCCTGTAGTTCATTGATAGACAGTTGTTGGTATGATTATGACTAGAAATTATTCGGTATAATCATGACCATTGATGATTACATGAATATCCTTGGCCGTGGTGGAGGGATGATTTGATTTTATTTATTATGATGAGTCTCGGTGATAAAGTTGATGAAAACCTTTTTAAATCATATAAGATAGTAGATTTTATGCTCTACTTGACTCTTCTAATGCATTGCTTGTTCCGCTGCAGTTAAACTTGTTGTCTATTATAGTCTATCAGTTTAACATTGTTGAGGGCTAATGATAATTTATTTTACATTATCTTAGTCATAATATTTCTTACTGGACTAGTTGAGCTCACCCTTTTGTTTTCATTGTTCTCTTCAGGAAATGAGAACGTAGCCGGGACTAGTAGGGGAATGGAGTGATGGTCTGATATGGTGTCATAGTAGTCCTCATTATTCTATAAAATAGTGTCATAATAAATGTAATGAGGACTCCATTGAGTGTGGATATTGTCTAGATGACAATATTTGTATTAAAACTCATAGTATATGTTTTGTCGTATTTTACACGACACTTGTATAATTAAGTTTTTATTTGTATTTTGTACCATGTATTTGGCGACTCAAGATAGGTGATGTATACCTATTTTGGGGGCGTTACAGTTGGTATCAAAGCTTGGGGATATGATCCCTGGCTGAGATGTGAGACAAGAACTAGGAGGGGAGAAACGGGGAATTCCTTCGCTAGTATAACCTACCTAAGTTTATTTGATATTTAATTGGTCGGTCAGAGTATAGGGATAATATATGATATGTCAATTAACCCTTGTTTTGTGACAGTGTTTGCGAATGACATCTGAAAATATTAAGATAAGCAATGAAGCAAATGAGACCGTTGTGTCAGCTCAACCAAAAGGTAACGACCAACAACACGATAATAATCATACCGGTGGCAACGACCATCGGAACAATGATAACCATCGTGGGGGAATTTATCATGCCAGGAATGGTAACCACTTCGGTGGTAATCATGGCCAAGATAATAGAAGTGAAAATTTCAAGAAGAGAAGGTAATTTAGCTCAATTTTATCGTGCACCAAAGTCAAGTCCAGCTGGGACGGTAGCACCAAAGGCGGATTCGGACAAAACAAAGTCGATGGTTTCAGGAAGAGCATTTTTTGTGACTTCTCAAAAAGCGAGTAACCCGAACGAAGTTAGCACGGGTTAGTTAATTATAAATTCTTACAAAGTCTATATCTTATTAGATACCGGTTGTACCCATTCTTTTATCTCTCTTGCTTGCGCTTAATATTTAAATTTAACTCTAGAGAAGTTAGACTTTGACTTATCGATTGAAACTTCGTTAGTAGAAACCTTCGTTACCTCCACTATTTATAAATCTTGTTGATTCAAATCGACACTTTCACGTTGCCTGTAGATCTTATCTCTTTGAAAATACTTGCCTTTGATGTGATTTTAGGAATCGATTGGTTAACTACTCATCATGCTTTTCGTAAGGTTGTTAGTTTTCATATTCCTAATCACCCTATTATGCGAATTCAAGCAACCAAACCACTAAAGTCAATCATTGTCATATCAAGCCATAAGTAAAGAGCCCCGAGCCTTTATCTGGTAACTTCCAAGTCTTGGAATACACCGAAGCCGAACTTTCCATAGGCGACGATGTGAATAACGGTGGCAAGTTGATAGGTATCAATGTGACGTACTATCCAAGTCTTGGATTAGAGTCACAGTTTTGAATGATATTTCTATTGTTAATAAATTTTTTGGCGTATTCTTGAAGACTTCTTAGCCTAGCCCTAGAGCGTGAAATCAAATTTTGTATTGATCCCAGTATAAAACCCATTTCTAAAACCCTCAAATATTTCTTTACCTAAAATGAATGTAACGTGCGCCAAAGACGTTAGCTCGAGCTGCTGAAGATTACGACCATACCATTCAATATCATCGTGGAAGAGCGAACGTGGTAGCTGACGCGTTGAGTAGAAGATCGTATGCAATTACGAGTGTGATGTTGTTAACACAAAAACTCATTTCGTATAACTTACAAATGATGAAGATAGAGTTAAAGACTCTAGGGACCCACGTGAAGATAACAAATATACGATTAGAATCGACTTTAATCGATAAAATTAAAGCCGCTCAAACTAAACACCTGGAGCTGATGAATATGAAGAAGAAGGTTCAAGAAGGCGTTATTCTAGAAACAAGAATCGATGAATAGAGGAAATTTTAACCCTCGATTTAATTTGCCCATTTAAAATCCTTGATCGAGTAGGAACTGTGGCCTATTGACTCGTTTACCACCAAGTATGTCGCATGTTCATAACGTTTTTCACGTATCGATGTTACGTAAATATGTGGACGACCCGAACCACATTATTGAATTAGAACTAGATGAGATAGCAAAAGATTTAACGTATGAGAAGATACGTGTTAAAATCTTGGATAAGAAGAATCATATTCGACACTCAAAGGTTATACCTCAAGAGTTAGAATATGAAATGAAGTCAACGTATCCTCACCTCTTTGGCATACCAGTTACATACATAAATTTCGAGGGCAAAATTTCATAAGGAGGGGAGATTATAAGACCCCAAATTTTATGAAATGAAAGTATTCAATTTTCTTATAATTATTATTTTTTTTCGTAAATGATTAAATTGATAAAATGTTAAAGTTAATGGTGATATGTGAAAATTTTGCAAAGTATACAAGTTGTTATAAAATATTCGTTTGGTCGGGGAATATTCTTTTTATCGGGGAATATCCGTACGACGGCACAATCATTGGTGGACCCCACAATGAAAGTATTGTCGTAGTAAGAAAACGACAGAATTATCATTTTATAAAAATAACGGCGAAAGTGTTACCGTTAAAACTGTTGAACTACCTGGTAGTAAAAGTACAATAATGTGCGTTGTTGCATAGTAGCACACGGCATTGATTATTAATGCTTACGTAAGAAGTCACTCAGTTATACTCAATTATTGCTATAGTAATTACTGCATCATATCTCTCATATTATTGATTCAATTATTGTCACAGTATCATTTGCATAATATTTATTATTATTAAATCAATAATTGAGACGACAAAGTTATTTCTATTATTATTTACAATATTGACAATGTCTAGAAGTTCTGTCAAGGAGAGGTTAGATAATCTAATTGCGCGCCAATAGGGAGAAATCCTTATCGGAAAGCCCCCTCTTTCTTGGGAATGATCAGGGTGTTAAATATTGCGAGTTATAATATTAATGATGAATAAGTTCGTATTGATTAAAGATGAATTGATATTTTTTATAGTGTGGGAATTAATAGTGTTAATGGAAATCGATATTTATTTAGATAATAATTAATGTCTGTAGGTTATATTGACCAATCGGGTAATTAATAGGATAAATGGGCAATTAATTGCTATTATATCACATGCTTATAACTATGTGTTCACATTTGTGTACTATTGATTCACATGATTTACTATTAGGGGAGTTGGTGCAAGATTGATAATACTTGCATGACTAAATTAAAAACGGAGGTATAGATGAAGGTACTATACTATAATTAGTTTTTTCACATGATTATACTATTAAGTCACATGAATGAACTATTAATTCACATTATTTACTATTAGGGGAGGTGGTGCAAGTTTGATAATACTTGCAGGACTAAATTAAAAATGAAGAAAAAGAGGAAGGTATTATACTGTAATATTTTGGGCCCCAAAATATGCAATTATTGAAACTATATTTTTCTATAAATAGAAGCTCATTCTTCCTTCATTTCTCACCAATTCACTAAAGCTATAGAGCAATTATTATAGAGAGAAATTAAAGAGAGAAAGAAGAAGAGAAGTTTGCTACCTTACTATTCCAGTATCCAGTTTCTTCTAAGGTAAGGGGTATTATTCCTTCGTATTCGTGAAGAGAGTTATTTTCTTTCAATACTCGTAAGGGTTGTTATTCCATTCTTTATTATTATGTTGAAATAATCTATCTATGCGAAGTACCGCATACATGGTGAAATTCTTTTATTATTTCATTCTTTATTATTATGTTAGAATAATCTCTCTGTGCGGTCTATCGCATGCCTAGTGAATTCTGTTGTTATTTCATTCTTTATTATTCTGTTGGAATATCATGTCTATGCGGATTACGCAAGACCTGGTTTCCTTTTTTATTATTCTGTTGGAATATCCTGTCTGTGCGGATTACGCATGACCTGGTTCCATTTTTTATTATTCTGTTGGAATAACCTGTCTGTGTGGTCTATCGTATGCTTGGTGAATTCTTTTGTTATTCCATTCTTTATTATTCTGTTGGAATAACCTGTCTGTGTGGACTACCGCATGCATGGTGAATGATCTTTCGTATTCATTCCTTATTAAATTGTGGAAATGATCTGTCTACGTGGATTACCGCATGGCGGGTGAAAATCTATTTGCAGTTTCATATATTCTATTATACTCGTTTGGTTAAAGTTTTGGCTTCTATACTCTATGAAATTAGTAGAATATCCTAGATATTTGTGCTTCATCCAATATCTTTTCATGAAAATATTCTTCTGAGCATTCTTGAATTTTACTCCACAAAGCAGTATCATGTTGACAATTTGGACGTTATTGATTTCTGGATAAATTAAATTATAAAATCTTTAAAATTTATCTTGAACTTGTTTTATTAAATTATTATGTCATTGTCATCATCCTCGTGCTTATATTGTGATGAAAGTTATCTTTGGCTTATGTGCATAGATGGACTTGGTATGATTATGACAAGGGATTATTCGGTATATTAATGACCATAATGTGATGAATGATGTGATGAAAGTCCTCATTGGCCTGTAGTTCATTGATGGATAGTTGTTGGTATGATTATGACCAGGGATTATTCGGTATAATCATGACCATTGATGATTACATGAACATCTTTGGTTGTGGTGCAGGGATGATTTGATTTTATTTATTAAGCTGAGTCTCAGCGATAAAGTTGGTGAAAAACTTTTTAAATCATAGAAGATAGTAGATTTTATGTTCTACTTGACTCTTCTAATGGATTGCTTGTTCCGCTGCAGTTAAACTTGTTGTCTATTATATTCTATTAGTTTAACATTATTGAGGGCTAATGATAATTTATTCTGCATTATTTAGTCATAATATTTTTTACTGGGCTAGTTGAGCTCACCCTTTTGCTTTCATTGTTCTCTTCAGGAAATGAGAACGTAGCCGGGACTAGTTGGGAATGGGGTGATGGTCCGAGATGGTGTCATAGTAGTCCTCACTATTTTATAAAATAGTGTGATAATAAATGTAATGAGGACTTCATTGAGTGTGGATATTGTCTAGATGACAATATTTATATTAAAACTCATAGCATATGTTTTGTCGTATTTTACACGACAGTTGTATAATTAATTTTTTATTTGTATTTTGTACCATGTATTTGGTGACTCAAGATGGGTGATGTATACCTATTTTGGGGGCATCTATTCACGCTGAGAGTCACGTCGTGTGGGTATGCTTGGATCGTCGATGCGTGGCCTTTATTGCTTATGTATATATATATATATATATATATTATTGAATTTGGAACGTTTACTACTATCTCTATATATATAGAGTAAGGATCAAGAGCATTCCTCCTTAAATAGCACTCATTTATTAAAACTACGTTGTTTAAGAGTTTCTTTTAAAAAATAAGTGGGCCCGCGAGTGGTATTTTTGTAAATAAAAGAAAAGCAAGTGGGACCACTCCCTTTCAAAAAACTCCAAAATGACGTTGTTTTAATAAAGGGGTGCTATTTAAGGAGGAATGCTAGATAAGGGGAATGCTCTTGATCCTTACTTTCTGTCTCTCTCTCTCTCTCTCTCTCTCTCTCTATATATATATATATATATATATATATATATATATATATATATATATATATATATATACGGTTCGGATCTTAAGCTCACCCATTATCTAACTCACCCGAGCTCACCCCTCCTTTAGCGACAGACCCGACGACGGTTCGATCATACAACTGTCGTTTTTACTTTTAGCGACGCTATATGTTGTCCGTCGCTAAAAGTATAGGCGACTGTTGTATGACCGAACCGTCGCCGGGTCCGTCATTAAATGGGGTTGAGTTGGATAAGAGGTGAGCTTATGATCCGAACTATATATATATATATATATATATATATATATATATATATATATATATACAGGTTTTATATATATAACTATTTTATCAGCCTGCGGGTTAGATTTGTCTAAATCTTACTATTTCTCACTTTAACCAGTTCATGGTGACTAAACTAGAACTGTTGAAGCTGGAATAGTTTAGATTTATTCAAATCTAGTTCTTTTTCTAGCTTTTATATACCTGCGGGCTATATTTTCCTAATTCTTGATATTTATCACTTTAATCGGTTCATGGTGACTAAATTGGAACCGTTGAAGCTGGAATGCTTAGATTTATTCAAATCTAGTCTGTTTTCTAACTTTTTGTACATATTGCTTTGTCATGTGAGCCTAAGAATCATGTGATCACAGATTCAAATCCTGAATCTAGATTCGGTTCCCGTGATGGA
The DNA here is from genome assembly GCA_016801055.1 of Panax notoginseng. Classification (NCBI taxonomy): domain Eukaryota; kingdom Viridiplantae; phylum Streptophyta; class Magnoliopsida; order Apiales; family Araliaceae; genus Panax; species Panax notoginseng. The sequence goes on from CM029016.1 coordinate 136,183,746, forward strand.
CATTTTCAGCTGCCACCAACTTGTAAATTATTCATGGTGTCTGAATTTCCTTAGATGGCTCTCATGCCCACAAAGAGTTCGACACTGCTATGTATCTTATTTTCTCGAAGATGCCTCGCATCTCGAAAATAATAAAAGCAACCAAGCGGAACACTTAATAAAGTGGAAGTATCAAATGCCTCAATTACTATTAAGCATAAGGGTTTGAAAAACTTGTTTTACAAAACATCACTGCCATATCTCGTTAAACTTGAACTTTTATACAAAAGTCAAACCCTTTGTATATAGGTGCAAACGAGGCATAGCACTACTTGCAGACAACTGCACATAGACCTACACATACATACATTCAGATAAAAGTTTAAATTGAAAAGTGGCGGTAACCATGTTATCACGGAAGTCAGGGGGGTGCCTAACACCTTCCCTCCGCTTAATCAAGCCCCCGAACCTTAATGAATTTCGGTTTCGCATACTAGTGAAACAGGGTCACATCACTAGGTCTTTATGCAAACCTTTTCTCGGTTGAGTTGGTGGAACCATTTAAAAATAACCAACTGGCGACACTTACATGTAAGGTTTTGTCAAAATCAAAGTAGCAATCAAATTACAAAAATAGCAGAAGTAAAATAAAATCAGATTTTAAATTTTTTTCACAAACCAATTACCCGGATCATCCTTTATGGATATTATTAATTAAAACGAAGAACAAGAAGTTATGTAATCATACCCTTGTAGATACGAGCTTCCACAGGTACGAGTTCGCCTCCAACTTCTCCGTGATCTCCTTGAATCTCCGGGTAGATTCCTTCTTTGATCAATGTTAGCCATCAAAGTGTATGGCCTCTAGAGGTGATCCACCAAGGAAGAACAATTTTCAAGAAGAATGGTGTATTGGCTCAAACCCTAGTTTTTCCTATCTCTATAGAAAAAGGGGGCGTAATCTCCAACTATTGAAATTGCGTATTTTTGATATATGATATAAGACTCTTCTTATAAAGATATCAGGTAACCCCATTTAATTAAAATAAGGTATTATTTATTTAATTAAACTCTTTTAATTAAATGGGCTCCCTAATCTTATTAGGGATACTTAATTAAACTCCTTTAACTAATTTTTTCTCCTAATCTTATTAGGAATAAATGAGAGTACTTTTATTAAATTAATTCCTAAACTCTTTTAGAAATTAAAATAATAATAATTGTAATAATATTAATAAGACTCCTCTTATTAATTTATATTTAATATTTCTAAAATATTAAATAATAAATATTAAGCTATTTAATTTACTCTATCACCATAGATTAAATTAAATATACTTAACATATTATTACGATTATGCCATCAACTTCTTAAATAATTATTCTTCCTTTTATGGTGTGACCATTTAGGTTATCCATATTAAATCGGTTGTGAATAAATCTATTAGAATAATTCTAATCTTATTTAAATATATAAATTAAATGATTAATTTATTTAAATAAATAATATTTATTCTACAATAGGGATAAGCCTCCTTAGCAATCAACGACTTTTCAGATAATATAGATTTCAACATTAATCATAAAAGAATCTTTGAGTAAATAGTTACCGTATAATTCAATCCTTCCACCATACAATATCCCAAATTAAATATAAGGCATGAAATTACTGTCAAGTCTTATTTTATTTAATTATATGTATTTCGATTCTCAAATACACAACTCCTAATGAATGCAAATTAGAAACTACTTTCTAATTTCATTCCACCTTGGCCAATGATTCCTGGGTTGTCATTTATAGAATCACATAGGACATTTCACTTCTTTTACTAAACGTGGTAGATTATTTATTGATCATTCATTATCTCCATATATAACTTATTACACCCAAGCATACCCTTTGATTTACCCTAAGGGTCTTAAGGAATAAGTCAAAGTATAAATTATTATATACAAGATACTATGATGATCTCAAGTCTAAGGATTATTTGTACTACTATCACTACAGGAATTCCTATTGACATGCAAGTAAAACTCAATTAGGTATATCATAGCGAGTCACGTTTAGTTAACTTATTCTCCAATAAGCACCTACATACTTGCTTTAGTGTCTCCACAAAAATGATCACGAGATCAATCATTCTCATCCAATGAGCAAGCAACGTATGTATCAATCTATCCGGATTCACTAATCCCCTTTTAGTAATCCATCGATTAAGAACATTTTAATTTTAAGCTATCTAAAAATTTAGATCTCATTAGCATGATCTCATCATGATTCTAAAAGCATTGCTTAAAACTATAGGTTTATCATATATTATTAAAACAACACTATGTTGATAATAAATGTCTTTCATAAATAATTATTTTATTAATAAATAAATAAGATTGATTGCAAAGTATATGATTTATCATCATACATGATTGGCTTGTATGCATACTACTTTCATTACAGTCAAATTGTTGACATATACATGTTGGACATTTTCAAACTTGTTTTTTCAAAAAAATCTCACCAAACATGAGAACACCAAAAGACAACAACAAAAAGGGACAAATAAAAATTCTGACATCGACAATACTCTCTGAATGACTCGGTGTTTTGTTTTTTGATCTTGGTGATTTGGTATCTATCTAGAGTCATTTGCATTTGGAAACTGTATTGATTTAGAAAAGCATGGGTTAGTTCCTCGCAGCTATGGATTTTGAGGTTATCTAATCTGGCATACCATGCTCTGGCTTCTCCAGTTAGACTCTTTTGAAATAACTGCATTCTCAATTTTTTATTCACGACGTAGTATCTGAGTTCTCCAATGAACACTTTTAAGTTAGTGTAAGGATCTCCCAATCCGTCATATTTCTCAAAATCAGGAGTCTTGAATTTGTCCGAATAATGAACACTGGGGAAGATGAAAAGGTCAGAGTAAGTAACACTTCTGTGCGTTCCAATCCCTTTGATTGACTGGATGGTTTCTTCCATTTGTTGGACTTTCTTCTGAATATCATTGGTGTCTTGATCTTCTTTAAGATGGGTGATTTTAGGGATTTTGTTGGACTTCTCAGTCTGAGACTCAGGTATCGAGACTTCTTTGTCCTCACCATGGATTCCTCTTTATGCAGAGGATTCTGTTTGAATGAATATTTATGAACCCTAAGTTTGCTTGTTTAGTTCTTTCAGAAGGACAACCAATTCTGTTATTTAATTCCTTAAACCTTTGAAATTGTCTTGGGAAACGGGAGTAGGTTCAGGCTGGGTACTTGTAGCCATGTCTGAAGGTGGGCTTAGTGCCATTTTGGACTTTGAACGGGTAACGGGACCAATTGTTTCCCTACAAAAAGACTACGTAGTTTAGTTTGGATAAACATGAAGAGGTTGTATGCTATGTAATGTGTCTATTTTAGGATTTTTTTAATGTTCTCCTACAAAACAGATGTCATTTATTTTGATGGCAGGATAGTATGACAGGTTGTGATAGGGAAAGGAATGCAAATTTACATCTTCCTTTATATTTTCCATTACATTTAGATTTACATGTAATTTGATTTTCATGGAATATACATGGAATTGAAATTACATGACATGGAATTGAAAGGGAAAGGCATGAAGAGACTTCCCTTCGCGTTTGGTTTTTCAGAGGCATACCTATCTTAGGTTATTCTCGCTGCTTTTCAGCATGAAGGTTCCCAGATCATCGTAATTTGCTAGATGAAAAGTTAATATAATCTTTCAATTGGAGCGGATATGGGTGGTGCCTTTCCTGTTCCTCGCAAGATTAGTTTCCCTTGAGTCCAGTAATCAAACATCAATGGGTTTGCCTCCTGGTGGAGGAATCACACAGCATACATTCACATGCATCGTGTCTCACCGTATGGAAATGATGACATGTATGAAGCACTAATATCACAGGCAGATATGGTGCAAAGCACTAAAGTGCAGTAAATAAAGCAATAGTACACATCCATTCAATGTAAATGTAGCATTCACACAAAAGCAGATAAAAAAGGCTTTTTGTGTCCCTTTCTGTTATTGCCCTTTTTGTGTTCTTATTTGGTTGAGTTTTTTCTGAAAAGGCGAGTTTGAAAAGGTCCGATATGTGAATGTCGATGATTTAAAAATTAGAGTTTCCAGTTTGTAGATTTAAAATAGTTGTACCAACTCAACCGATTTTGAAAAGGTTTACACAAAGGCCCAATGGTTGGACACTATTTAACAATCCTTGGAAACTGAAATTCATTAAGTTTGGGGGCTTGATTAAGTGGAAGGAAGGTGTTAGGCACCCCTGACTTCCGTGAAAACACGATTACCACAAGTTTTTAATTTCTTTAATTATCTACATGTGTGTGTGTGTTTATTGGGCCTATGTGCAATTATCTAAAAGTAGTGTTATACCTAGTTTGCACCTATATACAAAGGATTTGATGTGAGGACCCCAAACTCGGGTACTTGAAACCCGAACTCAGTTCATCACGAAACCATTTCTATGAGCGGAATAATACTAATAATAATAACAATAATATAAAGATCAAACTTAACTTACATAATTATCAGAGTCTAGCTCCCAAGTACGTAACCTTTAAATATTCATTACAACCCATGATAGATAATATATATCATAATTGTCTTAAAATCATCAAACTATTACATAACATAGTAATTCGTTCATTCAGTAACCTTCCCTTTTCCTTTGTTCTTAGCAGAGCTCTCTGGTCGTTCAAACTTAACTGAAAACATTTAAATTTAAGCAAGGATGAGCATTTGAGTGCCCAGCAAGTAATAACAATTATATATATATATATATATATATATATATATATATATATATATATATATATAAGCTGAAAGGATTTAAATGTTTTCTTTGTACTATTCTTCTACAACCAGTCAATAGTTGTTAAGTATTCTGAACCGATAATAATAACATAACAACTCTCTTTCAAATTTTTGAAACTACATAATGACTATAACTGGGGTTATGGTGACATGCCATGAACATTGTTTTCATTTTCGAAAAGGTTAAACAGAAATTCATCTGTAAACCGACATAACTTACGGGCACAGGGGGTCCCTGTATTGATCAATACTACATTACAAGAACGATAGGATCGTTCACTCTATTCCACCTTGGGTGCATAAAAAGTTTTCCCGTGTAGGGATGTTCATACTTGTCTGGGTTCCAAATCAAAGGTTTTATCTTGTTTTAACAATAATCTATAATTCAATATATATATATATATATATATATATATATATATATATATATATATATACGGGTAATTGACAAAGGTATATCAACATGTGATTAAATACAATGATTATCGAAGTGGGGACACTTGTTTAACTATTTACAGAAATTAACGAACAGAATATATATATCTGAATTACCATATACTAACATGTTGATAAGCAATGAGCGAATATAATATAAGGTTAATAATATGTACAGTAATAATATAGTTTAGAAACATTCTTACTCATGTCCATTGCATAAAAAAAATACAAAGGTTAGATACTTGCTTGAAGTGCTGCTTACAGTTTGTAATTTAGATTTATCGCTTATCTCACGACCTATCATTAATAAGATCGTTCGTTCTATTAGAACAACATACTTTAACACATAACACTGCTTATTGCAGTCAGCACATACACTAATCACATTGGCACATAGATTTAACAACCATTGAATCACAAATAATCACTTATCTAATCACATTATCTAAGTCCAGATCAATTTCTAAAACATGTCGGTGTACCGACAACTTTATCGGGTAATTATCGAGTCTAAGACTCTATTCTATAACTTAATATTAGTCATATTATTTTAAATGACTTAATATAATTTTAAAACATTTATTATAATTTATCACGAAATTTCAAACATCGGAATCACATTAAAATGATTTAAATACTAATCAATTTTATTATCATTAATATCTAATTAATATTAAACTATTAATGAAATCATTTTCAAAATATTAAAGTTATTTATAATAACTCAAAATATTTTTAAAGTATTAAAATTACCCTTAAATGATTTTTAAAACATTTAAAATCATTTCTAAATAATTACCATTAATAATAAGGTATTAATGTTTCATTTATCCAAATATTAAAAGTCATTAAGTATAACTTAAAATATTTTTAATTCATTTATATCCCTTTTAAATGATTTTTAAATTAATAAAACCATTTATAAACTATTTATTTAATATAATTATTAAATAAATTTAATATCATTAGTAATAACTTTATAATCATTAATATTTAATTATTAATGAAATTATTCTTTAAATATTAAAAGTTATGTTTTATAACTTAAAATATTTTTAAATACCTTATTACCATTTAAAATAATTTTTAAAATAATAAAATCATTTTTAATTTATTTATTTAATTCATTTAGTAAATAAATTAATTACCATTAATATCAATTTATTAATGAAATTTATCACAAAATATTAAAAGTCATTAAAAATAACTTCAAATATTTTCTTATATCATAATATAATTTTTAATGATTTTTCCAATATTAAAATTATTTTTAAATAATTTATTTAATATTATACTTAAATAAATTAAATACTTTTAATATTCCAAAAATATTAAATATTTATGAAATATATTTAAAATAATTAAAAACTAATTTTCAGAATTTAAAATAATTTTTAATAATTTATTTTATATTTTTAATAATTAAAAACTATTTTTTTCTATTTATTAATTAATTTCTGGAAAATAATATACTGTCTGTCGCTAAATGCCACCTATAGTTACAAAACTGTCGCTATAGGTGTTCTTCATGTTCTTGAGCATTCATAAGGCAGTTTCAAGGTTCCTCCTTTGACCACGATTTTTGATCTGGTCATGATGTTTATGGACAGGTTGTTAGTCCGATATTATAGTACTAATGCACAACTACAAGATCCAACCACAAACATGGATAAACAACACTTAACATAAGAGATCTGGAGTAATGAACAAGCTGTCAGAGGCTGTTCTTCATTTCTGGGTTGCCCATAAATGAAGAACAGTTCAAGCATACACTTTTGGGCTTCCACAACGTGAAATCCGTGAAATCTTTTAGTGATTTAAGAGTCCTAGATTGTAGTTAGCATGCAAGAGAGTAGATCTATTACATAAAATACAAATAACATCAACTTAATCATCCGTTATGATCTGGTCAAACCATGTCAGTCGACATGTTCATATGTTTTCTGGGTTACCCAGAAAACATAGATCATGCTCGACTCGGCTAGTTTGACCAGCCACTGTGTTCAATCCACTTGATTATTTAGTGATATTAAAGCATAGATTCATAGTACACATACCCAACTACAACTTAGTTACAAAAACAGAATTAAAACAACAACACACTTACAGATCCAAGACCAACAAAAACTTGTCAGACACTGAAAGCCCATTTCTGGGTTACCCAGAAATAGTCTGGTCATGGTCGGTCAACGACCTTTGACCAACAATATCAAGCAATCTAACACAGATCTAAGTCTGATTTCAAGCTCAGATCCAAGAGCACATATTAGACTACAACTACCAACTTTCAAAATACAAAACACATTAAAAATCATAGAGATATAAGGTCTGACATTTCTTGTCAGGCTTTCTGGGAAAACACTGGGTTTCAAAAACAGCCGGTCAATGCCGGTTAACCCACTTTGACCTTAAATAACTTTTAATCTACAACAGATATGACTTGGATTTTTTTTGCAGATTAAAGACAACGTTGCAGGCTACTACTAACAACTTAAAAACAACACAAAACATAATCGAGCAAGGATCTGTGGCCTCTGGCATTCGTTGTCAGACCACAGAACCAAGTTTTTTCCAGATTTTTAAGATCTTCAAATCTGAGCTTCTAGATGTTATGGATCTAACATCTAGCAACCCAGATCATCCATAGACACTAGATTTAACATGTTTAACACACAAAAAAAACTAACATCTAACAACAGATCGTTGGACAGAAATCATGGCTAGGGTTTATACCTTCTATGAACGATTCTTGATTTCTGACTTCTGATTTGTTATAGCTGATCGTGGGGTTTTGATTCAGGACTGATATACTTGTATATTTTGAAGGTTAGAGAGAGAGAGCTTAGTTTGAGAGTTGTGAAAAATATAAGTAACAAATGACATTTCTCTCTCTTCAAATCTATTTATACAACTTGAATGCAATGTATTTGGCTGGTGTAGGTGACTTGTTGTTGTTATTTTGAGCACATGGGGTGGTAGAAGTGGTTCAACCACTCAACCTATTGTCAAAACCTATTTGTTAGTCAAAATAATGCATTAGGGGCAAAATGGTAAATTGATAAATCATTTAATGGCAAAATTGGAACTTGGCAAACCCTTAGGGTTTAACCCTAAGGTTTAGCACAAAATGAAGGATTTTCCCACTAGGGTTTACACAAAATAAAAATTAAATAAAAAAATTAAATAAATTTTAGTTTCTAAAATTTTGAAATTAGGATTTTCTAATTATGATTAATTAACTAATTACGCTATACAAGAACATTAGGGTTTAATAACATATAATTATCATTAACATTGCTAAAATAGCAATTAGGGTTTGCAATTTTGATAATTAGGGTTACCAATTTATAATTAGGTTTTCTAATTATCAAATTAGGGTTTAAAATTTTAGGATTTCCAAAATTAGCAATTGAGATTATATTAATCACATTAACACAATTATAACCAATCTCGAACTCTAATTTAAATTTCAAATTAGGGTTCCTCATTTTCAAAAATTATTTAGGGTTTCTAGATTATAATTAGGGTTTTCTAGAAATTAGGGTTTCTAGAATTTTAATTAGGGTTCACCTAATTAATACATTTAATACACAACATAAATTATATAACACACTTATAAAATAATCTTGCACTCTAATTTGGATCTTAATTTAGGGTTTAGCATTATTACTAGGGTTTGGTCATAATACACCGTAATTGACCTACCATTATCAATACGAAAATACAGTACATATTCATAGCACTGAAAAAAATCAAAATATAATTAATATTATATTATTATTCTCATACCTTGACAATAATCCAAAATTAGGGTTTGGATTCCATATCTGATTTATTCTTCCTATTTAACCTTAATAATTAAGGTAAAATAATTAACTTAATAACATGTACTAAAATTCATATAATAAAATAATTATTATAATTATTCTAAAAATTACTCCATATATTATTTAAATAATATATGACTATATATTCATGGAAAATAAATTAGTAAAAATATATTTACTATAAAATTAATTATTATAAGAATGTACTTTATAATAATTAATAATTCTAAAATAAAATTATTTGTAAATATTTATGTAATAAATATATTTTTATTTACCATATAAATACACATACACATTATCTTGTACAAATCTTCATCCTTAAATAAATAAAAAAATAAAAAAAGTTATATGCAAAAAAAAATTTCTTATTTATTTATGTAGAAAATATCGGGTTGTTACATTCACCCTCCCTTATAAAGATTCCGTCCCCGGAATCACCATTTAAAAAACCTATACATACACGGTACATAGAATACATAATCATTGCAAGCAGATCTCAATCAACTTTGATCGAACTGATCTTTATCTATTCACATAAAGCTTGTCTTTCTGATTAAACGAAAAATTTGTTTCTAAAAGAACTCAAATTCCTCCTCAAACTTTCTTTATAAAATAATTTACTATATATAGGAAAATCATGTATAATAAAATAAAAGTTATACGAATAATACTTGGAGTTGCATTACCAGCTGCTGCCGTGTCCTGGACTGTCATGTTATAGACCCTTGCCATAGATTTTGTCGGCTTGTTCGACGAAGTCGGTCCCGTGATTGCTAACGTCCCACTGTCAGTGCTCATGTTCACACTTCCTGTCTCCACCCTCCTCTTCGGACAATTTTTCACCCTGTGCTCTGTCGATCCGCATATAAAACATCCACTATTCATCCTAGGATTGGGACAGTTGGGAGAGATATGGCCCTCATGCCCGCACTTGTAGCAAACAAATTTTTCTTTCAAACACTCCCCAAAGTGATTCTTCCCACATGTCTTACATGGCACTATCTGTTTCTTAACACCTTCCTGTTTCACTTGTACACTTGCAAAACTACTCACCTTCCTCTTGCTATCTCCACTCCTGCTCCCACTATTAATTCCTACCTTTCCAGCTCCTTCGGTCTTTCCGTTATTCTTCATCTCCTTATTGTAAAGGCTCATGGCCTCACTTCCCTCCTCAGCTATGATCGCTTTCTCCATGAGTGCTGCAAATGTAGGAATTTGCAACACCGCCACTTTGTTGCAGAGCCAGGGTTTCAATCTCAGCTCAAACCTTCTCGCTTTCCTAACCTCCGTATCGACTTGATGCGGGGCAAACCTAGCTAACTCATTGAATTTGGCGGCGTATTCAGACACTGTCATATTCTCCTGCTTCAACTCTAAAAATTTAACCTCCCTCTTCGCCTGCATACTTGGTGAAAAATAGTTTTTGAAAAACAAAGTTTTAAATCTATCCCATGTGACTACACCTTCTCCTGCCCTAGCCTGATTCGCTTCTCACCAAAAATTTGCTTCCCCCTTCATCATGTAGGTGGCAAAAGCAGTCTTCTGCCCTTCATCTACCCTAGCTACCACAAACGCTTTTTCAATTTCCTTAACCCAAGTTTGGGCTTCAACAGGGTTAGTTGTACCTTTGAATTTTGGTGGTCCTACAGCCTTAAAGTCTTTGAAGTTCGCTGAGCGGTTGTCCGGCTGGTTTCCAGTGACTGGTATTCCCTGTTGCATAGCCTGAGCTAACATGTTTGCAAATTGCTGCATTGGGTATGCTTGATGTTGTCCTTCTACGTTATTGACAGACTCTTCTGCCCTTTGGTTGCGAGTTCGACGTCTTGGCGGCATTATCTGATTAAATAAAATCATAATTTAACTTACATTCTAAACCTTATCAAATAAGTTTAATATTCTAAACTTGTTTTATTTCTCAAACTTAGATTCATATTCATTCAACGAATATTTTACATAGCATAGCATATAATGCTTTAAACATCATTCATCCCTTTGTGACTATAAAAGTCGGGATTTACAGACTTGACCAACACAAAAGTTTTAGAATATTACATTACACAGACATTCTAAGCACACATATTAAACACATCTACATCACAACAGAACATATACTACTTATTTATTATTCTTTTTCATTGGACAACTTTTCGCCTGATGACCTTTTATCCCACATATAAAACATGCTCCTTTTTTGTAGTCAGGACAATACAGAGTAGTATGTCCCTCATAGCCGCAAAGATAACATATTCTTTTCCATTTCTTCTTATTGGATTTTCCTAAGTCATGGTCTTCTATCTTTCTTTTCCCCTTCTTGTCCGGAGCTGCACACAATGTGTTGCTTGTGGCTCCCATCTGACCAATTTGGATTTTAAGTTTATCTTGTCCTTCCATTGTTTCTATTAACGCTTGACGCAACTGACTATTCAACAGCTTTTCTATCTCCCACAGCATTTCTAGAGAAGAAACCTTGTTCTTCAGATTCTGCACCTATGTTGATGCTTGATTAACTTCAACTTTAGTGTCTGAATCGCTATCTGTCAGCTCCACCATCTCCGGATCTGGTACTATGTTTTCCACAATAACCACATCTTCTGAGTTATTTTCATTGTGAGCCTCTATGTCAGCTATCGGCTTCGATATTGGCTACTTTTTTACGATCAGAGGGTAATCGAATCCTTTGTAACCTGACATCTACGCACATAAATTATCCTGATTAGCATATAGTATATACACACAACAAATAAGAGTTTTATACAAGTTATCTTTTATTTAGTTTGACGATGAATTTAGTCAATTCATCTCTTTTTAAACTCTACATGAGTTATTTGTATTTTCAGCGTTTCCCTCTGTTCTAAGGTTATAGCCTAAGGTCTAACCCACCTAAGGTTTCTTACCCTATAGCTCTGATACCAACCTGTGAGGACCCAAACTCGGGTACTTGAAATCCGAACTCGGTTCATCACGATACCATTTCTATGAGCGGATTAATACAAATAATAATAACAATAATATAAAGATCAAACTTAACTTACATAATTATCAGAGTCTAGCTCCCAAGTACGTAACCTTTAAACATTTATTACAACCCATGATAGATAATATATATCATAATTGTCCTAATATCGTCAAACTATTACATAACATAGTAATTCATTCATTCAGCAACCTTCCATTTTCCTTTGTTCTTAGCAGAGCTCTCTGGTCGTTCGCACTTTACTGAAAACATTTAAATTTAAGCAAGGATGAGCATTTGAGTGCCCAGCAAGTAATAGCATATATATATATATATATATATATATATATATATATATATATATATATAAGCTGAAAGGATTTAAATATTTTCTTTATATTATTCTTCTACAACCAGTCAATAGTTGTGAAGTATTCTGAACCGATAATAATAACATAACAACTCTCTTTTAAATTTTTGAAACTACATAATGACTATAACTGGGGTTATGGTGACATGCCATGAACATTGTTTTCATTTTCGAAAAGGTTAAACAGAAATTCATCTGTAAACCGACATAACTTACGGGCACGGGGGGTGATCAGCCTGTTATGCCCTGCATTGATCAATACTACATTACAAGAACGATAGGATCGTTCACTCTGTTCCACCTTGGGTAGGGATGTTCATACTTGTCTGGGTTCCAAATCAAAGGTTTTATCTTGTTTCAACAATAATCTATAATTCAACATATATATATATATATATATATATATATATATATATATATATATATATATACGGGTAATTGACAAAGGTATATCAACATGTGATTAAATACAATAATTATCCAAGTGGGGACACTTGCTTAACCATTTACAAAAATTAACGAACAGAATATATATATATATATATATATATATATATATATATATATATATATATATATATATATATATATCTGAATTACCATATACTAACATGTTGATAAGCAATGAGCGTATATAATATAAGGTTAATAATTTATACAGTAATAATATAGTTTAGAAACATTCTTACTCATGTCCATTGTATAAAAAAATGCAAAGGTTAGATACTTGCCTGAAGCGCTGGTTACAGTTTGTAATTTAGATTTATCGCTTATCTCATGATCTATCATTAATAAGATCGTTCGTTCTATTAGAACAACATACTTTAACACATAACACTGCTTATTGCAGTCAGCACATACACTAATCACATTGGTACATAGATTTAACAACCATTGAATCACAAATAATCACTTATCTAATCACATTATCTAAGTCCATATCAATTTCTGAAACATGTCGGTGTACCGACAACTTTATCGGGTAATTATCGAGTCTAAGACTCTATTCTGTAACTTAATATTAGTCATATTATTTTTAAATGACTTAATATAATTTTAAAATATTTATTATAATTTATCACGAAATTTCAAACATCGGAATCACATTAAAATGATTTAAATACTAATCAATTCTATTATCATTAATATCTAATTAATATTAAACTATTAATGAAATCATTTGCAAAATATTAAAGTTATTTATAATAACTCAAAATATTTTTAAAGAATTAAAATTACCCTTAAATGATTTTTAAAACATTTAAAATTATTTCTAAATAATTACCATTAATAATAAGGTATTAATGTTTTATTTATCTAAATATTAAAAGTCATTAAGTATAACTTAAAATATTTTTAATTCATTTATATCCCTTTTAAATAATTTTTAAATTAATAAAACCATTTATAAACTATTTATTTAATATAATTATTAAATAAATTTAATATCATTAGTAATAACTTAATAATCATTAATATTTAATTATTAATAAAATTTTTCTTTAAATATTAAAAGTTATGTTTTATAATTTAAAATATTTTTAAATACCTTATTATCATTTAAAATTATTTTTAAAATAATAAAATCATTTTTAATTTATTTATTTAATTCATTTTGTAAATAAATTAATTACCATTAATATCAATTTATTAATGAAATTTATCACAAAATATTAAAAGTCATTAAAAATAACTTAAAATATTTTCTTAAATCATAATATAATTTTTAATGATTTTTCCAATATTAAAATCATTTTTAAATAATTTATTTAATATTATACTTAAATAAATTAAATACTTTTAATATTCCAAAAATATTAAATATTTATGAAATATATTTAAAATAATTAAAAACTAATTTTTAGAATTTAAAATAATTTTTAATAATTTATTTTTATTTTTAATAATTAAAAACTATTTTTTTTCTATTTATTAATTAATTTCCAGAAAATAATATATTGTCTGTCGCTAAAGGCCACCTATAGTTACAAAACTGTCCCTATAGGTGTTCTTCATGTTCTTGAGCATTCATAAGGCAGTTTCAAGGTTACTCCTTTGACCACGATTTTTGATCTGGTCATGATGTTTATGGACAGGTTGCTAGTCCGATATTGTAGTACTAATGCACAACTACAAGATCCAACCACAAACATGGGCAAACAACACTTAACATAAGAGATCTGGAGTAATGAACAAGCTGTCAGAGGCTGTTCTTCATTTCTGGGCAACCCAGAAATAAAGAACAATTCGAGCATACACTTTTGGGCTTCCACAACGTGAAATCCGTGAAATCTTTTAGTGATTTAAGAGTCCTAGATTGTAGTTAGCATGCAAGAGAGTAGATCTATTACATAAAATACAAATAACATCAACTTAATCATCCGTTATGATCTGGTCAAACCATGTCAGTCGACATGTTCATATGTTTTCTGGGTTACCCAGAAAACATAGATCATGCTCGACTCGGCTAGTTTGACCAGCCACTGTATTCAATCCACTTGATTATTTAGTGATATTAAAGCATAGATTCATAGTACACATACCCAACTACAACTTAGTTACAAATACAGAATTAAAACAACAACACACTTACAGCTCCAAGACCAACAAAAACTTGTCAGACACTGAAAGCCCATTTCTGGGTTACCCAGAAATAGTCTGGTCATGGTCGGTCAACGACCTTTGACCAACAATATCAAGCAATCTAACACAGATCTAAGTCTGATTTCAAGCTCAGATCCAAGAGCACATATTAGACTACAACTACCAACTTTCAAAATACAAAACACATTAAAAATCATAGAGATATAAGGTCTGACATTTCTTGTCAGACTTTCTGGGCAAACATTGGGTTTCAAAAACAGTCGGTCAATGCCGGTCAACTCACTTTGACCTTAAATAACTTTTAATTTACAACAGATATGACTTTGATTTTTTTTGCAGATTAAAGACAACATTGCAGGCTACTACTAACAACTTAAAAACAACACAAAACATAATTGAGCAAGGATTTGTGGCCTCTGACATTCGTTGTCAGACCACAGAACCAAGTTTTTTCCACATTTTTAAGATCTTCAAATCTGAGCTTCTAGATGTTATGGATCTAACATCTAGCAACCCAGATCATCCATAGACACTAGATTTAACATGTTTAACACAAAAAAACTAACATCTAACAACAGATCGTTGGACAAAAATCATGGCTAGGGTTTATACCTTCTATGAACGATTCTTGATTTCTGACTTCTGATTTGTTATAGCTGATCGTGGGGCTTTGATTTAGGACTGATATACTTGTATATTTTGAAGGTTAGAGAGAGAGAGAGAGAGCTTAGTTTGAGAGTTGTGAAAAATATAAGTAACAAATGACATTTCTCTCTCTTCAAATCTATTTATACAACTTGAATGCAATGTATTTGGCTGGTGTAGGTGACTTGTTGTTGTTATTTTGAGCACATGGGGTGGTAGAAGTGGTTCAACCACTCAACCTATTGTCAAAACCTATTTGTTAGCCAAAATAATGCATTAGGGGCAAAATGGTAAATTGATAAATCATTTAATGGCAAAATTGGAACTTGGCAAACCCTTAGGGTTTAACCCTAAGGTTTAGCACAAAATGAAGAATTTTCCCACTAGGGTTTACACAAAATAAAAATTAAATAAAAAAATTAAATAAATTTTAGTTTCTAAAATTTTGAAATTAGGATTTTCTAATTATGATTAATTATCTAATTACGCTATACAGGAACATTAGGGTTTAATAACATATAATTATCATTAATATTGCTAAAATAGCAATTAGGGTTTACGATTTTGATAATTAGGGTTACCAATTTATAATTAGGTTTTCTAATTATCAAATTAGGGTTTAAAATTTTAGGATTTCTAAAATTGGCAATTGAGATTATATTAATCACATTATCACAATTACAACCAATCTCGAACTCTAATTTAAATTTTAAATTAGGGTTCCTCATTTCCAAAAATTATTTAGGGTTTCTAGATTATAATTAGGGTTTTCTAGAAATTAGGGTTTCTAGAATTTTAATTAGGGTTCACCTAATTAATACATTTAATACACGACATAAATTATGCAACACACTTATAAAACAATCTTGCACTCTAATTTGAATCTCAATTTAGGGTTTAGCATTATTACTAGGGTTTGGTCATAATAAACCGTAATTGACCTGCCATTATCAATACGGAAATACAGTACATATTCATAGTACTGAAATAAATCAAAATATAATTAATATTATATTATTATTCTCATACTTTGACAATAATCCAAAATTAGGGTTTAGATTCCATATCTGATTTATTCTTCCTATTTAACCTTAATAATTAAGGTAAAATAATTAACTTAATAACTTGTACTAAAATTCATATAATAAAATAATTATTATAATTATTCTAAAAATCACTCCATATATTATTTAAATAATATATGACTATATATTCATGGAAAATAATTAGTAAAAACATTTCTACTATAAAATTAATTATTATAAGAATGTACTTTATAATAATTAATAATTCTAAAATAAAATTATTTGTAAATATTTATGTAATAAATATATTTTTATTTACCACATAAATACACATACACATTATCTTGTACAAATCCTCATCCTTAAATAAATAAATAAAAAAAATTATACGCAAAAAAAAATTCTTATATATTTATGTAGAAAATATCGGGTTGTTACATTTGACTTGTATAAAAGTTCAAATTTAACATGATATAAAAGTGATGTTTTGGAAAAGAAGTTTTCAAACCCTTATGCTCAATAGTAATTGAAGCATTTGATACTTTCATTTTATTCCGTATTCGGTTTGATTGATTTTATTTTTGAGATACGAAGCATCTTCAGGAAAATAAGATACATAGCAGTGCTGAACTCCTTATGGTCATGAGAGCCATCCAAGGATATCCAGCACCGAAAATAATTTACAAGTTGACTGCAGCTGAAAAGTGTCCATCGTGGGAATCAGATCTAGATTCACAGTCTGAATCTAAGACCTCATGACTCCTAGGCTCAAATGATAAATTAATATGTACAAAAGCTAGAAAGAAAACTAAATTTAAATAAATCTAAACCATTCTATCTTCAACTGTTTCAGTTTAGTCACTTTTGAACCGGTTAAAAGCTAGAAATAGCTAGATTTAGATAAATCTAGTCCACATGCTGGAATATTAAATATCTACATTGCGAAAGCAGTTAAAGTAGATATATATATGTAAAAGCAGTAAATATATAAATAGCTATATATATGTATATAGACGATCAACTGCCGCGAATTTGGAATCTACGTAGGACTGTGGAATGGATATATATATATATATATATATATCGACGATCCGGGCGTAACTACTCGGTTAGATTCTCATATATATATATATATATATATATATATTATCTAGTATATCGTCTATATATATATATATATATATATATATATATATAGTAACTATAGATATATATATATATATATATATATATATATATATATATATATATAAGCAGTAGAAATCTTAAAATTTTGAAAAATCTTACAGTGGGCTGCCAAGAAGACTTCAAATAGCTTTTGGGCCTTGAAAACTCGGTTTCCACCGGTTAAATTTCAGTATGTTGTACAACACGAGCTTACAAGTGTTTAAAAATAAGAATCACAATGTTTGGAGCACTCTGCAAGAGGTTAAGGGCTGAAATGGACAAAGTTTTTCTCTTTTCTTCTTTTTTTTTTCAAATGGCTGATGGAGGGGTCTATTTATAGACCAAATCTGTCGCAGGTCAACTTGTTGCAGCCGTGGGTCTATCACTATAGAGATAGTGGACTCTCAAGAACAATATTACATATCCATTAACTAAACCTTATCCAACAGCAGGATAATCGTCACTTAGAGAAGAAGGGTATGAGATACCATGGCGATTGGCTTTAGTGCAAGTGGGAGATTAAAAGTAGTACGCACACAAGCCAATCATGTTTGATAAAAAAACATATACTTTGTAACAAACTTATTCATTTATTAATAAAAAGTATTAATTTATTAAATACTTTTAATTATCTACATGATGCTGCGTTATAATATGTGATAAACCCATAGTTTTAAGCAGTGCTTTTAGAATAATGATGATGATCATTCTAATGAGATCTAAATTCTTAGAAAGCTTAAAACTAATATATTTCCCAATCGTTGGATTACTAAATTGGGGATTAGTGAATCCAGATAGATTGGTACATACGTTGCTTGCTCATTGGATGAGGATGATTGATCTCATGATCATTTGTGTGGAGACACTAAAGCAAGTATGTAGGTGTTTATTAGAGAATAAGTTTACTAAACGTGGCTCGCTAAGGAATACCTAATGGAGTTTTACTCGTCTGTCAATAGGAATTCCTGTAGTGATAGTAATACAAGTGATCCTTGGACTTAAGAACATCATAGTATCTTGTGTATGATGAATTATACTTTGACTTATTTCTTAAGACCCTTAGGGTATATCAAAGGGTATGCTTGGGTATAATAAGTTATACATAGAGATAATGTATGATCAATAAAGAATCTATCACTTCTAGTAAAAGAAGAGAAATATCCTATGTGATTCGATAAATGACAACCCAGTAGTCCTTGACCAAGGCAGAATGAAATTTGAAAGGAGTTTCTAATTTGTATTATTTGGAGTTGTGCATTTAAGAGTCGAAATACATGTAATTAAATAAAATAAGACTCGACAGTAATTCCATGTCTTATACTTAATTGGGACATTATATGGTGAAAGGATTGAATTGTATGGTAACTATTTACTCAAAGGTTCTTTTATGATTAATGTTGAAATCTATATTATCTAAAAAGTCGTTAATCGCTAGGGAGGCTTATCCCTATTGTAGATTAAATATTATTTATTTAAATAAATTAATTATTTAATTTTTTTTATTTAAATAAGATTAGAATTGTTCTAATTGATTTATTCACAACCGGTTTATATATGGAGAACCTAAAGGGTCAAACTATAAAAGGAATAATAATTATTTAAGAAGTAAATGGCATATTGTAATAATAAGTTAAGTATATTTAATTTAATCTATGGTGATAGAATAAATTAAATAGCTTAATATTTATTATTTAATATTTTGGAAATATTAAATATAAATTAATAAGAGGAGTCTTATTATTATTATTACTATTATTATTATTTAATTCCTAAAGGAGTTTGTGAATTAATTAATAAAAGTACTCTCATATATCCTAATAAGATTAGGAGACTAATTAATTAAAAGAGTTTAATTAATTATTCCTAATAAGATTGGGAGCCTAATTAATTAAAAGAGTTTAACTAATTAAAATAAAATCTTATTCCTTAATTGCTAAAGAGGGTTGCCTACATCTATAAATAAGATGAGTCTTATTATGAGTGAGGGTTGACACTTTCACAAAACACGTGAATACGTAATTCCAATAGTTGGTAGAGTACACCATTTTACTATGAGAGATAGAAAAACTAGAGTTTTACCAAACACCCATCTTCTTGAATCTTTCTTCTTCCTTAGTAGATCACCTCTAGAGGCCAAACACTTGGGTGGCTAACGTTGATCAAAGGAAGGAACCAAACCCGGTGGATTCAAGTTGAGCGCGAAAAGAATTTGGAGGTGAACTTGTACTGATGAAGCTCGAATCTTCAAGGGTATGATTCTTGTTCTTTATCTTTTCGTTTAATTAATAATTGTGCATAAAGGATTATCCGAGTATATGGTTTGTAAAATTTTAAAACTCTATTTTTTTCACGTTTTCGCTTATTTTGTGCAATTTGATTGCGTTCATGAATTATTACAAACCTAACAGTGGTATAAGAGTCAAACCTTTATGCAAATTATTAATTGTTTTAATTTGATATGTATATTGATATGTGTTTAGAACAATTTAATTGGGCATAATTTTGTTGTGTAAAATTTATTTTAAAAAAAATATCAGTTCGCGATTTTTTTTAAAAAGGTTTATGATTTAGGTAATCCTTTTTTTTTTCGATGTGCCTTACGCGTGGATGTTAACAAGTTATCATTTAAGTTTGGTTTATATATATATATATATATATATATATATATATATATATATATGTGTGTGTGTGTGTGTGTGTGTGTGTGTGTGTGTGTGTGACCATATGCATCCTAATCATACATATATACAGTAACACATGATCTGTTTATGTCACGCGAATCAAGGAAGGAACGATTATTATATATATATATATATATATATATATATATATATATATATATATATATATAATATTGTGAGACCCCAAATTTTATGAATAAAAATTTAAATTTCTTGAAATATTTTTTTAATATTATGGTGTGGATTTGAGATAGTGTTATAGTTGTGGGTAGTATTTATAAATTTTGCAAAGTATGCAACTTGTTATATAATATTCTTTTGTCGGGGAATATTCTTTTTGTGAGAGAATATCCGTACGATGGCATAATCATTGGTGGACCCCACAACGGAAGTATTGTCGTAGTAAGAAAACGACAGAATTATCTTTTTATAAAAATAACGGCGAAAGTGTTACCGTTAAAACTGTTGAATTACTCGGTAGTAAATGTACAGTAATACGCCTGGTTGCATAGTATTACACGGTATTGATTATTGATGCTTACGTAAGAAATCACTTAGTTATACTCAATTATTGCTACAGTAATTGCTACATCATATTGTTAGAGTTTATGCCCTAGAGGCCAATTATTTGATGTAATTGCTTAACATTTGATATTATTGTTGATTGAATAAATAAATAATTTTATTATGGTTTTAATTACTGCGTAATATAATTGTTAACATAATAAAATTCCTTAGAATAGTGATACAAATTATATAGTTTCAAGTATGTGACTTGAACATGAGATTATATAATTACAATTAGTATCATTGTTCTTAAATGTCCTTAGTCAAGTATCATTGTTGATGGGACAACAATGATGCATTGAGACTAGTATGTGGATTGACTGATGACCAAATCTCATTGGTCATAAATATATGAGATATTAAGTCAATGCATAGGTACATGTTAGAGAACAATGTACTGGACAGACCCACCATGAGAATTCTATATGGAGCATTATGCGAAGTGTCATTAGCAATTCTCATAGTGACAATGATGTAATGGTCCTCCGACCTGAAACCGCTATATTACTACACGAGAATTTATGTACTTTGATATCATCAAATGTCACCTTTAATAGGGTGGACTATAAAGGTGATTATTGGGTTCATTATGAATCGTGTGAGTAATATGAGTGATCTAGATGGAATTTAACCATCCTATATTTTATAGGTGATATCCATAGGCCTCTTGATTGAGTAGGACTATGAAATGCATGGCCATGCTCAAATAGTGATTTATTTCATATAGTCTACTCATTGATCAAGAAAACTCAGATTAAATTATGAAGAGTATGACACATTCCATGACTCGAGTTTAATCTAGGATATTAAGGTTAAAAGGATTAAATTACATTGAAACATTGGTCACGAAAAGGTTGCATCGAATCATCGATCTTATTATTACTTGGGTAGCAGTGATGCATTACTAGATGCCGCTCACTGTTTATAACTTTATAATATGATTTTAAGGTTATTGCCAACGTAATAATAACCTATAGGGTCACACACAAAGAACGTAATTAAAAGGAAATTAATTTAAATTGTAAAGATTTAAATATGTCAATATGATTGATATAATTTTAAATTACGAATTTAAATTAATAGGATAATTTATATATAGGTATATTAATTAAGTAAGACTTAATTAAGATATATATAAATTCGGATTTTAATAATATTAGGTTTTGATTAATTCCTCCTGACTGCTATATATATATGATGTATATCAGACTTTAGGTTTTACGTCAAAACAAAACCTTAGCCGCTCTTAGAGAGAGACTAGAGAAAACAGTTCTGAAAATCCTCATCCTTAGTGGCTAGTACCGCGATTCCTTCTTCTGCAGATCGTAGGACGATTTGCGGAGCGTTCGTGTGGATACCGTAGAGACGCAGTCGGTTTGTATTGCGTTGGAGATTCGAGGCGCAGTCGATTTCAGATTCTCGTTTTCATATTCGGTATAATCTCTAAACCTCTTAATTAATTGATTTTTCGCATGGATCCTGTTTTAGGGTTTCGGAAATTACTTTAAAATTTTAATTTCCGCTGTGCGTTTCTGTGCCGAAACCCTACAGTGGTATCAGAGCTACTTGCGAAACGATTAATTCAGATTACGTGTTTTAATTGTATTCGATATATATGATATATGATGATGCATGTTTACCGATATGAAATTGAATATATGATATTCCGTTGTATGTGTATTCTGGTAATATATATGATGATACTGTTAATCGTATCTTTAATCGATGGAATAACAATATAACTGTTCTAATCGGATTAGAAACATGAAAAATCGTTTTAATATGATTAATCGAAACTGGAAATATATGATAAATTCTGGGTGTACTGTTATTCGTTTTAATATGATTAAATCGAAACTGGTATTATATGATTTGTTATTATGGGTGTTTTGGTGGATTAAAATATATGATTCTGAAACTGTTTCAGAGATTTTATGAAAAATTCTGAAATACAGATTGTAGCGCAGACGGACCACCGCCAGGGGGGAGACCCCCCCTTGGACCCCCCCGTCGTAGCGCACGATGGTCGTGTCCCCTATATGTTATATATTGTTTTCTTTAATTATATATAAATTGTTATGTGCTTATTGTGATATGCATGGTGCACAGTTATGGCCTTTTGACCCATAGGTTAGTGGTTTTTGGTTTTGAAATGCGGCTTGCAAGTCGTGCCTTTTTATAAATTCTGATGTAATATTCTCTTCTCATCTAAATCCCCTCGAATGTAACTCGAGGTTTCTTTATGTCATGTAATAATCTGTAATTGATGAAGATGTCAAGATGGAGAGGAGGCACATGCTTGAGGAAGATCCAAGGAGGCTATTTATTTTAAGATCTTTTACCACCTTAGATTGACCTTCAATCTTTCATTAGCTTGAAAAGATTGACAGTGGATTGGGCCATAACTGTGACACATTTAATTTTGCACTTTATTTATGCTTGTATGCGATATGATATGATAAATAATGTGCATGCTTAATAAGATTAAAATTGGTGAGATCTAAATTAATCCCTCATTAAATTATTAAGTCTAAATCAGATGCCTTCCAATGAATAACACTCATCAAGACCTTGATCAATAGATGTAGGTTTGCCAAAGCAAAGTACCCTATTTATCTAGGTAAGATGCGATAGGATAATTGTGATATCCAAACTGTTAAAATCATTGGGGCCGACTTAACTAAGTTATCTCAATAGGATTGTGGACTTAGAGGCATAGAGTTTGGTAGGTACCATTAGATGGACTAAAAACAATTGTTGTTTACCAAACTATCCAGGAGTTATATATGATATAATTGACAAAGGGTTGTCTACCTAAATAATTATGTTTTAAGAGATTAGCCAAAGCTAACTTAAGTCATAATAAAATATGGATCTTGGCTCACTAGAAAGATTTAATAGAAAATGCTTTCCGAATTAATGGTGAGGGCTATTAATTTGAATAAAATAGTGGGAGGTATATTTTGAATGTACTATTATCAATTACATAATATCAACTCTGCAATTTGACTTATTATTTTGGCACTTATAAATTGTAGATATCAATGGCAAACAACAACAACAACACAAGTAGTCTTTCACTACGATCAGTCCTTGAGAAGGACAAGCTGAGTGGGATTAATTTCCTTGACTGGCATAGGAACTTGAGGATTGTCCTCAAACAAGAGCGTAAGCTATATGTCCTTGATGGGCCCATTCCTGCAGCACCGGCTGTCACTGCACCACGTGCGGAGCATAATGCTTACAAGAAGCATCAAGATGATGCTCTGGACGTGAGTTGTCTCATGCTAGCAACCATGAACGCTGAGCTTCAGAAGCAACATGAGTTAATGGATGCTTATGAGATGATCGAGCATCTCAAGAAATTGTTCGAAGGGCATGCTCGACAGGAGAGGTATGATACAAGCAAAGCGTTGTATCACTGCAAGATGGGTGAACGTGATCCAGTTGGTCCACATGTGCTGAAAATGATTGGGTATATTGAGTACCTGGATAGGTTGGGTTTTCCAATCACTCCGGAAGCCCAAACTGATCTTGTTTTACAATCTTTGAACAGCAGCTACTCTCAATTTGTTATGAACTATCTTATGAATGAAATTGAGAAACCCCTTACTGAGTTGTTGAGCATGTTAAGAACTGCCGAGAACAACATGAAAAAGGCAGGACCCGCTCCCATAATGATGGTGCAAAAGGGGAATGCTAAGGGAAATTGGAAAGGCAAAAAGAAGATAGGATCTAAGTCTGTTGCCAAACCCAATTCCAAAACCAAACAGGCTTTAAAACCTAAAGGTGGGGTGGCTAAAGAAGGTGAATGTCACTTCTGTGGAAAACCTGGACACTGGAAAAGGAACTGTCATGCTTATTTGGAAGAAGTGAAGAAAAGGAAAGGAAGTACGACTTCTGATTCAGGTATATATGTTATAGAAGTCAATTTGTCTACTTCTACATCATGGGTATTGGATACTGGATGTGGTTCTCCCATTTGTGTTAAAGTGCAGGGACTCCGAAGGAGTAGGACTTTGGCGAAAGGAGAGGTTGACCTACGAGTTGGGAATGGAGCAAAAGTTGTTGCACTGGCCGTAGGAACTTATCATTTATCTTTGCCCACTGGGCTAGTTTTAGAATTAGAAGATTGTTATTTTGTGCCTGCTATAAACAAAAACATTATTTCTGTTTCTTGTTTGGACAAGAAAGGTTTTTCATTTATAATTAAGAACAATGGTTGTTCGTTTTACTTAAATGATATTTGCTATGGTGTTGCACAATTGTTTAACGGTCTTTATATTCTTGATTTAGAAATGCTTATCTATAACATAAACACAAAACGATTTAAATCAAATGATTCAAATCTGACATATCTCTGGCACTGTCGTTTGGGCCATATAAATGAGAAACGCATATCAAAACTCCATAAAGATGGATTTTTGGATTCATTTGATTTTGAATCATATGAAAAATGCGAATCTTGTTTATTAGGCAAGATGACTAAAGCCCCTTTCACTGGACACAGTGAACGGGCTAGCGATATATTGGGACTTATACATAGTGATGTATGTGGACCCATGAGTTCGTTAGCAAGAGGTAGGTTTTATTACTTCATTACATTTACTGACGACTTCAGTAGATATGGATATGTGTATCTAATGAGACAAAAATCCGAATCCTTTGAAAAGTTTAAGGAATTCAAGAATGAAGTTCAAAACCAATTTGGCAAAAGCATAAAAGCCCTTCGATCCGATCGAGGAGGTGAATACTTAAGCCAAGACTTTGATGACCTTCTAAAGGAGTGTGGTATTATATCACAGCTCACTCCACCTGGAACACCACAATGGAATGGTGTGTTTGAGAGAAGGAATCAAACCTTGTTGGACATGGTACGATCAATGATGAGTCATGCAGATCTTCCAATAAGCTTCTGGGGTCATGCCCTAGAGACAGCTGCATTCACACTTAACCGTGTTCCTACAAAGACGGTTCAGAAGACACCATATGAGATGTGGACTGGGAAACGTCCTAGTATGTCGTTCATGAAGATTTGGGGATGCGAGGCGTTTGTAAAACGTCTAGATTCTGATAAGCTCGGACCCAAATCTGACAAATGTAATTTTGTGGGATACCCAAAAGAAACAAAAGGGTATTATTTCTACAAACCTTCTGAGAATAAAGTGTTTGTTGCTCGAACTGGTATTTTTCTAGAAAGAGAATTTGTCTCTAAAGGAAATAGTGGGAGGAAAGTAGAACTCGAAGAAATTCGAGAACCACAAAATATCATTGAACCTGAGTTGGAACGTGAGCAGGAACCACAAGAAATTGTGGAAAGTGAACCTACTCAAATTACACAAGGAATTCGTAGATCTGGTAGGACACGCCAAGAGCCCGAGAGATATTATGGATATCTTGTGACTCAAAACGGTGATGTGACGCTCATAGATCAGGATGAGCCTACTTCCTACCAAGAAGCTATGAATGGACCAGATTCTGAGAGATGGCTTGAAGCCATGAGATCTGAAATGGATTCCATGTATATTAACCAAGTATGGACTTTGGTTGATCCACCCGAAGGGGTAAAACCAATCGGGTGCAAGTGGATTTTCAAGAAGATAACCGACATGGATGGTAATGTACAAACCTATAAAGGCCGACTGGTAGCAAAAGGTTTCAAACAAATTCAAGGTGTTGACTATGATGAAATATTTTCTCCAGTGGCAATGGTTAAATCCATCAGGATCTTACTTACTATTGCAGCTTTTTATGATTACGAAATATGGTAGATGGATGTCAAAACTGCTTTCCTTAACGGAAATCTACTTGAGGATGTGTATATGACACAACCTGAGGGTTTTGTCATTCCAAAGGATGCTGGAAAGGTATGTAAGCTGCAGCGATCCATTTATGGATTAAAGCAAGTCTCTCGGAGTTGGAATCTTCGATTTGATGAAGCAGTCAAAGAATTTGGCTTTATTAAAAATGAAGATGAACCTTGTGTATATAAGAAGGTTAGTGGGAGTCACATTGTATTCCTAGTATTATATGTTGATGACATATTAATTATTGGGAATGACATTCCTTCCTTACAGGCTGTAAAAACATGGTTAGGAAAATGTTTCTCCATGAAAGATTTGGGCGATGCTGCCTATATTTTAGGTATCAAAATCTATACAGATAGATCGAGAAAAATGCTCGGCCTAAGTCAAAGTACATATATTGATAAAGTGTTGAAACGGTTCAGCATGCAAGAGGCGAAAAGAGGAAATTTACCCGTGACTCATGGTATAAAGATCTCTAAGGCCCAATGTCCTAAATCACAAGATGATGAGGAGCGTATGAGAAAGATTCCTTATACTTCGGCAATTGGATCTATCATGTATGCAATGATATGTACTCGTCTGGATGTCTCGTATGCTTTGAGCATGACGAGCAGATACCAGTCGAATCCAGGTGAAGGTCACTGGACAGCAGTCAAGAATATCCTCAAGTACCTGAAAAGGACTAAGGATTCATTCCTGGTATATGGATGTGAAGACGAACTGGCAGTAAAGGGTTACACAGATGCTAGTTTCCAAACTGACAATGATGACTATAAGTCTCAGTCAGGTTTTGTGTTTTGCCTTAATGGTGGTGCTGTTAGCTGGAAAAGTTCGAAGCAAGAGACAGTCGCTGATTCTACAACAGAGGCTGAGTATATTGCTGCTTCTAGTGCAGCCAAGGAGGCTGTATGGATTAAAAAGTTTATCACTGAACTTGGTGTTGTTCCAACCATTGTTGATCCGGTTGCTCTATACTGTGATAATAATGGAGCCATTGCACAGGCTAAGGAACCCAGATCTCACCAACGATCCAAGCATATACTTAGGCGGTACCATCTCATCCGTGAAATCATTGACAGAGGAGATGTACATATAGGAAGAGTGCCAACAGATGATAATGTTGCAGATCCACTGACCAAGGCTTTGTCGCAGCAGAAGCACGACGGTCACATTAGTTCCATGGGTATTAGATACATGAGTGATTGGCTCTAGTGCAAGTGGGAGACTGTTAGAGTTTATGCCCTAGAGGCCAATTATTTAATGTAATTGCTTAACATTTGATATTATTGTTGATTGAATAAATAAATGATTTTATTATGGTTTTAATTACTGCGTAATATAATTGTTAACATAATAAAATTCCTTAGAATAGTGATACAAATTATATAGTTTCAAGTATGTGACTTGAACATGAGATTATATAATTACAATTAGTATCATTGTTCTTAAATGTCCCTAGTCAAGTATCATTGTTGATGGGACAACAATGATGCATTGAGACTAGTATGTGGATTGACTCATGACCAAATCTCATTGGTCATAAATATATGAGATATTAAGTCAATGCATAGGTACATGTTAGAGAACAATGTACTGGACAGACCCACCATGAGAATTCTATATGGAACATTATGCGAAGTGTCATTAGCAATTCTCATAGTGACAATGATGTAATGGTCCTCCGACCTGAAACCGCTATATTACTACACGAGAATTTATGTACTTTGATATCATCAAATGTCACCTTTAATAGGGTGGACTATAAAGGTGATTATTGGGTTCATTATGAATCGTGTGAGTAATATGAGTGATCTAGATGGAATTTAACCATCCTATATTTTATAGGTGATATCCATAGGCCTCTTGATTGAGTAGGACTATGAAATGCATGGCCATGCTCAAATAGTGATTTGTTTCATATAGTCTACTCATTGATCAAGAAAACTCAGATTAAATTATGAAGAGTATGACACATTCCATGACTCGAGTTTAATCTAGGATATTAAGGTTAAAAGGATTAAATTACATTGAAACATTGGTCACGAAAAGGTTGCATCGAATCATCGATCTTATTATTACTTGGGTAGCAGTGATGCATTACTAGATGCCACTCACTGTTTATAACTTTATAATATGATTTTAAGGTTATTGCCAACGTAATAATAACCTATAGGGTCACACACAAAGAACGTAATTAAAAGGAAATTAATTTAAATTGTAAAGATTTAAATATGTCAATATGATTGATATAATTTTAAATTACGAATTTAAATTAATAGGATAATTTATATATAGGTATATTAATTAAGTAAGACTTAATTAAGATATATATAAATTCGGATTTTAATAATATTAGGTTTTGATTAATTCCTCCTGACTGCTATATATATATATGATGTATATCAGACTTTAGGTTTTACGTCAAAACAAAACCCTAGCCGCTCTTAGAGAGAGACTAGAGAAAACAGTTCTGAAAATCCTCATCCTTAGTGGCTAGTACCGCGATTCCTTCTTCTGCAGATCGTAGGACGATTCGCGGAGCGTTCGTGTGGATACCGTAGAGACGCAGTCGGTTTGTATTTCGTTGGAGATTTGAGGCGCAGTCGATTTCAGATTCTCGTTTTCATATTCGGTATAATCTCTAAACCTCTTAATTAATTGATTTTTCGCATGGATCCTATTTTAGGGTTTCAAAAATTACTTTAAAATTTTAATTTTCGCTGTGCATTTCTGTGCCGAAACCTTACACATATCTCTCATATTATTGATTCAATTATTGTCACAGTAGCATCTGTATAATATGTTATGTTATTAAATCAATAATTGAGACGGCAAAGTTATTAATATTATTATTTGTAATATTAACGATGTCTAGAAGTTCTGTCAAGGAGAGGTATGGTCACCTAATTGCTCGCCAATAGAGAGAAATCCTTATTAGAAAGCCCCCTCTTTCCTAGGAACGACCTGGTCGATTAATATTGTGAATTATAATAAAGGTGATAAGTTTTATTTTATTATTATTATAAATGTAATAAAATAGAAAACTTTTTATATAAAACAGAATACTTTTATAAAGTTATTTATTTTATTAGACTATAAATAGAATATATGATATTCTATTATGCATAGTATTTGCATAGTGTCTGCATAGTATTTGCATATTAAAATCTTTTTATATAAAACATAATACTTTTATAAAGTTATTTGTTTTATTAGACTATAAATAGAATATATAATATTCTATTATGCATAGTGTTTGCATAGTGCTTGTATAGTATTTGCATAGTAAAATCTTTTTATATAAAACAGAATACTTTTATAAAGTTATTCGTTTTATTAGATTATAAATAAAATATATTATATTTTATTTAAAAAATTTTATTTTATTAGAATATTTTATTAATTATGCATAATAAATCAATACGGACCGTCCGTTTAAAAGTAAATCAATCTGGACCGTTTATGAATTAGTTACTATTTAGTCCATTCTCCTATAAATAGAAGCTCATTCCTTCATTATTTCTTACGAATTCACTGAAACTCTAGAGAGAGAAACTATAGAGAGAAAGAAGAAAAGTATTTTGCTACTTCACTACTCCTATATCCAATTTCTTCTAAAGTAAGGGATATTATTTGTTGTACTCGTAAGGGGTATTATTTCTTTTGTATTCATGAAGAGAGCTTCTGTTATTCCATTCCTTATTATTATGTTGAAATAACCTGTATATGCGAAGTACCGCATACATGGTGAAATTCTTCTGTTATTCCAATCCTTATTATTCTGTTGGAATAACTTGTATATGCGAAGTACCGCATACATGGTGAAATTCTTCTGTTATTCCATTCCTTATTTTTCTGTTGGAATATCCTGTCTGTCCGTTTACGCATGACCTGGTTCCGTTCTTTATTATTCTATTGGAATATCCTGTCTGTGCGGTTTACGCATGACCTGGTTCTATTTTTTATTATTCTGTTGGAACATCCTGTCTGTGCAGTTTACGCATGACCTGGTTCCATTCTTTATTATTCTATTGGAACATCCTGTCTGTGCGGTTTACGCATGACCTGCTTCCATTCTTTATTATTATGTTGGAATAACATGTCTGTGCGGTCTATCGCATGCATGGTGATTTCTTCTGTTATTCCATTCTTTATTATTCTGTTGGAATAATCTGTTTATGTAAATTATCACATGCATGGTGAATGATCCTTTGTATTCATTCTTTATTAAATTGTGGAAATGATATGTCTAAGTGGATTACCGCATGGCGGACGAAAATCTATTTGCAATTTCATATATTCTCTTATACTCAGTTGGTTAAAGCTTTGGCTTCTATACTCCATGAAATTAGTGAAATATCCTTGAAGTTTGTGTTTCATCCGGTATATTTTCATGGAAATATTCTTATGAGCATTCTTAAATTTTACTCCACAAAGAAGTATCATATTGACAATTTGGACGTTATTGGTTCCTGGATAAATTAATTCTTGAACTTGTGTTATTGAATTCTTACATCATTGTCATCATCTTCATGTTTATATTATGTTGAAAGTTATTTGTGGCCTGTAGTGTATAGATGAACTTGGTATGATTATGACCAGGAATTATTCGATATAATCATGAGCATAATGTTACAAATGATGTGGTAAAAGTCTTCATTGGCCTATAGTGCATTGATGGACAGTTATTGGCATGATCATGACCGTTGATGGATATACGAATATCCTTGGCCCGTAGTGCATGGATAATTTGTGGTTGTGATACTAATGAATATCCTTGGCCGTAGTGCAGGGATGATGTGGATTATTTATTAAGCTGAGTCCCAACGATAAAAGTGATGAAAAACCTTTTAAATAATAAAAGATAGTAGATTTTATTCTCTACTTGACTCTTTTAATGGATTGTTTGTTCCGCTGTAGTTAAACTTGATGTTTGTTATATTGTATCAGTTTAACACTGTTGAAGGCTAACGATAATTTATTCTACATTATCTTAGTCATAATATTTCTTACTGGACTAGTTGAGCTCACCCTTTTACTTTCATTGTTCTCTTCAGGAAATGAGAACGTAGCAGGGACTAGTCAGGGAACGGAGTGACGGTCCAGATAATAGCATTAGTAGTCCTCACTATTTTATGAAATAGTGTGATAATAAATGTATTGAGGACTTATTTTGAGTTTGAATACTGTCAAGAAGACAATATTTGTATTAAAACTCACAGCTCATGTTGTATATTTAAGATTGTATTTGTATTCTGTACTATGTATTTGGCGACTCAGAATAAGTGATGTATACCTATTTTGGGGGCGTCACAAATATAGTCTTAATAATTTTATAATTAAAATAAAGAGTTTATTTTAATCTTAAAATTGGATTTCATACTAACTAATTAGAGTTAGAATTGGACTTCATGATAACTAATTGGAGTTGAAATTGGATTCCATATTTCCTTAAATAAAGAAGTTTATTTAGATATGGAATACAATTGCATATTATTCAAAACAAAAGTGTTTATTTGTGAATAAGAAAGAGAATCTGTATTTCCTTAAATAAAGGAGTTTATTTATATATGGAATATGATTTCATATTATTCAAAATAAAAGTGCTTATTTTTGAATAGAAAAGAAAATCCGTATTTCCTTAAATAAAGGAGTTTATTTAGATATGGAATAAGATTTCATATTATTAAAAATAAATGAGTTTATTTGTGAATAGGAAAGAGAATCCGTATTTCATTTGATACAGGAGTTTTTTTTTATTTTGACTTGGAATTGGCTTCCATAATTAATTGAAATAAATGAGTTTATTTTGACTAAAGAATTTGATTAAAATAAAATAGTTTATTTATTCAAAATTGGATAAATTAAAATAAAAGAGGTTTATTTTGATTTAAATTTGGATTAAAATAAAAGAG
The DNA here is from genome assembly GCA_016801055.1 of Panax notoginseng. Taxonomy (NCBI): domain Eukaryota; kingdom Viridiplantae; phylum Streptophyta; class Magnoliopsida; order Apiales; family Araliaceae; genus Panax; species Panax notoginseng. The sequence continues at coordinate 136,216,558 of CM029016.1, forward strand.
TTTATTTTGATTCAAAATTAGATTTATACTAACTAAATTTTCCCATTAAATGATATCAATATATATATTTAATGTTTATTATTCATAAGATGATTGTTATTTATTGATGCTTATGGTGATGTGTATGATAATAAATGAGATTGATTATGGACTATTGACCAATATGATTAGATTTTATTTTAGTTGGATGCGTGAATGTATGAATTTTATTAAATGGGGTCTGCGTACCTCGTCTTCTCTAATTTTTTCTTAATATAAATTCTAACTCTCTCCTATGTATTTTTCATTGACTGCTGATCAAGGTTTCTATTTATTTTAAATAGTTTTGTAATAGGAATAGTTAGAATTAATTTTGAAGAATTGGAGATCAAGGAGCAAGGAGCGCTTGAAGGTCCGTTTGTAATGGAGCCCGAGTTTAAATGTAATAGTTATATTTAAATATTAATTCTTGTACCCCTAGATTTGACCTTTTGGTTTACTTGGCGGCTCTAGTGAACCAAACTAGAATAAAGTCCATAATCAATCCGAGTAGAATATAGTATTCTATATGTGTATGCTTCTACTGTGACAACTGACATTTTGTAATTTAATTTTAATATTTATTGGATTGAATAAATATTTCTCGATGAATTAATTATTAGATTAAATAATTAATTGATGAAATGGTGGTAGATTAATTTAATTATATGTGTTATATTTATTAAATTAATGTGAAGAATTTTTGTTATTCAAAGTATGTCATTATGTGAGCTTATTGTATTAAAAAAATATTTAATAAGCCTAATGTTATTTTAATTAATTTATTTATTAATTAGAGATTTCATAATTTAACATTATTATTAAAGGAAAAATTTAAGTATGTAACTATGTAAATTAATGAGAAATTATTATATTTTATTTAAGTTAAATTAAATAAGATATTTGAAATGGGTGTGACATTATTTTAACTATATGATAAAAGATTTTATTAAAATAAAGAGTTTTGAACCTAGTTTGCTAGCCAAATGAGGCCTTAGGAGGAGTTGGGGGCAATTAAACCACGAATAGAATAACTGACCTCAACTCTGTGCATAAAGGCTCAGTTGAGTTTAACTTACGTATTCTTCATTTGAATTAATTGAGAGCCAGAGAGATTTCAGAGAGAGTTTGAGAAATCTTTGAGAAAGATTAGAGGGTAATTGTCATCCTTTTTCATCTACGCTTGGGTAATTCTCTTCAACCCAAATTTTTATTTTACGTCTTTTAAAGTTTTCATGAATATGACTTTCATTCTTTCAGTGAATCTCGGTAAATTGGGAAATTGTGTTAGGGATATATGTAATAATTCGAGTAGTATAGAATGTTTTAATATGTATTTTATATGATTCTGTATCATAAGTTTCATAATATTATGACTTGTTGTTTCAAAAATTTGCAAAGTATAGAATATGGCCATATGGCCTTATACGTGATTTTAATATGTCAAACATGAATTTTTCTACAAAATTTCCACTTATATGTGATTATGCATGATAAAACGAACAAAACGAAATTTGAATGGTTGGATTTGGTTTTATAACAAATCTGTGGCGTTGAATTTAGGGATTTATGTTCAACACTTCAAGAACATTAAGAACAATACAATTTGCATAATTTAATTCTGTGATTATGTGATTTAATGGGTTAAAATCACTCTATAAATGTTGGGTATTGATTATATACGTATTCTAACATGTGGGTATGTTTAATTTAGGGAATTAATGATTATGTAGTGTTTATTTTCACAGAATTCTGTGTTCTTCTCGAACTGAGAATTCAGAGTCTGTAGTGTCGCACCGCGGCGCCAACTCCTAGTTCATTTCTCGTGCCGCAGCGCCAAGTACCAAGCCGCAGCGCCACGGTGCCGCAACACCAATACCCAGTACAAAAGTGGCGCCGCAGCGCCACTTAGCAGAATATCTAGAAAATGCATTTTTTTTCAATGTTCAAGTATAGAAATATGTTAGTAACCTAGTCTAATGAATATAAAAACTTGTTAGATATATAATGAGATATTAAAGTGAGTTTTTACCAAGTCAAGAAGACAATTACATGTTGATTAAATTGTTGATTATATACTTAGTTTGTTATTCGTATAGTGTAATATTATGTGGAAATAAGTATGGTAATATGACTAAGTATAGTCCTGAATTCGACTTAGACAAAGAATAAACATATGATGTTTAGTAAGTTATAATTAACTGGTATTCTGAACGTAATTGATATGTAAGAATTAAATCAAAGAACTAGTTTAGTTAAAGTGTAATCTATGCACGAGAAAAATTTCCTAACCCTACTCGTTATCATTAGATAAATTATAAGTTATCTCTTTTCATCGAGCAAGTTCTCGTTATTTTGACTAAGCCCATGTTGTTATATCAATAGTATATTAATCTTTCAAAGCATGATGTTGTTATAAAATAATTATTCTATTGTATATCTCTTGGAATTGTTATTTGATTTATATATCAGTTATTGTGAATCTTGTTAGACTAGCAAACCCTTTATGATTCAACTAGTCTGTGACATCCCAAATTTTTAAGAATTAATAAATGAGAATTTAATAAATAAAATTCTTATTTTAAGATGCTTAAGTACATGTATGAGATTAAGTAAATATATATTTTGAATATGTATGTTTATGGATTGTGTGGAGTGTAATGAAAGAAACTATATAACCTAATATATTATATATTGGGAATGAAGATTAAATAGCCGAAGAGTTATAGCTATATAAAAAGCATAGTGTTTGATCTATGTGATTTATGTGGCATGTCTGAACATATTAAATTATGTTGAGAAATATATAGAATCAATATGAGAGATAAATGAATAGCAATCTTATGGAATTGTATATATTTGTTGATAAACAAATAATAGAAAGTATTGTAAATTAATCTTTATATATTATGTATGAGGATTAATAATAACGAATGAAGTGTAGTAGTATAATAACGTGAGAAATTTATTTTGGTATATCTCGGTTATTATTTATTTTTAACTTAATTAAAGAAAGTTTAATTTAGTTATATAAATAAATAGTTATTTAAATTCCAAATTTAGTGGGATAGAAATCCTAATTAAATATTAGGATAAGATAAATATGTGCGTGAATTATGTTATTTCATAACCCAAAAAGGATTTAATTAAATGAATAATAAGGAATGAAATAATAATAATAATAATAATAATAATAATATATATGTATTTCATTTTGCTCTCCATCTCTCACTCTCGGATAAACCGAAGAAAGGAGAGAGAGACGGAGAGAGAGCGAGAGAGAGGGAGAGGGAGAGAGAGAGAGGGAATGCTTGGGCATGGATGGAGGAAGAAGAAAGCATAGGAAGGTAACCATGGAAGGAAAGAAAGAAAAATGAAGAACAAAGGTATAAAACTCAAACTTTGTCCATTTTTGTTGTATTTTAATTTGGATCTAGTGTTGGGTTGTTGATTATTGGACTTGATAATGGAAAATCTTCATAATATATGATGATTCATGGTTAGATCTAGAGGTTTTATGGGTTATTAAGCTTGGGTTTTAGAAATAATCTCTAAAAAAACTCAAAATCTGTCATTTTCCTCTTTGATGCTCAGATCCGTATAGTGGGTATGGTTGAAATTTTTTTATTTTCTTATATGTTGTAATATTATGAGTTAGGAGTTCATAGAACTTGAAATCATCTTATTTGGATGTGTAAAACTCAAAATATGAAAATCGGTAGGAGATTGGGTCTGAAAGTCGCGACTGGGCTGGTGCGGGCGTGCGCGGGCGCGCGCGGGCGTGCGCGGGTGCGCGGCGTGGGCACGCGGCGGCTGACTTTGGCTGGGCGACGCGATTTTGACATCCAAAACTAAAACGAGCATAACTTTTGCATACGAAGTCCAAATTGAGCAATTCAAGATGTTTTGGAAAGCCTAAAGATAGTACTACAACTTAATTTAATAAAAATTAAAATTTGAGATTTTGGGCAAAGGTCAAAATGGACAGTTTTTGAAATTGTTGCTCAACCGGATGCGAACGAAAGGTGTCGAGCTTGCGTTTTATGAACCTGGAAGCATTCCGAACCTACTAATCATCGTTTTAAGTATTACAAGGTGTGAATCTTGAATAGTGAAGTAAGGATTACCCATTATGGGTCGTATTTAAAAAAAAGGTTTAAATACTTAACTACATGTAAGTATAACTTGAAGAAGTAAAGCGAAAGCTTGATTAATGTTTATTTAATTTATTTAGATTAATCTAATGTACATCCAAAATGATGTGGAGACATATGAAAAGGACTTAGCTACATGTTAAGTATTAGTAGGAAAGATTAGGAGATGTGGAGTAGAGTTTACATTACAATTACTATGTGTTGTTGTGTGACTAATAGTTGATATGCGTGATTATATAATTGTGTAGGGCACGTGAAGTGCAGATAACTGTAAGCTGTTAATCTATTGTTGGTAAACAACGATCAAGGCAAGTCTTTCGGTTCTTATTTTCTACGTGGACTTGATGAACTGTTTTAAATTGCATGATATGTTATACATGTTGAAATCATGAAATGTTAAAGTCAATATATGACTGCATTGTTTTGGCTAAGTAATGATGATTGAGTAAGGAACTCAATCTTTATATTTGCTATGTGAGTTAAAAGCATGTATGCCATGTTACTTTAATGAGTTGTATATCGAGCATGTTATTATGTGCTATGTGATGCATGAAAACTGTTAGACTTTGCTGGGCTGTCGAGCTCACTCTTGCAAATAACCACTTTTGCAGGTACAAACTTTAAGGTAAAGATATGTGCTAAGTGAGTTATAGAGATCTATATTCACGAAGATTACTTATGTTCTATGAGAAATGTATTTCCTATCTTAAATGTAACATGTTGTTGAATTGTAAGTTGAGCTATCCAATGTATATGGATATTTAGTTATGATGTAAGACTTTGTATAGTCAGTTTGTTGTAATGATTCATGGCATTTGATTTGAATCGAAGAGATGTAATGTAAAGGTTACGATTTAGGGCAAGACAGAAGGAGATGTATAAAAATTTTAATTATTTCGCAATTTTAGTGATTTTTAATATCGAATAATGATGTAAAATTAGAGATTTAATGTATGGTTAACGACCGAAGTCGAGAATTAAGTTGTATAAATTTTGGGGTCGTTACAGTTGGTATCAGAGCTGATAGGTTAGAAACCTTAGGCAAGAGTACTTTAGGCTATAACCTTAGAGAAAAGAGGTGAAAATAAGGAACGAATAAGCTCAAATAGAGTTTGAACAATAAGAAGTAATTTAAGAATTTATAAAGAAGGGGTTAAAACATGCGTGAAAGGATTCAAAGAAGAATCTCGCAGAGTTATAAGGAATGTGAATGTGGGGTTACCTAACTCCAGGATGTAAGGTGATAATAAATAGACAATGTCTATAAAAAAAGAATGATAAAGAAGTTAAGAATAGAGAGTTATATTTAAGTATGGTGCAATTGTACTCTTTAGTAGTTGATGTATGGTATCTGGGCTAAACGATTCCTTCATAGAGCGGAGGTATATACGAACTAGCAACTCGAAACCTAGTTTGTTGGTTGTTTGTGGGAAACCACTCAGCGTACCATATTGAAATTGTTAGAGACTCGATGTGTACCAAGTGTAGAAAGTGGATACGTATGATGAAAGTGTAGAACTTGAATGAAATGTTGAGCAATGTAAATGAAGTTAGAAATTCTTAAAGGAAGAATTGTTATATAAACAAGAAGATTCAAAGAAGAATCTTGAAGAGATATAAAGATAAAAAAAAGCCAAGATAGCGAATAATGTCGTAAATGATGAAAAAGAGAAAGAAAGAGGATCGTAAAACAAAACGATCACGAGTTAAGAAAAGAATTTTAAGGGAGATGATTATAGAATAAGATCACGACGTGGTCTGTTTAAGTTATAAAAGAAAGATGGTCTGTAATATTTGAATAATTATAGCTTAATGCTATGAAGATGGTGTACTATGAAATAGTACGAGATAACTCACGAGGAGTTATAAAATGATGTGATACGAGAAATTCGAATCGAGCAAAGAGCAAGTTAAGAGCAATATAGAGTTAGGTGGGGTTTCAATTGAGGACTCCTGTGATGGCTGAGTTGTACAAATCTTTGTATGGGCGAGGGTTTTGTGCTTGCACTCAGTTTATCACATTGATAATCATTGGAATGTTTGTGTCGCGCTATTTGTTGTATGCCTGTTGAGAAGGTGATTCTTTTCTCATATGTATAACAAATAGGTAGAGTATAGTTAGAGAATATTATAAGGTTAAGTGCGAGTTCTTAAAACTCATACTTATGGTAGGTTCGTGACTCATAATTATATGGTATGTTTTTGAACCCCTCAGCGAATGGACGCCTATGGTCTGACTAGGATAAGTTCTTAAACTCATATGATTGTGGCAAGTTCCTGAACTCATAACGTGTGGTAAGTTTGATGAACTAGGGTATAATTAAGTGTGAAAGGAGTATTGAGGATGATAGGAATAGATAGACTAATTAAGCAATGGATCATTATAGAAAGTGGAGTTGATGGTGGAAGCATATGTATTCTAAATCTACTAGCTATGCTAGACTTTCAAAATTTATTGACTTCGTGCTAATGTTTACACTTCTATTTTCTTGAAAAACATTGGATCAAATGATGGAACCAATGAGTTTTAACAACAATACTGTTATTCGTATGTCTATGCTAATTGCTTCGGCTAGACAAAAATGATTTGCAATATATCAAAATATATTTTATATCATTAATGCATCATATAACCTGGTGCAAAGATGATAAAAACGATGGAGTCATCAATACAGTATTACCTAGTGTTGGATGTGATCTAAGGATCGTCAGCCCACTATGGTATGATGTAGTATGATAAAATCACCAAATGACGAAATCCTCAACGAACTGTAAATACAGTGCGGTATCATTACGTCATAAAAAGATTTTTGAGATTTCTTTGAGATATTAGAATACATATGTATTATTGTATGTATATGTATATCTTGGTTGATGTCCGAATTATTGTAGAGGTCTATGCTATTTGATTCAGCTAGACAAATATTGAAAGATGTTCATGAAATTCAAACGTTCATTGAAAAGTTATGCCAAACCAAATTGTGTTGGTGCGGATTCAGATGTTGAAAAGCTGAGATGAACAACCCTAATATTAGGGGTTACGCTTAGTTTATACTTTGCGCTAAAATATTTGTGCACAATACATGTACGAAGGATTGATCCCCCTAAGTACTTTGGAGTCCTTATAATCTTATGACTGTTAAAGTTAAAGTTGAAAGATTACTTATAACTGTGGACATGGTTCGTGGTCATTAGACCCTCAGTTGAATGCTTGCACTCTAAATTCTGAGATGAACAACTCTTTTATCAGAGGTTGCGCTGAAATGTTTGTGTACAATATATTGTACGAAGGGCTTAACACCCTAAGTACGGAGGTCCATATAGTCGTATGACTGTTAAAGGTTCAAGTCAAGATATACTTGACAACCTGGGGACGTAGTTCAAGGTCTTGTGACCCTCAGCATGATTTAGAATCTTTTAAATTCCTGAGTTATTCATACTACTTCCTAATTATTGAACAATTGTGGAAGATTCTTGAAATTCTAAAAGGTGAATGTGGTAAGGATGACGTTCCTTTGAAAGAAGTAAGTCGTAGAATGCGACACTGAATGATGAGTATATGGAATAAGTGAGAAAAGAAATTTTGAAATGAGAAGGAGATGAGTTATCAAAGAATAATGTAAATCTCTTAATAGAAAAGTTTAATAATTGAAGAAAGATCTTTGTGGAAAGAGGTGGTTATAAAACCCAATGAATGAATAAAGTATTAACGTAAAATCTATTTTGATAGAATGAATGAATAAATATTAATAAATAAAATTTTGAGGACGAAATTCGTAGAAGAAGGGGTGAATGTAATATCCCGAGTGTTTATGATAACGATCCTTAGAAAAAAAATAAAAATAAAAATAAAAAATAAAAATGAAAAGTTGTTGAAGAAATGAATGAAGTATATATATATGTGTGTAAACTTGTTTTGCTAAGTTAACATGTTGAAGTTATTCAACGATATTTGTAAAAGAGATTTGTGAAAACTGAGTAAGGGAGGTTTCGTTGATTTCGAGGACGAAATCCTTATAAGGAGGGAAGGATGTGACATCCCAAATTTTTAAGAATTAATAAATGAGAATTTAATAAATAAAATTCTTATTTTAAGATGCTTAAGTACATGTATGAGATTAAGTAAATATATATTTTGAATATGTATGTTTATGGATTGTGTGGAGTGTAATGAAAGAAACTATATAACCTAATATATTATATATTGGGAATGAAGATTAAATAACCGAAGAGTTATAGCTATTTAAAAAGCATAGTGTTTGATCTATGTGATTTATGTGGCACGTCTGAACATATTAAATTATGTTGAGAAATATATAGAATCAATATGAGAGATAAATGAATAGCAATCTTATGGAATTGTATATATTTGTTGATAAACAAATAATAGAAAGTATTGTAAATTAATCTTTATATATTATGTATGAGGATTAATAATAACGAATGAAGTGTAGTAGTATAATAACGTGAGAAATTTATTTTGGTATATCTCGGTTATTATTTATTTTTAACTTAATTAAAGAAAGTTTAATTTAGTTATATAAATAAATAGTTATTTAAATTCCAAATTTAGTGGGATAGAAATCCTAATTAAATATTAGGATAAGATAAATATGTGCGTGAATTATGTTATTTCATAACCCAAAAAGGATTTAATTAAATGAATAATAAGGAATGAAATAATAATAATAATAATATATATGTATTTCATTTTGCTCTCCATCTCTCACTCTCGGATAAACCGAAGAAAGGAGAGAGAGACGGAGAGAGAGCGAGAGAGAGGGAGAGGGAGAGAGAGAGAGGGAAGGCTTGGGCATGGATGGAGGAAGAAGAAAGAATAGGAAGGTAACCATGGAAGGAAAGAAAGAAAAATGAAGAACAAAGGTATAAAACTCAAACTTTGTCCATTTTTGTTGTATTTTAATTTGGATCTAGTGTTGGGTTGTTGATTATTGGACTTGATAATGGGAAATCTTCATAATATATGATGATTCATGGTTAGATCTAGAGGTTTTATGGGTTATTAAGCTTGGGTTTTAGAAATAATCTCTAAAAAAACTCAAAATCTGTCATTTTCCTCTTTGATGCTCAGATCCGTATAGTGGGTATGGTTGAAATTTTTTTATTTTCTTATATGTTGTAATATTATGAGTTAGGAGTTCATAGGACTTGAAATCATCTTATTTGGATGTGTTAAACTCAAAATATGAAAATCGGTAGGAGATTGGGTCTGAAAGTCGCGACTGGGCTGGTGCGGGGGTGCGCGGGCGCGCGGCGTGGGCACGCGGCGGCTGACTTTGGCTGGGCGATACGATTTTGACATCCAAAACTAAAACGAGCATAACTTTTGCATACGAAGTCCAAATTGAGCAATTCAAGATGTTTTGGAAAGCTTAAAGATAGTACTACAACTTAATTTAATAAAAATTAAAATTTGAGATTTTGGGGAAAGGTCAAAATGGGCAGTTTTTGAAATTGTTGCTCAACCGGATGCGAACGAAAGGTGTCGAGCTTGCGTTTTATGAATCTTAAAGCATTCTGAACCTACTAATCACCGTTTTAAGTATTACAAGGTGTGAATCTTGAATAGTGAAGTAAGGATTACCCATTATGGGTCGTATTTAAAAAAAAGGTTTAAATACTTAACTACATGTAAGTATAACTTGAAGAAGTAAAGCGAAAGCTTGATTAATGTTTATTTAATTTATTTAGATTAATCTAATGTACATCCAAAATGATGTGGAGACATATGAAAAGGACTTAGCTACATGTTAAGTATTAGTAGGAAAGATTAGGAGATGTGGAGTAGAGTTTACATTACAATTACTATGTGTTGTTGTGTGACTAATAGTTGATATGCGTGATTATATAATTGTGTAGGGCACGTGAAGTGCAGATAACTGTAAGCTGTTAATCTATTGTTGGTAAACAACGATCAAGGCAAGTCTTTCGGTTCTTATTTTCTACGTGGACTTGATGAACTGTTTTAAATTGCATGATATGTTATACATGTTGAAATCATGAAATGTTAAAGTCAATATATGACTGCATTGTTTTGGCTAAGTAATGATGATTGAGTAAGGAACTCAATCTTTATATTTGCTATGTGAGTTAAAAGCATGTATGCCATGTTACTTTAATGAGTTGTATATCGAGCATGTTATTATGTGCTATGTGATGCATGAAAACTGTTAGACTTTGCTGGGCTGTCGAGCTCACTCCTACAAATAACCACTTTTGCAGGTACAAACTTTAAGGTAAAGATATGTGCTAAGTGAGTTATAGAGATCTATATTCACGAAGATTACTTATGTTCTATGAGAAATGTATTTCCTATCTTAAATGTAACATGTTGTTGAATTGTAAGTTGAGCTATCCAATGTATATGGATATTTACTTATGATGTAAGACTTTGTATAGTCAGTTTGTTGTAATGATTCATGGCATTTGATTTGAATCGAAGAGATGTAATGTAAAGGTTACGATTTAGGGCAAGACAGAAGGAGATGTATAAAAATTTTAATTATTTCGCAATTTTAGTGATTTTTAATATCGAATAATGATGTAAAATTAGAGATTTAATGTATGGTTAACGACCGAAGTCGAGAATTAAGTTGTATAAATTTTGGGGTCGTTACATAGTCCATAGTTGATGAGCGTTCTAAATTTCAGAACCTTTGATGAATTATCCAAACGAAACTTCCTTTGGCATGGACTCGAATGTCAAACTGAGATGAACAGCCCTGTATAGGGGATTACTTATGCGTTAGCGTTAAGATATTGTGCACAGATGGTACTAAGGGCTAATCCCCCTAAGTACGAGAAAAAAAATCCATAGTCTTATGACTGTTAAAGGTTTCAAGTATAAACACTTGACAACCTAGGACATAGTTCAAGGTCTTATGACCCTCAAAAGTTCTTTTGTCTCTTGTTATTCATTCTTGATTCAAAAGTTGAGTTTCCTATTTCAGAAGTTCTTAATTTATTCGCATGTTATTATTCATTGCTATATTATTACTTGTGGGCAATCGTGCTCACTCTTGCGTAATAATAACATTGCAGTTAAGAATGAAAGAGCAGACGAACCTTCCACTAGTAAAGGCAAGGGCAAGCTTAGCAAGTAATGAAGACTGATTATTTATGTCATGTAATTAGAATTGATGTTATTAAGACTTATTGGTTTATATTTCTGCACAGATGATTTAAGGTTAGAGTAACCTGAGATTTATTTATTATGCTGTTGATGTAACCCCGTAAGGGGAGATTTATTATTTATTTTTATCTATTGCATGGTTTGCATTTATTTATGGGTAGATAGATAGATGATGTTTATATAGTGAACACCAAATCATGTGAAAATGGAAGGACCAGATTTAGGGGTGTCACATCTACATATATATATATATATATATATATATATATATATATATATATATATATATATATATATATATATTATGCAAACATGCTTCACATATTAATTAATATGACGCGTATTTTATATATATATGTGCATGAGCGCTAAACAAGATGAGACAAATTAATAACAAATCCCTCAAATATTTTATATTAAGTTGTAACGTTCAAAGATATTTGGAATACCGAACGTCACCTTCTAACATAATAGAAACAATAGAGTATTGAATATTTAACATGAGTTTGTTGTACACACACAAGGCAAATATTAAATATTTATGATGTTGTTATTATTACATATGATGTTTATAAGGAATTGAACATTACTGTTTTATTGTGCACACACAAGGGTTGTAGTTTTCTCTTCACTTATATGGAAATGATGGGTCTGACTTAACTGAAATTATTTTAGTTCAGATGTGTACACACTTGACCATTATGATCTAAGAGGAAAAATTCAAGGAGTTACATAGTTGATGTAATTGACAAGAGTTGTCTACCTATTTATTTATATATAGTTTGTTGTGCACACACAAGGCTATATACATTTGAAATGGGATCCTTATTCTCACTAGCATATCTTTAATTAAATATTGTCGAACTATATATATTGAGGGTAATATAATTTGATGAAAATATTGAGAGATACCAATTTAAAATAAGACCTAAATTATTTTGGTAATTAATAAAAGAATATATGCTAACATGTTATTAAAAACAAATTCATTTGTAGAATTTTACAATGTCTAAATTACTATCACTCCATAGCATATTAAATGCTAAATTAACCGGACCATATTAAACGGATTAGTTAAGGAATTTGAGAATAGTTCTCACGGTTGAAAAGCTATCCTATGTCCTTAATACGCCTATCCCTGCAATGGTTGCAGAAAATGCCTCTAAGGAAGGGATTGTTACTTTTAGAAAGTGGCAAAATGATGCACAGTTGGTTCAATACATCATGCTCGCATCCATGAGTAACGAGCTTCAGCGTCAGCATGAAACTATGGATGCTCCTACTATATTCTTTCATATCAAGTAGTTGATGGTAAGGAAAGTAGAACTGATAGATATCAGATATCTAAGGAGCTCTTTCGATCTAGAATGACTGATGACACTACAGTACAGACAAAACTACTTAACATAATCAATTTGATTGATCAATTAGGACAACGAGTTTTATCATGGATAGATAGTTGAGCCAAGATTTGATCTTGCACTCACTTCTGAACTCCTCTCACAATTGTTGTGAATGCTTCATATGAACAAGCTAGATATCAGCTTCGCTGATTTGATTAATATGTTAAAAAATGTTGAGTCACTTTTAAACCAAGAAAGACCAAGTCTTACTGGTAGGGGCCAAATGATCTTCTGAAAAGAAGAACAATTCAAAGAAGGTAAATAGAAAGGCAAAAATAAAGGATAATAAGAACAAAAACTGATATTGATAGCAAAAGAGTTTGCTTCCGCTACAATAAGCCTTGACACTAGTAAGGAAACTACGAGAAGCATCTTGTAGAGGCCAACCAGAAGAAGCTTAGTGAAGCTTCGGTTACAAATATAGTTTTTGCTCATGATTGAAATAAATTTTTCTTTAAGTCAATGATCTACTTGGTATTGGATACCAGCTTTGGTTCTCATAAATATAGATTTATGAAGGAACCAAGCAGAAGTAGAAAGTTAAACAAAGATAAGTAATCCCATGTGTGTGAAATGAAGCAAACGTTGCTGCATTAGCCATAGAAACATATAGTTTAGCATTGCCTACGGACAAATCTATTAAGTCAATAAGTTGTTATTGTATTCCAGTTCTCGTTAGAAATATCATTTCCATTTTGTTGTTGGACAATGAAATCTTTGGTATTATATTTAAGAACAATTGTTGTTCTATTTACAATAATAATGTTTTGTATAGAACTGAAATATTACTTAATAGATTTTGTATACTTGACTTATGTGAAAATAATTTTGCATATTAAACAAATTAGTATAAGAAAGGAGATGATCATTCAAAGAGTTGAATGTGTGTATTTGCTGAAATACAAGTGTGAATTATTTGAAAGGTTTAAAGAATTCAGAAGTGAAACAAATTGGCAAAGTATTAAGATTCTTTGATTAGATTCATGAATAAATACTTGTGCAATAAGTTTCTAGATCATCTCAAATGGTTTTCTCATAATCAACGCCTCCTGATACGCAATAATTAATTGATGTATTTGAAAGAAAAAATTATACCTTGTTGGACATGGTGCAGTCCATAAAGATTTTACCGATATTCAAGTATCGCTCTGGGGTCATGTCCTAAAAATGGCTGCATATCTACAGAAAGGTAACCTCAAAATCTGGCCACAAGACTCCATAAAAGTTATGGATAGGAAGGATTCTTAATTTTAAGTAAGTTAGAATAAGGGATTGTCCAGCTTTTGTGAAAAGGTTTCAAAGTATAAGTTTGGGACAAGATTTGACAAGTACATATTTGTGGGACATCCTAAAGTAAGTTTAGGGTATATGTTCTATAATCCTACTTAGCAAAAGGTGTTTGTTGCGAAACATGTTTCCTTCTAAGATAAAGATGTTTATCATTGAAGGGGCTAGTGAGAGGATAATACATCTTGAAGAGTTCAATAACCACAAAACACTATAAGTCAAATAAGAGGAACTTATAGATAGACCTATTGTACCACAATCGAATCGTAAATCTGGAATAGTACTGAAGATACCTAGGAGGTATGAATTCATCATAGATGATGATGATGAGGTACGTATCAAAGAAGATGATGATCCAGTTACATACGATGTGGTAAGAGTTATAGACACTTGGAGAAATGGATTAAAGCAAGCTTCTCAACTGTGGAACATTCGTTTTAATGAAACATTCAAAAGAGCTTGATTTTATCAAAAATAAGAATGAACCTAGTGTGTACAAAAGGGTTAGTGGGAGCGCCGTGACATTCCTAGTATTATATATTGATATACTACGAATAAGGAATGACATGCCAATGCTAGAATCAGTAAAGATAAAGTTGTCGAAACATTCCTCCATGAATGATTTGGGAAGAGTATTGTAATTGGGGATACAAATCTTTTTAGATAGATTTTAAAGGATGCTCGATTTAACCCAAGGAATGTATATTCATTTGATGCTAAAGTCGTTTAGCATGGCAAACTCTAAAAGATGTCTCATGTTAATGAGCCATGGAGTGTATCTCTCTTAATAGTCCCCATAGACTCCTAAAAAGAGAGATCGCATGAGTAACAATCATGTATATAATGAAATATACGAGAGCTGATGTTGAGCGATCATATTCTAGAGAAGATCACTGTAAGACAGTGAAAAAAATCTTAAAGTACTTAACCGATACTAAGGATGTGATTAAAATTTATGGTGGGTCTAAATTAAAACTAGAGGGCTTAACAGACTCAAGTTTTTCAGACAGACCAAGACGACAGAAAATTTACTTTAAGGTAAAGCGTTACCTTGAACGATGGTGTAGTGAATTGGAAAGGTTTCAAATAGCAATGAGTTGCTGGTTTAGTGATAAAGACAAATTATTTAGCTATAAATGAAGCTACAAGTTGATTGTTTGGATGAAAAGTTCATTACAGAACTAAGAATAGCTCCTAAGTCTCATCTTGGATCTAAACATGTGTTGTGGCACTTTTATTTGATTATCGGAATCATTGAAAGATGGAAAATCACTATAGAGATAGTGGACTCTCAAGAATAACATTAGATATCCATTAACTAAAACTTATCCAACAACAAGACAATCATCACTTAGAGAAGAAGGGTATGAGATACCATGGCAATTGGCTTTAGTGCAAGTGGGGGAGTGAAAGTAGTATGCACACAAGATAATCATGTTTGATGATAAAGCATATACTTTATAACAATCTTATTCATTTATTAATAAAAAGTATCACTTTATTAAAGGCTTTTAATTATCTACATGATGCTGCTTTATTATATATGATAAACCCATAGTTTTAAGCAATTCTTTTAGAATAATGATGATGATCATTCTAATGAGATCTAAATTCTTAGAAAGATTAAAACTAAAATATTTTTCAATCGTTGGATTACTAAATTGGGGATTCGTGAATCCGAATAGATTAGTACATACGTTGCTTACTCATTGGATGAGGATGATTGATCTCATGATCATTTGTGTGGAGACACTAAATCAAGTATGTAGGTGCTTATTAGAGAATAAATTCACTGAACGTGACTCGATAATGAATACCTAATGGAGTTTTACTTGTCTATCAATAGGAATTCCTGTAGTGATAGTAGTACAAGTGATCATTGGACTTGAGATCATCATAGTATCTTGTGTATGATCAATTATACTTTGACTTATTCCTTAAGACCCTTAGGGTATATCAAAGGGTATGCTTGGGTATAATAAGTTGTACATGGAGATAATGTATGATCAATAAATAATCTACCGCTTCTAATAAAAGAAGAGAAATGTCCTATGTGATTCGATAAATGACAACTCAGTAGTCCTTGGCCAAGGTAGAATGAAATTAGAAAGGAGTTTTTAATTTACATTATTTGGAGTTGTGCATTTAAGAGTCGAAATACATATAATTAAATAAAATAAGACTTGACAGTAATTCTATGTCTTATATTTAATTGGGACATTATATGGTGGAAGGATTGAATTGTACGGTAACTATTTATTCCAAGGTTCTTTTATGATTAATGTTAAAATCTATATATCTGGAAAGTCGTTAATCGCTAGGGAGGCTTATCCCTATTGTATAATAAATATTATTTATTTAAATAAATTAATTATTTAATTTATTTATTTAAATAAGGTTAGAATTGTTCTAATTGATTTATTCACAACCGGTTTAATATGGAGAACCTAAAGGGTGACACCATAAAAGGAAGAATAATTATTTAAGAAGCAAATGACATAATCGTAATAATAAGTTAAGTATATTTAATTTAATCTATGATGATAGAATAAATTAAATAGCTTAATATTTATTATTTAATATTTTGGAAATATTAAATATAAATTAATAAGAGGAGTCTTATTATTATTAGTACTATTATTATTATTTAATTCTTAAAAGAGTTTATGAATTAATTAATAAAAGTACTCTAATATATCCTAATAAGATTAGGAGGCTAATTAATTAAAAGAGTTTAATTAATTATTTCTAATAAGATTGGGAGCCTAATTAATTAAAATAAAACTTATTCCTTAATTGTTAAGGAGGATTGACTACATCTATAAATAGGAGGAGTCTTATTATAGGTGAGGGTTGACACTTTCACAAAACACGTGAATACGTAATTCTAATAGTTATAAGAGTATACCCTTTTTTATGAGAGATAGAAAAACTAGGTTTTTACCAAACACCCATTTTCTTAAATCTTTTCTTCTTTCTTGGTGGATCACCTCTAGAGACCAAACACTTGGGTGGCTAACGTTGATCAAAGGAAGGAACTAAACTCGGTGGATTCAAGGGTATGATTCTTGTTCTTTATCTTTTCGTATACCCTTTTTTGGAGGTGAACTTGTACATGAGGAAGCTCGAATCTTCAAGGGTATGATTCTTGTTCTTTATCTTTTTATTTAATTAATATTTGTGCATAAAAGATGATCCGGGTATATGGTTTGTAAAATTTTAAAACTCTATTTTTTCCACGTTTTTGCTTATTCTGTGAAATTTGATTGCGTTCATGAATTATTACAAACCTAACAGTGGTATCAGAGTCAAACTTTTATGCGAATTATTAATTATTTTAATTTGATATGTGTTTAGAACAATTTAATTGGGCATAATTTTGTTGTATAAAATTTATTTAAAAAAAATATCAATTTGCGCTTTTTTTTAAAAGGGTTTATGATTTAGGTAATCCTTTTTTTTTTTCGCTGTGCCTTACGCGTGGATGTTAAGAGGTTATCATTTAAGTTTGGTTTATATTATTTATATATATATTTCGTGATTACATGTTGCTGGATTAAGTTCGATTTTATATATATATATATATATATATATATATATATATATATATATATATGTATGTGTGTGTGTGTGTGTGTGTGTGTGTGTGTGTGTGTGTGTGTGTGTGTGTGTGTGTGCATCCTGATCATACATATATATAGTAACACATGATCTGTTTACGCGAATCAAGGAAGGAACGGTTATTTTATATATATATATATATATATATATATATATATATATATATATTCTTAATAATTTTATAATTAAAATAAAGAGTTTATTTTAATCTTAAAATTTAATTTCATGCTAACTAATTAGAGTTGGAATTGGATTTCATATTTTCTTAAATAAAGGAGTTTATTTAGATATGAAATAAAATTTCATATTATTCAAAATAAAAGAGTTTATTTGTAAATAGGAAAGAGAATCCGTATTTCCTTAAATAAAGGAGTTTATTTAGATATGGAATATGATTTAATATTATTAAAAATAAAAGAGCTTATTTGTGAATAGGAAAGAGAATCCGTATTTCTTTAAATAAAGGAGTTTATTTAGATATGAAATAAGATTTCATATTATTAAAAATAAATATGTTTATTTGTGGATAGGAAAGAGAATCCGTATTTCCTTTGATAAAAGAGTTTTTTTTTTATTTTTACTTGGAATTGGATTCCATAATTAATTAAAATAAATGAGTTTATTTTGATTAAAGAATTTGATTAAAATAAAATAGTTTACTTATTCAAAATTGGATAAATTAAAATAAAAGATGCTTATTTTGATTTAAATTTGGATTAAAATAAAAGAGTTTATTTTGATTCAAAATTAGATTTATACTAACTAAATTTGCCCATTAAATGATATCAATATATATATTTAATGTTTATTATTCATAAGATGAATGTTATTTATTGATGCTTATGGTGATGTGTATGATAATAAATGAGATTGATTATGGACTATTGACCAATGTGATTAGATTTTATTTTAGTTGGATGCGTGAATGTATGAGTTTTATTAAATGGGGTCTGCGTACCTCATATTCTCTAATTTTTTTCTTAATATAAATTCTAACTCTCTTCTATGTACTTCCCCTTGACTGCTGATCAAGGTTTCTATTTATTTTAAATAGTTTTGTAATAGGAATAGTTAGAATTAATTTTGAAGAATTGGAGATCTAGGAGCAAGGAGCGCTTAAAAGTCCGTTTGTAATGGAGCTCGGGTTTATATGTAATAGTTATATTTAAATATTAATTCTTGCACCCTTAGTTTTGATCTTTTGGTTCACTTGGTGGCTCTAGTGAACCAAACTAGAATAAAGTCCATAATCAATCCGGATAGAATATAGTATTCTATATGTGCATACTTCTACATATATATATATATATATATATATATATATATATATATATATATATATATATATATATATGTGTGTGTGTGTGTGTGTGTGTGTGTGTGTGTGTGTGTGTGTGTGTGTGCATGGGCGCTAAACAAGATGAGACAAATTAATAACAAACCCCTCAAATATTTTATATTAAGTTGTAACGTTTAAAGATATTTGGAATACCGAACGTCGTCTTCTAGCATGATAGAAACAATAGAGTATTGAATATTTAATATGAGTTTGTTGTGCACACACAAGGCAAATACTAAATATTTAAGATGTTGTTATTATTACATATGATGTTTATAAGGAATTGAACATTACTACTTTGTTGTGCACACACAAGGGCTGTAGTTTTCTCTTCACTTATATGAAAATGTTGGGCCTGACTTAACTAAAATTATTTTAGTTCAGATGTGCACACACTTGACCATTATGATTTAAGAGGCAAAAATTCAAGGAGTTACATAGTTGATGTAATTGACAAGAGTTGTCTACCTATTTATTTATATATAGTTTGTTGTTCACACATAAGGCTATATACATTTGAAATGGGATCCTTATTCTCACTAGCATATCTTTAATTAAATATTGTCGAACTATATATATTGAGGGTAATATAGTTTGATGAAAATAGTGGGAGATAACAATTTAAAACAAGACCTAAATTATTTTGGTAATTAATAAAAGAATTTATGCTAAAATATTGTTGAAAACAAATTCATTTATAGAATTTTACAATGTCTAAATTACTATCACTGTGTAGCATATTAAATGCTAAATTAATCGGACCGTATTAAACGGATTGGTTAAGGAATTTGAGAATAGTTCTCACGGCTGAAAATTATTTTATGTCCTTAATACGCCTATCCCTGCAATGGTTGCAGACAATGCCTCTAAGGAAGAGATTGGTTCTTTTAGAAAGTGGTAAGATGATACACAGTTGGCTCAATGCATCATGTTCGCATCCATGAGTAACGAACTTCAGCGTCATTATGAAACTATGGATGCTCTTACTATATTCCTTCATATCAAGTAGTTGATTGTAAGGAAAGTAGGACTGATAGATATCAGATATCTAAGGAGCTCTTTCGATCTAGAATGACTGATGACACTACAGTACAGACAAAACTCCTTAACATAGCACTACTACAAAACAGTAAATAGATAACGCAGAAAAAACGTTGTGGTTTCAATCAGAAAAATATCGTGGTTAAGGGTGTCATCTATTTAACACCCTTATACAATGTTTTTAAAACGTTGTAGTTAGACACATTATACAACGTTTTTTAAGAAAAAAACGTTATAAATTTATTTTCTATAAATTAGCAAATGCTTGAAAACGTTGTAGAAAGTATGATACCACAACGTTTTCTGGCTAAAAACGTTGTAGAAAATAATGAAACATTGACTACTACACATTATAT
This sequence comes from Panax notoginseng, assembly GCA_016801055.1. Classification (NCBI taxonomy): domain Eukaryota; kingdom Viridiplantae; phylum Streptophyta; class Magnoliopsida; order Apiales; family Araliaceae; genus Panax; species Panax notoginseng. Next base: position 136,236,930 of record CM029016.1, read on the forward strand.
TGTACAAATATACAACATTTTTAAAATGTTGTAGATAAAAAAAAGAAAAAAAAATGTTGTGGTTCACCTACATTACCAATGCACTTGCAATATGCTAATGCCATGATATATAGCTAAAAGGTCTAAATTCTCATTTAAATTTAAAGCCAAAATGTATCAACCATTCAAAATACATCCCAATAATACCATTCATTTACAGTTTCAAATTACTACATCCACAAAATATATACCAAACTATCAATATATGCATCTCAAATTCACTTTTCAATATAAATTAGTACTACTATATTGAATTTTGAATTTGATTACATCCACAAAATAAATCAAATTATCCATAAAATTAAGCTACTACCTAAGCATGCATAAAATTGTTGCTCGATAGAATAAGAATCTCCATCTAAACCATCCTCTTGTTGCTCGACTCTGACTTTGTCAATGTTCATCGGTATGAGAATACTTTCAGTAGCTTCTGCTGTACTTCTCCTCATTTCTTCCAAGCTTTTCACGGTCCCAGACCTGCAATGTTGAAAGATATGATCATCCACATATATATATTAGAAGTGACATATAATTTTACATCAAAGATTTAAGACAAAGACTTGATCTTAATCACTAATTATGCAGGCTATAACTCAGTAAAGGGAAAACCAGTTGACATAATTGAATAGAACTTAATAAACATCAAGATCGTTACCTTCCATAGGATGCTGCCCAATGAAGTGCAGTCCACCAATTCACATCCCAAGTTACAGGCCATATTATCTACCTAAATACACTACTAATTTTTCAAAGACACCACAGGAATTAATTTATCAAATACACTAACTGTGAAAATGCTATATCCACAAAATACTAGTGTCAACTGACAAAAATAAGGTATAAGCAAATAAGGCAATCACTCTTTCAAACTAAAATAACAAGATGGTAGAAATATATATCAACATGTATAATGGAAAGCTTAGATAATTATATATGAAAGATAACCTTATTAAACTTTACCACTAAAAGATTATACCTTATTTTTGCCAAATCTACAATGATGCATAAGAAGTAAGTAAATCAATAGCTATGCAAAATTGCGGAATTGCATTTCTTAAATAATACTCATTTTTGCAGAAGTGGAGTAGTATGGCATCATCATGAAAGAAATAATACTCATTTTTTTTTGTGTGGTTTGTATTCTCACTCACCCCTTGGTGAAAAGCAGAACTGCCCATGCTAATGTAGGGGGGTAGACATTTTCCAGCAACATTAAGGAAATATATTCCATCAGAAACTCTGTCAAAGTGTTAAGGATGCCCGTTTCTTTTCGCCTGCATTTGAGTTTGATTATTCAATTCCCAAATCATTAGGAAGGGGGCTTAGGGGAAACCAATATTTTTTGCTTGTTAACCATCAGGTATCTACAAGCTTCATATCTTCTTGAAGAAAATTCAAAATAGAGTATATTTCATCAACATCCATATGTGAAATATCTCCCATTACAAACTCATACACAACAGATCCCAACTCAATCCAACTAGAACCTCTATTCTTTCTTACACGGTGCTCCCTAATCATTGCTCTCACAAAAGTAACATCACGCCACTGTCCAGCGGTAGCATATATATTAGATAGAAGAATATAGTTACCAGAATTATCTGGCTCAATCTTGAATAACTCAGCCGCTGCAACTTCAGCCAGTTGAACGTTGCAGTGGACACTACAAGCTGCAAGTAAAGCACCCTAAACAACTGATGTGGGTGTCATGGGCATGCTATTTATTAAGTTATATGCCTCTTGAAGGCACCCAGCACGGCCAAAGAGATCAACCATGCATGCATAGTGCTTCTCTGTAGGTTGAAGTTCAAACTGTTCAGACATTTTCTTTAAGTGCCTCCTCCCCTCCTCAATGAGACCCCCATGATTACAAGCACTCAAAACCCCAAGAAAAGTTACTACATCAGGTTTTATATTCTCTCTTTGCATTTCATCAAACAAATAAATGACTTCTTGGCCCAATCCATGCCCATGCCAAGTTAACTGCCTACGTTGATGCTTTCACAGCTTGGGTGAGAGACATTCCCCCTATCTTGTACCCTTTTATAGGGAAGATATCGAGCAATGAAAGATTGTCCAGAGTTAGAGAGAGAGATAGAGGGTTAACTTGAGATATTTCACATACATGTAAAGCGATGAGGTACACAAAGTTTAGTTAGTTCTCAACTGAAGAGACATTAAACGGTAAAAAGATTTGAAAATAAATTAAGGCAGTAATTAAATGGATAAGTTAAAGGACTGCCATAGTGATTTCATTTTCATTTTTCCCAACCACAAAGTTATAATACGAAAAGAATGTAGCAAAGTTGCAAAAAAGGACGACAAGCTCCAATAAAGGAAATGAAACTATATTAGTCACCATGAACCATGACATATGGTAGATATCCTGTGAATAGATATTGAAAACATTATATACTGTTTGCAGAAGTACTGACCATGGAGCGCACGAGCTTCAAGGCACTAGTATAAACCTGTAAGCAACAAACATAAACATAGTTAAAAAAACTTAACTGAACACTACTAAAATAAGTATAATCAAGGATGATGAGTTGAAATAGAAAAAGAAAAAGCATTTATAAATATTTCTTCTATATAAGAGAAGAAAAAGCACTAGTGCCTTCTTTTCTCATATTTGCATTCCTCGTATCCTTATGTCTCTCTCTTAAAAAACATGCAAGCACACACTCTGACATGCACAGACACACAAACATATACGAGAAGTTCATATGAACAAACTCAACTAGGACACATCCACATTGGTGATTCAGGAATCTATTGTTGCTGCTGAACCTGAATCTGTGCCATTACTCCTTTATTGAGGATGGTGGCTTTGGGTGTTCGGCTTTTAGGACGAGAAAATGGAGACGGTTGCGGAGTGAGTGGCGGCGAAGTGGTGAGGAGAAAATGGCGAGGAGAGAGAAGTGGGTGGTAGCCGAAGGTTTCTCCATAGGAGAGAGATTAAACTAGATCTAAAGAACTATGTTGCTCGTTTTAATTTCAAAATTTCAGTTCCGCCTTTTAATTTTTGGCTCCGTGTTTTTTACATAGATAATGTTTTTTTTAAAAATGTTATCTATTTAAAATTAAAAATTGCCCTTATAAATACATAACATTTTTTCATATGTATCTACAACGTTTTATTAAAAATATTATAAAAAAAATACCACAACGTTTTTTATAAAAACGTCATCTTTTAAGTGTTGTCTTTTTATAGTTTTGTACTAGTGTAATCAATTTGATTGATCAATTAGGACGAGTTTTGTCATGGATGGAGAGTTGAGCCAAGATTTGATCTTGCACTCACTCCTGGACTCCTCTCACAATTGTTGTGAAGAACAAGCTAGATGTCAGCTTCACTGATTTGCTTTAACATGTTGAAAATTGTTGAGAGTCACTTTCCAACAAAGAAAGACAAAGTCTTACTGGTAGGGGCCAAAGGATCTTCTGAAAAGAAGAATAATTCAAAGAAGGTAAATAGAAAGACAAAAATAAAGGATAATAAGAACAAAAACTAATATTGATAGCAAAAGAGTTTGCTTCCGCTACAATAAGCCTTGACACTAGTAAGGAAACTACGAGAATCATCTTGTAGAGGCCAACCAGAAGAAGCTTAGTGAAACTTCGGTTACAAATATAGTTTTTGCTCATGATTGAAATAAATTTTTCTTTAAGTCATGGTTCTACTTAGGTATTGGATACCAGCTTTGGTTCTCATAAATATAGATTTATGAAGGAACCAAGCAGAAGTAGAAAGCTAAACAAAGATAAGTAATCCATGTGTGTGAAATGAAGCAAATGTTGCTGCATTAGCCATAGAAACGTATAGTTTAGCATTGCCTACGGGCAAATCTATTAAGTCAATAAGTTGTTATTGTATTCCAGTTCTCGTTAGAAACATCATTTTCATTTTGTTGTTGGACAATGAAATCTTTGGTATTATATTTAAGAATAATTGTTGTTCTATTTATAATAATAATATTTTGTATAGAACTGAAATATAACTTAATGGATTTTGTATACTTGACTTCGTGAAAATAATTTTGCATATTGAATAAATTAGTATAATAAAAGGAGATGATCATTCAAAGAGTTGAATGTGTGTATTTGCTGAAATACAAGTGTGAATTATTATAAAGGTTCAAATAATTCAGAAGTGAAACAAATTGGCAAAGTATTAAGATTCTTTGATTAGATTAAGGAATAAATACTTGTGCAATAAGTTTCTAGATCATCTCAAATGATTTTCTCACAATGGACGCCTCTTGATATGCAATAATTGATTGATGCATCTGAAAAAAAAATCGTACCTTGTTGGACATGGTGCGATCCATAATGATTTTATCGATATTCAAGTGTCCCTATAGGGACATGTCCTAGAAATGGTTGCATATCTATGAAAAGATAACCTCAAAATCCGGCCACAAGACTCCATAAAAGTTATGGACAAGAAGGATTCCTAATTTTAAGTAAGTTAAGATAAGGGGTTGTCCAGCATATGTGAAAACGTTTCAAAGGATAAGCTTGGGACAAGATTTGACAAGTACATATTTGTGGGACATCCTAAAGTAAGTTTAAGGTATATGTTCTATAATCCTACTTAGCAAAATGCATTTGTTACGAAATAGGCTTCCTTCTAAGATAAATATTTTTATCATTGAAGGGGTTAGTGAGAGGATAATACATCTTGAAGAGTTCAAGAACCACAAAATACTATAAGTCAAATAAGAGGAACTTGCAGATAGACCTATTGTATCACAATCGAATCATAAATCTAGAATAGTATCGAAGATACCTGGGAGGTATAGATTCATCATAGATGATGATGATGAGATACGCATCATAGAAGATGATGATCCAGTTACATACGATGAGGTAGAGTTGTAGACACTCAGAGAAATAGATTAAAGCAAGCTTCTCAAATGTGGAACATTCATTTTGATGAGACAATCAAAAGAGTTTGATTTTTTCAAAAACAAGAATGAACCTAGTGTGTACAAAAGGGTCAGTGGGAGTGTCGTGACATTCCTAGTATTATATAACGATATACTACGAATAAGGAATGGCATGCCAATGCTAGAATCAGTAAACATAAAGTTATCGAAACATTCCTCCATGAATGATTTAGGAAGAGTATCGTAATTAGGGATACAAATCTATTTAGATAGATTTCAAAGGATGCTTGACTTAACCCAAGGAACGTATATTCATTTGATGCTAAAGTCGTTTAGCATGGCAAACTCTAAGAGATGTCTAATGTTGATGAGCCATGGAGTGTATCTCTCTTAATAATCCCCATAGACTCCTGAAAAGAGAGATCGCATGAGTGACAATCATGTATACAATAAAATATATGAGAGCTGATGTTGATCGATCATATTCTGGAGAAGATCACTATAAGACAGTGAAAAACATCTTAAAGTACTTAACCGACACTAAGGATGTGATTAAAATTTATGGTGGGTCTAAATTAAAACTAAAGGGCTTAACAGACTCAAGTATTTTAGATAGATCAAGACGGCATAAAATCCACTTTAAGGTAAAGCGTTATCTTGAATGGTGGTGTAGTGAATTGGAAAGGTTTCAAATAGTAAAGAGTTGCTGGTTTAGTGATAAAGACAAAGTATATAGCTATAAATGAAGTTACAAGTTGATTTTTTGGATGAAAAGTTTATTACAGAACTAGGAATAGTTCCTAAGTCTCATCTTGGATCTAAACATGTATTGTGACACTTTCATTTGATTATAGGAATCATTGAAAGATGGAAAATCACTATAGAGATAGTAGACTCTCAAGAACAATATTACATATCCATTAACTAAAACTTATCCAACAGCAGGATAATCGTCACTTAGAGAAGAAGGGTATGAGATACTATGGTGATTGACTTTAGTGCAAGTGAGAGATTTAAAGTAGTATGCGCATAAGACAATCATGTTTGATGATAAAGCATATACTTTGTAACAATCTTATTCATTTATTAAAAAAAGTATTAATTTATTAAAGACTTTTAATTATATACATGATGTTGCATTATAATATGTGATAAACCCATAGTTTTAAGCAATGCTTTTAGAATAATAATGATGATCATTTTAATGAGATCTAAATTATTAGAAAGATTAAAACTAAAATATTTCCCAATCATTGGATTACTAAATTGGGATTAGTGAATCCGGATAGATTGGTTCATACGTTGCTTGCTCATTGGATGAGGATGATTGATCTCATGTGTGACGCCCCCAAAATAGGTATACAACACCCATTCTGAGTCGCCAAAATATATGGTAGAGAAACAACTACATCTTTACTGTTACAACATAAGAATTGTGAGTTTAAATACAAATATTGTCATCTAGACAATATCCACACTCAAATAAGTCCTTATTACAATTATTGATACATCATTTCACAAAAATGGTGATGACTACTAAAATAACTTCTAGAACCATCATTCCATACCCCGACTAGTACTCGCTACATTCTCGCCTCCTGAGAAAAATGGAACAAAAAGGAAAAGGGTGAGCTCAACTAGCCCAGTAAAGAATATTATGACTAAGATAATACAGAACAAATTATCGTTAGTCTTCAACAGGGAAAAATCTAATAGAATACAATAGACAATAAGTTTTAAATCAATAACTGCAGCGGAAACAGCAAACCATTAGAAGAGTCAAGTAGAGAATGAGTTCTACTATCTTCTAAGATTTAAAAGTCCATCATCAATATTTTATCCCTGTAACAACAATCAATAACCATCTTTAATCAAATATTCATCTTTGTACTACAGGCCAAAGATATTCATTTGTATCACCAGTCGGTCATGTTCATCTCAACACCTGTTCATCTTTGCACTACGAGCCAAAGATATTCATCAGTTAAGCATTCATCTTTGCACTACAGGCCAAAGATATTCAGTAATATCATCATTTAGGACTGAGGATGATAAAAAATATCTTAAAGAAAACGAATCCAGTGAAACAAAATAACAAATATTAAGGATTCATATTTCGATTTATCCATGTCCAAAAATACCTTATAATTATTCATAGTGAAGTAAAATTCAAGAATGATCAAAACATGGATACAATCAAAGATAATACCTAGAATAGATATTTTAGACGAAAAGAAAAAAATTTATTTTTCGGTGAATAGTAACTCGTGAATAGTAACTCGTGAATAGTAACCCCGACGTGAAAAATTTCAAATTTGATAAAAAAATTTCTAACCAATATTTCGGCATAATGATATTGAAGAAATAATATCATTTTCGAATAAAATAACATCACTTACCTCAAAATAACGGTACTTTTGATCGGAATATTGGATAGAAAGCCGAAAGAAACTTGTACCGAACAGCAACTCTCAAAGTATATAAATAGTCACTAAAATACGCTCGACAATATAGAGAAAAAGAAAACTTATTTTTGGTGTGATTTTTAATTTTTACTTAGCCCTCTATTTATAGAAAAATGCTAGAACGCCAAAGGAGACTAAAATAATAAATTAATATTTTCTTATTTTCCTTACGCATGCCAAGACCAAGACTTGTCAAGGCATGCCAATTCTGAAATTCATCCCAGCAGCCCACATGTTTAATCCACCAACCAAAAAGTGGGTCCCGCAATTTAATAAAAATTATTTTATTTTCGAAACTTCAATAATTCATAGAAAATAGCTCTTTTATCAAAAAAATTCAAAACTCGCATGTTTTCATAGAAAATTTAATTCTCTACAACTTTGTAGAAGAAATGTTTTCCAAATTCCAAACATAAGATATCTGAAATTCACAAAAGGATGATTTTTAATACCTCCACATCGACAAAATATTGATAAAACACCTTAGCTTTAATTCTTTCATTTTTAACCACAAAAATATATCCCTCATTTATATCCACATAAAATAAATATTTTCTTATCATATGAATCAATAATTAATTATTCACAAATAATATTACAGAATCACATTTATGACAACCAGGCCGTTCCCAGGAAAGAGGAGGCTTTCCAATAAGGATTTCTCCTTACTGGCGCGCAATTAGATGACCAAACCTCTCCTTAGACAGAACTTTCTAGACATTACCAATAATGTTATCTAATAATATTATTCAAATAATATGAATTATTGATCTGATAATGAGAAATATTGTGTAGAGACAATTATTGAAACAATAGTAATATAAAATATCAACGCAGTAATTATTGAATCAATAAAATAAAATACTGAACAGTAATTATTGTAACCATTATTGAGTAGTGCCTTCTTACGTAAGAATCAATAATTGGTGCAATACAGTGTGCTACTGTGCAACAACGCGTATTACTGTGTTTTAACCACCTGGTATTCCAACAGTATTAACGGTAACAACTACGCCGTTATTTATAAACAACTTATACTTGTCGTTTTTTTCATCCAATCGCTTTCCGTTATGGGGCCCATAAAAGACTGCGCCGTCGTACGAATATTCCACGACCAAACGAATATTCCCCGACAATAATAAATATTTTATAACCACCTGCTTATTTAAAATATTTGTGCATTTTACCCATAACTAACCTCATTAATCAATTTAATCATTACTATTTCAAAATAATAAATAGAGGGAATTTAAATTTCATTTATTAATAATTTGGGGTCTTACAACCTCCCCTCCTTATGAAATTTCGTCCTCGAAATTGACATACGTACCTGGTATTTCGAAAAGATGAGGATACCTCACTTTCATTTCCGTTTCAAACTCCCAGGTCATTTTCTCAATAGCATGGTTTCTCCACAAAACTTTAACTTGTGGTATGACCTTCGTGCGTAGGACATGCTCCTTTCTATCCAAGATCTTGACAGGTACCTCTTCGTACGTTAAGTTTTCAGCTATCTCGTCCGGTTCTAACTCAATAATGTGGTTTGGGTCTTTCACATATTTGCGTAACACAGATATATGAAAAATATTATGAACACGAGACATACTTGGAGGTAACGCGAGTCTATATGCCACATTTCTTACTCGGTCAAGAATCTGAAATGGACCAATAAATCGTGGATTGAGCTTTCCTCTCTTTCCAAATCTTGTAACTCCTTTCCATGGAGCCACACACAACAATACATGATCCCCAATGTCAAATTCCACGTCCTTTCGATGAAGATCCGCATAACTCTTTTGTCGATCCTGTGCCGTTTGTATACGTTGTCGAATCGTTTGGATCTTCTCTGTAGTCATTCGTACCAACTCTGGTCCTAGCAACGTTGCTTCTCCCACCTCATCCCACCATACTGGAGAGCGACACTTTCGTCCATATAATGCTTCAAATGGGCCACACCTATACTTGCCTGATAACTGTTATTGTAGGAGAATTCCACCAATGGTAGGTACATATCCCAACTCCCTTTGAAATCTAGGACACAAAGTCTTAATAGATCTTCAAGAGTTTGAATAGTCCTCTCTGATTGTCCGTCCGTTTGAGGATGGTATGCCGAACTAAATCGTAAATCTGTGCCCATAGCTTTTTGTAAGCTAACCCAAAATCTTAAAGTGAATCTTGGGTCACGATCCGAAACTATAGATACTGGCATGCCATGCAGTCTCACAATCTCATCTACGTATATACGAGCAAGACGTTCAAGGGAATAAGTCTCCCGTATCGACAAGAAATGAGCAGACTTGGTTAATCTATCAACAATAACCCAAATAGCATTTATGCCTTGAGAAACCGTGGGAATACCCGTAACGAAATCCATGGTAATGTGTTCCCACTTCCATTTCAGAATCTTAAGTGGTTGCAATGGACCCTTTGGCACTTGATGTTCCGCCTTTACACGTTGACAAGTTAAACACCTCGAGATAAACTTTGCAATCTCTCTCTTCATATTATTCCACCAAAATGTATGTCGAAGATCACGATACATTTTGGCACTTCCAGTATGGATTGCAAATGGTGTATTGTGTGCTTCCATCATGATCTTGTACTTCAAATCAGAATCGTTAGGAACACAAAGTCTGGAGTGGACTCTAAGTATTCCTTCTTCATCGATTCTCGCTTCTGGAATAGCACCTTCTTGCACTTTCTTCTTCATACGTATCAGCTCCGGGTCTGTGGTTTGAGCAACTTTAACTTTATCGATTAAAGTTGGTTCTATGCGTATACTTGACATCATCGCACTCGTTCCTGCATATGATCTTCTACTCAACGCGTCAGCTACCACGTTTGCTTTTCCAGGATGGTATTGAATAGTGTGGTCGTAATCTTTCAATAGCTCGAGCCAACGTCGTTGCCGCATGTTGAGTTCTTTTTGAGTGAAGAAATATTTGAGGCTTTTATGGTCTGAATAAATCTCCACTTTCTCCCCATATAGATAGTGCCTCCAGATCTTTAGCGCGAAAACGACTGCTGCCAACTCTAGATCATGAGTAGGATAATTTCTCTCATATTCTTTAAGTTATCGCGAGGCTTAGGCTATAACTTTCCCACATTGCATGAGAACACATCCTAGCCCTTTGCCTGAAGCATCGCTGTAGATAACAAATCCATCCGAACCAGATGGTATGGTCAAAACAGGTGCCGAAATGAGTCTCCTCTTAAGCTCTTGAAAACTCTTCTCGCATTCCTCGCTCCATACGAATTTGATATCTTTTCGAGTCAGCTGAGTTAACGGGGTAGCGATTTGAGAAAACCCTTCCACGAATCTCCGATAATAACCAGCTAAGCCCAGAAAGCTACGTACTTCGGTCACCGTCTTTGGTTGCTCCCAACTTTGTATTGCTTCAATCTTCGCCGGGTCAACAGACACTCCATGTTTTGACACCACGTGCCCTAGGAATGCTACTTCCTCAAGCCAGAACTCGCATTTCTTCAACTTAGCATATAACTTGTTTTCACGCAGCCTTTGGAGTACCAGCTTCAAATGGTGCTCATGATCTTCACGGCTTTTGGAATATTGAGGATGTCATCAATAAAGACAACAACGAACTGATCCAAATAATCCTTGAATACTCGGTTCATCATATCCATGAAAGCCGCAGGAGCATTAGTCAATCCAAAAGACATGACTAGGAATTCATAATGCCCGTACCGAGTTCTGAAGGCAGTCTTTGGAATATCCTCAGTTCTAACCTTCAGTTGATGATATCCAGAACGAAGATCGATCTTTGAAAAGAATTATGCTCCTTGTAACTGGTCAAACATGTCATCAATACGAGGTAGTGGATACCTATTCTTGATGGTGACATGGTTTAATTCTCGGTAGTCAATACAAAGTCGCATACTCCCGTCTTTTTTTTTACGAATAAAACAGGAGCACCCCAAGGAGATGTACTAGGACGAATGAAACCGATGTCTAACAATTCCTGTAGTTGGACTTTTAACTCCTGAAGTTCAATAGGAGCCATTTGATATGGGGTTTTAGAAATGGGTTTTGTACCCGGTTCAAGATCAATAAAGAATTCAATTTCACGTTCCGGGGGTAGACCGGGAAGTTCTTCAGGAAATACGTTAGGAAAGTCAATAACAACAGGAATATTATTCAAATTTGACGTGTCTTTATTCAAATCCATAACATGGGCTAAGAAAGCTTGACATCCATTTTTTAATAAACGAATGGCTTTATGGCTTGATATAACAGTGATTGATTTTATTGGCTTAGTTGCTTGAATTCACACAACAGGTTGGTTAGGAATATGAAAACTAACAACCATACGAAAACAATCAATTTTGGCATGATGAGTAGTTAACCAATCAATCCCTAAAATCACATCAAAAGCAAGTATCTTTAAAGAAATAAGGTCAACAGGTAATGTGATGGTGCCAACTTGGATAAAACAAGATTTATAAACAGTGGATGTGATGAAAGTTTCTCCTAACGGAGTGTCCACAGATAAATCAAAGTCTAACTTCTCCGGAGTCAAGTTTAAACGTTGAGCACAAGCAGGAGAGATAAAAGAATGGGTAGAACCAGTATCTAATAAGGTATAAACTTCGCATGAATTTATGATTAGCTTACCCGTGATCACCTTGTTTGTGTTCCTCGCATGTTACCCAGTCACGACAAACGCTCTTCCAGGAACCGTTGACTTTATCTTTTCTGGGACAGCTTTTTGAGTCACCATCCCGCTGGTATTGGTTTCGCTACAGTGCAATCTCGAGTGATATGTCCTTCCTTTCCACAATTATAACATACCTTAAACTGTTGTGGGCAGTTTGGGCTGATATGTCCTTCTTTTCCGCACTTATAGCATATAACCGGTGGTCGTTCTCCTCCTTTGGAACCAGTTGCTGCTGGTGCTGACGTCTTCGTATTGTCATTGTTGAATCTCCTCTTTTTAAAATCTCCTCCCGACTCGCTTCTTCTATTTTCATAGCCACGATTACCACCAGAGTGGTTGCCGTTCTTGTCTGTATTTTTCTTTCTCTGCTGGTTATCATTGTTCTGATGACTGCTGTCACCGATATGATCCTGGTTGTGGTCCCTCAGTTGACCGTACTCGTTATCTCGCTCTAATAATTGAGCCCTGTTGATAACATCTGAATAGAGAGAAAATTTATGAGAAATGAGATATTGAAGTATACCGAGTTTCAAACCTCTCAGAAACATCCTCGTCATACGTTCCTCATTCTCCACCAAATGAGGTGCAAACCTGGACAACTCTGCAAACTTCGCCTCGTACTGAGACACCGTCATGTTATTCTGCTCTAGTCTAATAAACTCTACCTCCTTCATATGACGAATACTTTCAGGAAAGTACTTGTCATTGAACAGTTTCTGAAATGTCTCCCAAGACATACTGAGTGCGGCTGGATGGGTGCGCTTCACAGACTCCCACCAGTAGTCTGCCTCGCCACGGAACATAAAGGTGGCGAATGGAACCTTCTGTTCCTCCGTGCATCCCAAGACATCGAATATCTTGGTAATTTGCTTGACCCACATTTCCGCCATGATCGGATCCGGCTTTCCTTAAATTCTGGTGGTCCCAATTCTTTGAACTGTTTGGCTGTGACAAACAGTGAATTGTTATCATTTCCTCCTGTATTTTGAACACGAGTCTCCCTCGTCTGATTTTGCATGAATTGCAAAAAACTTCTAAACATCCCATCGTTCATCATCTGCTCATTGGTGTTGTTCACAGGAGGAACATTGCCAGCCTGTTACACGTTCTCCTCGTTGGTAAGCACAGGTGTCTCCACGGTCTCATTTACTTCAATGTTAACATTCTCAGTCGACATTCTCAAATACTGTCATAAAACAAGGGTTAATTAAATAAATTAACAAATCACATAATACCCCTATATTATGACCGACCAATAAATAAGCTTAGGTAGGGCACACTAGCGAAGGATTTACTCGTCTCTTCCCTCCTAGTTCTATTCCCCGATCTCCGTCAGAGATCATATCCCTAAGCTCCGATACCAACTGTGACGCCCCCAAAATAGGTATACAACACCCATTCTAAGTTGCCAAAATACATAGTACAGAAACAACTACATCTTTACTGTTACAACATAAGAACTATGAGTTTAAATATAAATATTGTCATCTAGACAATATCCACACTCAAATAAGTCCTTATTACAATTATTGATACATTATTTCACAAAAATGGTGAGGACTACTAAAATAACTTCTAGAACCATCATTCCATACCCCGACTAGTACTCGTTACATTCTCGCCTCCTGAGAAAAATGGAACAAAAAGGAAAAGGGTGAGCTCAACTAACCCAGTAAAGAACATTGTGACTAAGATAATACAGAACAAATTATCATTAGTCTTCAACAAGGAAAAATCTAATAGAATACAATAGACAACAAGTTTTAAATCAATAACTGCAGCGGAAACAGCAAACCATTAGAAGAGTCAAGTAGAGAATGAGTTCTACTATCTTCTAAGATTTAAAAGTCCATCATCAATATTTTATCCCTGTAACAACAATCAATAACCATCTTTAATCAAATATTCATCTTTGCACTACAGGCCAAAGATACTCATTTGTATCACCAGTCGGTCATGTTCATCTCAATACCTATTCATCTTTGCACTACGGGCCAAAGATATTCATCAGTTAATCATTCATCTTTGCACTACATGCCAAAGATATTCAGTAATATCATCATTTAGGACCGAGGATGATGAAAAATATCTTAAAGAAAACGAATCCAGTGAAACAAAATAACAAATATTAAGGATTCATATTTCGATTTATCCATGTCCAAAAATATCTTAAAATTATTCATAGTGAAGTAAAATTCAAAAATGATCAAAACATGGATACAATCAAAGCTAGTACCCAGAATAGATATTTTGGACAAAAAGAAGAAAATTTCATTTTTCGGTGAATAGTAACTCATGAATAGTAACTCATGAATAGTAACCCCGACGTGAAAAGTTCTAAATTTGATAAAAACTTCCAACCAATATTTCGGCATAATGATATTGAAGAAATAATATCATTTTCGAATAAAATAACATCCCTTACCTCAAAATAACGGTACTTTTGATCGGAATATCAGATAGAAAGTCGAAAGAAACTTGTACCGAACAGCAACTCTCAAAGTATATAAATAGTCACTAAAATACGCTCGACAATATAGAGAGAAATAAAACTTATTTCTGGTGTGATTTTCAATTCTAACTTAGCCCTCTATTTATAGGAAAATGCTAGAACGCCAAAAGAGACTAAAATAATAAATTAATATTTTCTTATTTTCCTTACGCATGCCAAGACCAAGACTTGTCAAGGCATGCCAATTCTGAAATTCATCCCAGCAGCCCACATGTTTAATCCACCAACCAAAAAGTGGGTCCCGCAATTTAATAAAAATCATTTTATTTTCCGAAACTTCAATAATTCATAGAAAATAGCTCTTTTATCAAAAAAATTCAAAACTCGCGTGTTTCCATAGAAAATTTAATTCTCTACAACTTTGTAGAAGAAAGGTTTTCCAAATTCCAAACATAAGATATCCGAAATCCACAAACGGATAATTTTTAATACCTCCACATCGACAAAATACTGATAAACACCTCAGCTTTAATTCCTTCATTTTTAACCACAAAAATATATCCCTCATTTTTATCCACATAAAATAAATATTTCCTTATCATATGAATCAATAATTAATTATTCACAAATAATATTACAGAATCACATTTATGACAACCAGGCCGTTCCCAGGAAAGAGGGGGCTTTCCAATAAGGATTTTTCCTTACTGGCGCGCAATTAGATGACCAAACCTCTACTTAGACAGAACTTTCTAGACATTGCCAATAATGTTATCTAATAATATTATTGAAATAATATAAATTATTGATCTGATAATGGAAAATACTGTGTAGAGACAATTATTGAAACAATAGTAATATAAAATATTAACGCAGCAATTATTGAATCAATAAAATAAAATACTGAACAGTAATTACTGTAACCATTATTGAGTAGTGCCTTCTTACGTAAGAATCAATAATTAGTGCAATACAGTGTGCTACTGTGCAACAACGCATATTACTGTGTTTTAACCACCGGGTATTCCAACAGTATTAATGGTAACAACTACGCCGTTATTTATAAACAACTTATGCTTGTTGTTTTCTTCATCCAATCGCTTTCCGTTATGGGGCCCACAAAAGACTGCGCCGTCGTACGAATATTCCCCGACAGGAAGAATATTCCCGACCAAACGAATATTCCCCGATAACAATGAATATTTTATAACCACCTGCTTATTTGAAATATTTGTGCATTTTACCCATAACTAACCTCATTAATCAATTTAACCTTTACTATTTCAAAATAATAAATAGAGGAAATTTAAATTTTATTTATTAATAATTTGGGGTCTTACAACATGATCATTTGTGTGTAGACACTAAAGCAAGTATGTAGGTACTTATTAGAGAATAAGTTCACTGAACGTGGCTCGCTAAGGAATACCTAATGGAGTTTTATTTGTCAGTCAATAGGAATTCGTGTAGTGATAGTAGTACAAGTTATCCTTGGTGTGATGCACCCAAAATAGGTATACATCACCTATTCTGAGTCGCCAAAAACATGGTACAGAATACAAATACAATCTTAAATATATAACATGAGCTGTGAGTTTTAATACAAATATTATCTTCTAGACAGTATTCAAACTCAAAATAAGTCCTCAATACATTTATTATCACACTATTTCATAGAATAGTGAGGACTACTAATGCTATCATCTGGACCGTCACTCCGTTCCCCGACTAGTCCCTTCTACGTTCTCATTTCCTGAAGAGAATAAATAAAGTAAAAGGGTGAGCTCAACTAGCCTAGTGAAAAATATTATGACTAAGATAATGCAAAATAAATTATCCTTAGCCTTCAATAGTGTTAAACTGATACAATATAACAAACATCAAGTTTAACTACAGCGAAACAAGCTATCCATTATAAGAGTCAAGTAGAGAATAAAATCTACTATCTTTTATGATTTAAAAAGATTTTTCATCACTTTTATCGTTGAGACTCAGCTTAATAAATAATCCATGTCATTAAATCATCCCTGCACTACAGGCCAATGATATTCTTTAATATCACAATCACGAATTATCCATGCACTACGGGCCAAAGATAATCGTGTTTTCATTAACGATCCTGATCATGCCATAAAACAATTCATCTTTGAACCTTTGGCCGAAGAGACTCCATAGCCATAATCATACCAAAAACTGACCATCAATGCACTACGGCCAATGAGGACTTTTTCTACATCACTTGTAACATTACGATCATGATTATACCGAATAATCCCTGGTCATAATCATACCAAGTCCATCTATGCACTACAGGCCACAGATGACTTTCAACATAATATAAACATAAGGATGATGACAATAATATAATAATTTAATAAAATAAATTCAAGAATTAATTTATCCAAGAACCAATAATGTCCAAATTGTCAACATGATACTGCTTTGTAGAGTAAAATTCAAGAATGCTCAGAAGAATATTTTCATAAAAAGATACTGGATGAAGCGCAAATATCCAAGATATTCTACTAATTTCATAGAGTATAGAAGTCAAAACTTTAACCAACTATGTATAACAGAATATATGAAACTACAAATGGATTTTTGTCCGCCATGCGGTAATCCACGTAGACAGATCATTTCCACAATTTAATAAGAAATAAATACAAAGGATCATTCACAATGCATGTGATAATCCACACAGACAGATTATTTCAATAGAATAATAAAGAATGGAATAACAGAAGGATTTACCATGCATGTGATAGATCGCACAGATAGGTTATTCTCAACAGAATAATAAATAATGGAACTAGGTCATGCGTAAACGCACAGATAGGATATTCTGACAGAATAATAAAGAATGGAACCAGGTCATGCATAAATGCACAAACAGGATATTCTAACAGAATAATAAAGAATGGAATAACAACAGAATTTCACCATGTATGTGGTACTTCGTATAGACAGGTTATTCTAACATAATAATAAAGAATGGAACAACAACTCTTACGAGTATTGGAAAGAAAATAATTCTCTTCATGAATATGAAAGAATAATACCCCTTACCTTTGAAGAAACTAGATATAGGAGTAGTGAAGTAGCAGAATACTTTTCTTCTTTCTCTCTATAGTTTCTCTCTGTAGAGTTTCAGTGAATTCGTAAGAAATAATGAAGGAATGAGCTTCTATTTATAGGAGAATAGACAGAATAGTAACTAATTCATGAACGGTCCAGATTGATTTACTTTTAAACGGACGGTCCATATTGATTTACAATGCAGTATTAATAAAATATTCTAATAAATTTTTTTTTAAATAAAATATAATATATTCTATTTATAATATAATAAAACGAATAACTTTATAAAAGTATTATGGTTTATATAAAAAAAATTTACTATACAAACACTATGCAGGCACTATGCAAATACTATGCATAATAGAATATTATATATTCTATTTATAGTCTAATAAAACAAATAACTTTATAAAAGTATTCTGTTTTATATAAAAAAAATTACCATGCAAACACTATACAAACACTATACAAACACTATGCATAATAGAATATCATATATTCTATTTATAGTCTAATAAAATAAATAACTTTATAAAAGTATTATGTTTTATATAAAAAGTTTTTTGTTTTATTACATTAATAATACTAATAAAACAAAATTTATATATATACATAACTTCCTTGATATCATAAAAAAACACCTCAATATATTTAACAACATTTATCATCATTATTATAATTCATAATATTAATTGACCAGGTCGTTCCCAGGAAAATAGGGGGCTTTCCAATAAGGATTTCTCCCTATTGGCGCGCAATTAGGTGACCAAATCTCTCCTTGGCAAAATTTCTAGATATCGTTAATATTACAAATAATAATATTAATAACTCTGTCATCTCAATTATTGATTTAATAATATATAACATATCGACAATAATTAAATCAAATAACATGAGATACTATGCAACAATTACTGTAGCAATAATTGAACAAAGCTGAGTGACTTCTCACGTAAGCATCAATAATCAATACCGTGTGCTACTATGCAACCACACGTATTACTGTACTTTTACTACCGAGTAGTTCAACAGTTTTAACGGTAAAACTTCCACCGTTATTTTCATAAAAATATTTTTGTCATTTTCTCAATCCGATAATAATTCTGTTGTGGGGTCCACCAATGATTGTACCGTCGTACGGATATTCCCCGATAAAAAGAATATTTCCAGACCAAACGAATATTATATAACAACTTGCATACTTTGAAAAATTTATAAATACTACCCACAACTATAACACTATCTCAAATCCACACCATAATATTAAAAAAAATTCGAGAAAATTAAATCTTTATTCATAAAATTTGGGGTTTCACAATCTCCCCTCTTTATGAAATTTCGCCAGCAAAATTTACGTACGTACCTGGTATGCCGAATAGGTGAGGATACCTTGACTTCACTTTAAATTCTAACTCTTCAGGTATAACCTTTGAGTGTCGAATATAATCCTTCTTATCCAAGATTTTAACACATATCTCCTCATACGTTAAATCTTCTGCTATCTCGTTTAATTCCAATTCAATAATGTGGTTCGGGTCATCCACATATTTATGTAACATCGATATGTGAAAAAGAACGTTATGAACACGCGACAAACTTGGCGGTAAAACGAGTCTATAGGCCACAGTTCCTACTCGATCGAGGATTTCAAATGGGCCAATTAAATTGAGGGTTGAGATTTCCTCTTTTCGTAGATTCTTGCTTCTAGAATAACGCCCTCTTGAACCTTCTTCTTCACATTCATCAGATTCGGGTGTGTAGCTTGAGCGGCTTTAACTTTATCGATTAAAGTCGATTCTACTCGTATATTCGCCATCATCACATGGGTCCCTGGAGTCTTTAACTCTATCTCCATCCTTTGCAAGACATACAAAATGGGTTTTTGTGTTAGCAACATCGCACTTGTAAACGTATACGATCTTCTACTCAACGCGTCAGCTACCACGTTCGCTTTCCCACGATGGTATTGAATGGTACGATCGTAATCTTTAAAAGCTCGAGCCAACGTCTTTGGCGCATTATACGTTCATTTTGGTTGAAGAAAATATTTGAGGATTTTTAGAAATGGGTTTTGTACTGGGGTCAATATAAAATCGATTTCACGCTCTAGGGGTAGGCTAAGAAGTCTTCAAGAATACGCCAGGAAATTTATTAACAATAGAAATATCATTCAAAACTATGACTCTCATCCAAGACTTGGATAGCACATGTAATGAAGGTTTTTCCTAACGAAGTTTCAACCGATAAGTCAAAGTCTAATTTCTCCGAAGTCAAATTTAAATGTTGAGTGCAAGCAAGAGAGATAAAAGAATGGGTAGAACCGGTATCTAATAAGATATAGACTTCGCAAGAATTTATAATTAACTAACCCATGCTAAATTTAAATGTCAGGTTACTCGCTTTTTGAGAAGTCACGAAAAATGCTCTTCCTGAAACCACCGACTTTATTTTGTCTGAATCCGCCTTTGGTGCCACCGTCCCAGCTAGACTTGACTTTGGTGCACGACTAAATCGAGCTAAATGACCTTCTCTTCTTGAAATTTCCACTTCTATTATCTTGGCCATGATTACCACCGAAGTGGTTACCATTCTTGGCATGATAATTTCCCCCACGATGGTTATCATTGTTCCAATGGCCGTTACCACCGGTATGATTATTATCGTGTTGTTGGTCGTTACCTTTTGGTTGAGCTGACTCAACGGTCTCATGTGCTTCATTGCTTATCTCAAAATTTTTAGATGTCATTCGCAAACACTGTCACAAAACAAGGGTTAATTGACATATCATATATTATCCCTATACTCTGACCGACCAATTAAATATCAAATAAACTTAGGTAGGTCATACTAGCGAAAGAATTTTCCGTCTCTCCCCTTCTAGTTCTTGTCTCACATCTCAGTCAGGGATTATATCCCTAAGCTTTGATACCAAATGTGACGCCCCCAAAATAGGTATACATCACCTATTCTGAGTCGCCAAAAATATGGTACAGAATACAAATATAATCTTAAATATACAACATGAGCTGTAAGTTTTAATACAAATATTGTCTTTTAGACAGTATTCAAACTCAAAATAAGTCATCAATACATTTATTATCACACTATTTCATAGAATAGTGAGGACTACTAATGCTATCATCTGGACCGTCACTCCGTTCCCCGACTAGTCCCTGCTACATTCTCATTTTCTAAAGAGAACAAATAAAGTAAAAGGGTGAGCTCAACTAGCCCAATAAGAAATATTATGACTAAGATAATGGAAAATAAATTATCCTTAGCCTTCAATAGTGTTAAACTGATACAATTTAACAAACACCAAGTTTAACTGCAGCGGAGTAAGATATCCATTAAAAGAGTCAAGTAGAGAATAAAATCTACTATCTTTTATGATTTAAAAAGGTTTTTTATCACTTTTATCGCTGAGACTCGGCTTAATAAATAATTCATGTCATCAAATCATCTCTGCACTACAGGCCAATAATATTCTTTAGTATCACAACCATTAATTATCCATGCACTACGGGCCAAAGATAATCGTGTTTTCATCAACGGTCCTGATCATGCCAAAAAATAATTCATCTTTGAACCTTTGACCGAAGAGAATCCATAGTCATAATCATACCAAAAATTGACCATCAATGTACTACGGCCAATGAGGACTTTTTTCACATCATTTGTAACATTACAATCATGATTATACCTGTAAGACCCCGAATTTTATGAAATAAAAGTATTCAATTTTTATTATAATTACTATTCAGTAAATGGTTAAATTGATAAAAGTTTAAAGTTATTTTCGAAGTATGCAAAATTTTCAAAATAAGCAAGTGGTTATAAAATAATCATTGTTGTCGTGGAATATTTTTTCTGTTGGGGAATATTCGTACGACGGCGCAGCTATTTGTGGGCCCCATAACGGAAAACGGTCGGGGGAAGATAACGACAAAAATTGAGTTTTTATAATTAACGGCGTAGTTGTTACCGTTAATACTGCTAGAATACTCGGTAGTTAAAAATACAGTAATACGCGTGGTTGCACAGTAGCACACGGTTTTGCACAGTATTTTTGAATTATTGATTCTTACGAAGGAAGACACTACTCAATAATTGTTACAGTAGTTACTGTTCAATATTTTATTTTATTGATTCAATAATTGCTGCGTTGATATTTTATATTATTGTTGTTTCAATAATTATCACTGCACAATATTTTTCATTATCAGATCAATAATTCATATTATCTGAATAATATTATTAGATAACATTATTGGCAATGTCTAGAAAGTTCTGTCTAAGGAGAGGTTTGGTCACCTAATTGCGCGCCAGTAAGGAGAAATCCTTATTGAAAAGCCCTTCTTTCTTGGGAACGGCCAGGTTATCATAAATGTGATTCTGTAATATTATTTGTAAATAATTAATTATTGATTCATATGATAAGAAAATATTTATTTTATGTGGATATAAATGTTTGATATATTTATTATGGTTAAAAATGTAGGAGTTAATGTTGAGGTTTTTATCAGTATTTTTGTCGGACTGGAGGTATTAAAAATCAGGGTTTTTGAGATATTTTACGAAGGTTATAATTTTTAATCCGACCGTTGGATCGTTGTAATTTTTGGATATGTTATACATATATAAGTTGAGTATATGTCCACAAATTGTGAACCGTTAAAAATAAACGTATGATTTGTTATGAATTTTACGAGATGACTAGTTCAGAAATTGTTGAATTTTCAGAGTTTATTTTGGTGAAAAATTCTAGAATTGGTGGGCCCCACTTTTGGTTGGTGAGAAAATATGCTGAGATTTTTATTCAAGTGTGGTAGGCTTGAATAGTAGCAGGTAAAGCCATCAGGTTGCAGGTTAAGTCTGCTTCGGCGTGCTAACATTTTCCTATAAATAGAGGGTTAAGATTGAAAAACACACCAGAATTCATAAGTTTTCTCTCTTTCTCTCCCTAGATTATTGAGTGTATTTTGTAAGAATTTAGATGCACTGTGAGTTTCTATTCATCAGTGCAAGTTTCCTTCAGCTTTATACCGATCAGAAGTACTGCTCTTTTGAGGTAAGGGATAGTAAGGGATTTTAAGGGTTGTTATATTTTTCAGTTTTGTAATTTTTATGACCTTCAAAAATTCTAGAAAAATTTGAAATGATATTTTGATGAGTTTTCTTGATTGTGTCCAAAAATGGTGATTTTTGGATGTATAGATTAAGAGTTATGAATTTTATAAGAAAAGACTATTTTAAAAGTAGCCGCTTATAACTCCTTGTGGTTAACTCCAAAATTGATGAAATTTTTATTGGGAGTACATATATATGATAGGAGTATACTCTGTAAATTTAAGAATTTTTAGATTAAAGTACAATTTTTGATAATTGTCTAAATATTTGACTGTTTTGGCCATATGAAAAATAGTAAATGACTTTTAAAAATTCTGAGAAAAATATATGTTCACTATGGGACTATATTATGTTAAATCCCAAAAAAGAAATATTTTTGGAACTGATTTGGTATTTTTCATGAAAATGGTCTAGTTATGAGTAAATGAATTAAATATGTTTTGTGAAGTAAGAAAATTAGAAAATAGGATTTTATGGCTTGAGAATCCTATATGAGGTATATGCAGATTTTTGATGAGGGTTTTTGGTTATTGGTGATAAAATCTTATGAGTTTGGTATTTTAGAATGATTAAATGCATTATTTAGTAAAGTGTAAACAATTAAAATAAATTGTTTATAAGCTTAAGAAATATTATTCTTTCAATATCATTATACCGAAATATTGGTATGTATTTTATTATGGAATTTTTACCTTTATGTGTCGAGTTACTATTCATGAGTTACTATTCATGATTTACTATTCACGAGTTACTATTCACGAAAAAATTGGTTTCTTTTTCTAACCAAATTATAGTTGATTTACGAATATTACTCTTGAGATTAAAACTATATGTTGATCATATTATTTTTATTATTATATATATCATTTTTATAACCCTAATGATGATATTTCTCTTTGACTTGAGTGTAAAGATGGGTAGATTTTTGGTATGATCATGACTATGAGTTCTCTTTGGCCAGTATTGCAAAGTTAAATTGTTGACTGGTATAATCATGACCATTGAATTTATAAGTGAATATCTTTAGCTTAAGTGCAAAGGTGAATTGATCAACATTGTTATAATTATTATTTATATAAATTCTTAAATGATTATATATTTCTTTGAGATATTAATATATTTGGCCTGTAGTGCAAATATGAACTGTTGATGAATATATTTGGCCGTAGTGTAAATATGAACTGTTGAGGAATATCTTTGGCCTGTAGTGCAAAGATGAATTGTTGATGAATATCTTTGGCCTGTAGTGCAAAGATGAATTGTTGATGAATATCTTTGGCCCGTAGTGCAAAGATGACATGTTGTTGAATATCGTTGGCCCGTAGTACAAAGATGACATGTTGTTAAATATCTTTGGCCAGTAGTGCAAAGATGAACAAATGTTGAGATGAACATGACCAACTGGTGATACAAATGAATATCTATGGCCGTAGTGCAAAGATGAAGTTATTAGTATGATTATGAACAAGAAATGTGATTTGGTGTAACCATGATATTTGATGTTTCAGGTAAAGATAGGTGATGAAAATTATCTTCGCCCTGGATGAGAAGAGGAATTTAGAACTACAATTATGATTATGAGTTATTCATATGATTGTGGACCAGAATTGTTGATTGATGTTACAGGGATAAAACATTGTTGGTGGATTTTTAACATGGAGAAGATAATAGACTTTATAGTCTATTTGACTCTTCTAATGGATTGCTCGTTCTGCTGCAACTATGGTTGAAATTTTTATCATTTACCATATGTTCTAAATCTCTGATTTATTATTGATGAAGGCTATTGATAATTTAATTATCTTTAGTCATGATATTCTTTACTGAGCTAGTTGTGCTTACCCTTTTGCTTCACAATTCTTTTCAGGTAATTAGAGTGTAGCTGGGTCGAGCGAGGGTAACGGGGAAATAGAATGGTGGTCTCTAGCTGGTGAGGTTCTCCCGAAGTAGTATAGAAAAGTTTATTTAGTAGTTTTATTTGGTGAATCCAATAGGGTAAGGTGTACCCAACGTTGGAAGGGTGTTTTGCCACTATCATACAACATGTCTAACGACATACAACCTCGTGTCATCATAAGATAGGGATGTGCTCATCCACTTGCTGAGTATATATACGATCACTACCTATATAATCTTGGTGTTTGTTTGAACTATAATTCTCAATTAGAGACAGTATAGATAATGATATGTCAAGAGAAGACTCACCATTGGGAAGAATATGATAGTAATCTTCTCGTTTTTCTTTGGGGTCTATTGGGTCAACCAAGGATAATTCTGTGGTCATATGATATCTATCATAACCTAGACGCATGGCCTCCCATGTACAAAGGTTTTCTTGAGCACTTTCCAAAGATTCTAATTTCTAAAACAGTTTTTGACTATACCTTTATGTAAGGTGTCATTGTGAGGTGATGTCCACGGTTGGAACATGAGTCACATTTGGTATATATTTGTATCCAAACTCACAGCATATGTGTTGTTGTATTTTGCACGACAATTGTTGTAATAAAGTTGTAGTTATTTTCTATACCATTTATTTGGCGACTCAGAATAGGTTGGATGGAATGGACCTATTTTGGGGTTGTCACATTTGGTATCAGAGCTTAGGGATATGATCTCTGGCGGAGATCGGGGAATACAACTAGGAGGGGAAAGATGAGTAAATCCTTCGCTTGTGTGTCCTACCTAAGCTTATTTGTTGGTTAGTCATAATATCGGGATATTATGTGATATGTTAATTTATTTAATTAACCCTTGTTTTATGGCAGTATTTGAGAATAGCAGCTGAGAATGCTAACAATGTAGTGAATGAGACTGTGGGGATACCTCTAATCACTAACCGTGATAATATGATGTCAGACGAAGAAGGAATTAGAGATATTCATGTGGTGAGTGAAGAATTGATAGTTGCACCCGAGATAGTCACAGAGGTAACATTTGAGACTAAGGAAGAAGAGGAAGAAGAAGTACCTGAGGAGAGTTTATTAGAGGTATTATATGATCAAAATGTAGAATTTCAAAGTTGTATTCATGAGTTAGAAGAGCAGGCAGAAGAACGACAGACGGTCGTGGAACAAAAGGATTCAACAATTCAAGCTTGTGTTACCCGATATGTGATGCTTGAATTGAAGCATTCTTTGGCAGAGTATAAGATGATAAAAATGGAATCTGAGCTGAAAGAAGAAAAAACTGAACGAGTGAGAATAATTGATGCATGGGCAAAAGTCGCACAACACGTGGATATTGTGGAAAGAGATGTTCGATCTAAGAAGGCTAAAATAGATGATATGAATTTCTCTTTTTGGAAAGCAATTGGGAGAACCCAACATCGAGTTTTGAATTACCCTGTACATAGCGATCAACCTGAATCAGATATGGATCGAAGATTGATGATTCAGATCATGAATGAGGAGTACGAAGAGGCAGTTGAGGGAGGAATATGTCCTATAGAAAAGTATATTCTAACGGTAATGATGACGCCAAATGCTGCTCCAGACAAATCAAAGCCGAGTAGTTCGAGGGATGGCGGTTGTCATGACTTCCCAACAAATGAGGAACCCAAATGAAGTTATCATGGGAGATGAGCAATGGAGAAATCATGATGATCTGAGAGATAGAATCTAAAATGGAAGCAAGGTATTCTCAACTCTTTGAAATACCAGGTACGTAAATTTCGGGGACAAAATTTCATAAGGAGGGAGATTGTAAGACCCCGAATTTTATGAAATAAAAGTATTCAATTTTTCTTATAATTACTATTCAGTAAATGGTTAAATTAATAAAAGTTTAAAGTTATTTTTGAAATGTGCAAAATTTTCAAAATAAGCAAGTGGTTATAAAATAATCATTGTTGTCGGGGAATATTCGTTTGGTCGTGGAATATTATTTCTGTTGGGGAATATTCGTACGACGGAGCAGCTATTTGTGGGCCCCATAACGAAAAACGGTCGGGGGAAGATAACGACAAAAATTGAATTTTTATAATTAACGGCGTAGTTGTTACCGTTAATACTGTTAGAATACTCGGTAGTTAAAAATACAGTAATACGCGTGGTTGCATAGTAGCACACGGTTTTACACAGTATTTTTAAATTATTGATTCTTACGAAGGAAGACACTACTCAATAATTGTTACAGTAGTTACTGTTCAATATTTTATTTTATTGATTCAATAATTGCTGCGTTGATATTTTATATTATTGTTGTTTCAATAATTATCACTGCACAGTATTTTCCATTATCAGATCAATAATTCATATTATCTGAATAAGATTATTAGTTAACATTATTGGCAATGTCTAGAAAGTTCTGTCTAAGGAGAGGTTTGGTCACCTAATTGCGCGCCAGTAAGGAGAAATCCTTATTGGAAAGCTCCCTCTTTCTTGGGAACGGCCTGGTTGTCATAAATGTGATTCTGTAATATTATTTGTAAATAATTAATTATTAATGATTATGATAAGGAAATATTTATTTTATGTGGATATAAATGTTGGATATATTTATTGTGGTTAAAAATGTAGGAGTTAATATTGAGGTTTTTATCAGTATTTTTGTCGGAATGGAGGCATTAAAAATCAGGATTTTTGAGATATTTTGCGGGGGTTATAATTTTTAATCCGACCGTTGGATCGTTGTAATATTTGGATATGTTATACATATATAAGTTGAGTATATGTCCACAAATTTTAAACCGTTAAAAATGAACATATGATTTGTTATGAATTTTACGAGATGACTGGTTCAGAAATTATTGAATTTTCGGAGTTTAACATTTTGGTGGAAAATTCTAGAATTGGTGGGCCTCACTTTTAGTTGGTGAGAAAATGTGCTGAGATTTTTATTCAAATGTGGTAGGCTTGAATAGTAGCAGGTAAATCCATCAGGTTGCAGGTTAAGTCTGCTTCGGCGTGCTAACATTTTCCTATAAATAGAGGGTTAAGATTGAAAAACACACCAGAATTCATAAGTTTTCTCTCTTTCTCTCTCTAGATTATTGAGTGTATTTTGTGAGTATTTAGATACTCTGTGAGTTTCTATTCATCAGTGCAAGTTTTCTTCAGCCTTATACCGATCAGAAGTACTGCTCTTTTGAGGTAAGGGATAGTAAGGAATTTTAAGGGTTGTTATGTTTTTCAGTTTCGTAATTTTTCTGACTTTCAAAAATTCTGAAAAAATTTGAAATGATATTTTGATGAGTTTTCTTGATTGTGTCCAAAAATGGTGATTTTTGGATGTATAGATTAAGAGTTATGAATTTTATGAGAAAAGACTATTTTAAAAGTAGCCGCTTATAACTCCTTGTGGTTAACTCCAAAATTAATGAAATTTTTATTGAGAGTACATGTATATGATAGGAGTATACTCTGTGAATTTTAGAATTTTTAGATAAAAGTACAATTTTTGATAAATGTCTAAATATTCGGCTGTTTTGGCCATATGAAAAATAGTAAATGACTTTTAAAAATTCTGAGAAAAATATATGTTCACTATGAGACTATATTATGCTAAATCCCAGAAAAGAAGTATTTTTGGAACTGATTTGGTATTTTTCATGAAAATGGTCTAGTTATGAGTAAATAAATTAAAAATGTTTTGTGAAGTAAGAAAATTAGAAAATAGGATTTTATGGCTTGAGAATCCTATATGAGGTATATGCAGATTAAAGATGAGGGTTTTTGGTTATTGGTGAAGAAATCTTTTCAGTTTGGCATTTTAGGATGATTAAATGCATTATTTAGTAAAGTGTAAACAATTAAAATAAATTGTTTATAAGCTTAAGAAATATTATTCTTTCAATATCATTATACCGAAATATTGGTATGTATTGTATTGTGGAATTTCTACCTTTTTGTGTTGAGTTACTATTCATGAATTACTATTCACGAGTTACTATTCACCAAAAAATTAGTTTCTTTTTCTAACCAAATTATAGTTGATTTACGAATATTACTCTTGAGATTAAAACTATATGTTGATCATATTATTTTTATTACTATATATAACATTTTTATAACCCTAATGATGATATTTCTCTTTGACTTGAGTGTAAAGATGGGTAGATGTAACGACCCCAAAATAGGTCCATTCCATCCAACCAATTCTGAGTCGTCAAATACATGGTACAGAAAATAACTACAACTTTATTACAACAATTGTCGTGCAAAATACAACAACACATATGCTGTGAGTTTGGATACAAATATATACCAAATGTGGCTCATGTCCCAACCGTGGACAACACCTCACTATGACACCTTACACAAAGGTATAGTCAAAAACTGTTTTAAAAATTAAAACCTTTGGGAAGTGCTCAAGAAAACCTTCGTACATGGGAGGTCATGCTTCTAGGTTATGATAGATATCATATGGCCACAGAATTATCCTTGGTTGACCCAATAGACATCTTGTATGATAGTGGCAAAACATCCTTTCAACGTTGGGTTCGCCTCACCCTAGTTGATTCACCAATTATAACTACTAAATGATGACTACCGTTCTATTCCCCTGTTACCCCCGCTCGACCCAGCTACACTCTTATTACCTGAAAAGAATTGTGAAACAGAAAGGTGAGCACAACTAGCTCAGTAAAGAATGTTATGACTAAAGATAAATAAATTATCAATAGTATTCATCAGTAATAAATCAGAGATTTAGAACATATGGTAGATGATAAAACTTTTCAACCATAGTTGCAGCGGAACGAGCAATACATTAGAAGAGTCAAATAGACCATAAGTCTATTATCTTCTTCATGTTAAAAGTCCACCAACAATGTTTTATCCCTATAACATCAATCAACAATTCTTGTCCACAATCACATGTATAACTCATAATCATAATTGTAGTTCTAAATTTCTCCTCTCATCTAGAACAAAGATAATTTTCATCACTTATCTTTGCCTGAAATATCAAAGATCATGGTTATACCAAATCACAGTTCATGTTCATAATCATACTAATAATTTCATCTTTGCACTACGGGCCAAAGATATTCATCAACAACTCATCTTTGCACTACAGGCCAAAGATATTCCTCAACAGCTCATATTTGCACTACAAGCCAAATATATTATTATCTCAAAGAAATATATAATCATTTCAGAATTTATATAACCAATAATTATAACCACGTTGATCATTTCACCTTTGCACTTAAGCTAAAGATATTCAATTATAAATTCAATGGTCATGATCATACCAGTCAACAATTCAACTTTGTACAACTGGCCAAAGAGAACCCATAGTCATGATCGTACCAAAAATTTACCCATCTTTACACTCAAGTCAAAGAGAAATATCATCATTAGGGTTATAAAAATGTTATATATGATATTAAAAAAATAATATGATTAACATATAGTTTTAATCTCAAGAGTAATATTCATAAATCAACTATAATTTGGTTAGAAAAAGAAACCAATTTTGTCATGAATAGTAACTCGTGAATAGTAACTCATGAATAGTAACCCGTCGTGAATAGTAACTCATGAATAGTAAAGCGTGAATAGTAACTCGTGAATAGTAACTCATGAATAGTAACTCATGAATAGTAACTCGTGAATAGTAACTCATGAATAGTAACTCATGAATAGTAACCCCGACAAGAAAAAGTTCTAAATTTGATAAAAATTTCCAACCAATATTTTAGCATAATGATATTGAAGAAATAATATCATTTAAGAAGAAATAACATCCCTTACAATCCCTTAAAATTCCTTACTATCCCTTACAATTCCTTACCTCAAAAGAGCAGTACTTCTGACTGGAATAACGCTGAACGAACTTGCACCGTATAGCAACACTCAAGATATCAAAATACTCACAAGAATACACTCGATAATATAGAGAGAGAAATAGAGAGAAAACTTCAGTTTCTGGTGTGATTTTCAATTATAACCTAAGCACCCAATTTATAGGAAATTGCTTAGAACACCAAAGTAGAAAATTTAATATAATATTAATATATATATATATATATATATATATATATATATATATATATATATATATATATATATATAAATTTTCAAGCCCACCTTTGAAGATCTGAATTCAGCACATTTTAACAACCAGTGGGCCCCACCATCTCACAAAAAAATGTTTTTCTCAAAATAATTAACTTAAACTCCCAAAAATCAATTATTTCGGAACTTCGAAACTTCAATAATTCATAGTAAATAGCCCTTTGATCATAAAATTTGAATCGCACGGGTTTTTATAGGAAATTCAATTCTCTACAACTTTTCAGAAGAAAGTTTTTTCAAATTCCAAACAGAAATTGACCGAAATGCATAAACGGACGATTTTACAGTCAATAATAAATTTTCGGTCAAGAATTGTGTCCACCAACACACAAAACATGTGTTAATCATTTAATGTCACAAAAATACTCTTCCTCCTCATATACTCATATATCCCACATTTATTATAAAAATATCACCATCAATATATTATTAAAATAATATATTTAAATGAATTATTTTATCAGAAAAAGATAAAATATTAATTTTCAACAATTGTCACATTAAAAAATTTTCTTCATCTATATCCACATAAAATCAATATTTATTCATCATATAAATCAATAATTAATTATACACAAATAATATTACAGAATCACAGTACTGGCAACCAGGCCGTTCCCAGGAAAGAGGGGGCTTTCCAATAAGGATCTCTCATTACTGGCGCGCAATTAGATGACCAAACCTCTCCTTAGACAGAACTTTCTAGACATTACCAATAATGTTATCTAATAATATTATTCAGATAATATAAATTATTGCTCCGACAATAGAAAATATTGTGTAGTGACAATTATTAAAACAACAGTAATATAAAATATCAATGCAGTAATTATTGAATCAACATAGTAATTACTGTAACACTTTTTGAGTAGTGCCTTCTTACGTAAGAATCAATAATTCAAAAATGATGTGCAATACCGTGTGCTACTGTGTAACAACGGGTATTACTTTACTTTACCCATCGGGTATTCTAACAGTATTAACGGTAACAACTACGCCGTTATTTGTAAAAACTCAATTTTTTATCGTTATCTTAATCCGACCGTTTTCAGTTATGGGACCCACAAATAGCTGCACCGTTGTACGAATATTCCACGACCAAACGAATATTCCCCGACAACAATGATTATTTTATAACCACTTGCTTATTTTGAAAATTTTTCACATTTCACCCATAACTTTAAACTTTTATTAATTTAACCATTTACTGAATAGTAATCATAAGAAAAATTGAATACTTTTATTTCATAAAATTCGGGGTTTTACAATCTCCCCTCCTTATGAAATTTCGTCCCCGAAATTTACGTACCTGGTATTTCAAAGAGTTGAGAATACCTTGCTTTCATTTCAGATTCCATCTTCCCTGTCATCATGATTTCTCCATTGCTCATCTCCTGTATTTCAGATATCATTCTAGAATACAGCTTCAAAAACAAAGGTTAATTTAACATATCACATAATATCCCAATATTATGACTGACCAACAAATAAGCTTAGGAAGGACACCCTAGCGAAGGATTTACTCATCTCTCCCCTCCTAGTTCTATTCCCCGATCTCCGCCAGAGATCATATCCCTAAGCTCTGATACCAAATGTAACGCTCCCAAAATAGGTCCATTCCATCCAACCTATTCTGAGTCGCCAAATACATGGTACAGAAAATAACTACAACTTTATTACAACAATTGTTGTGCAAAATACAACAACACATATGCTGTGAGTTTGGATACAAATATATACCAAATGTGGCTCATGTCCCAACCGTGGACAGCACCTCACTATGACACCTTACACAAAGGTATAGTCAAAAACTGTTTTAAAAATTAAAACCTTTGGGAAGTTCTCAAGAAAACCTTCGTACATGGGAGGTCATGCTTCTAGGTTATGATAGATATCATATGGCCACAGAATTATCCTTGGTTGACCCAATAGACATCTTGTATGATAGTGGCAAAACATCCTTTCAACGTTGGGTTCGCCTCACCCTAGTTGATTCACCAATTATAACTACTAAATGATGACTACCGTTCTATTCCCCTGTTACCCCCGCTCGATCCAGC
This sequence comes from Panax notoginseng, assembly GCA_016801055.1. Taxonomy (NCBI): domain Eukaryota; kingdom Viridiplantae; phylum Streptophyta; class Magnoliopsida; order Apiales; family Araliaceae; genus Panax; species Panax notoginseng. Next base: position 136,269,746 of record CM029016.1, read on the forward strand.
TACACTCTTATTACCTGAAAGGAATTGTAAAACAGAAGGGTGAGCACAACTAGCTCAGTAAAGAATGTTATGACTAAAGATAAATAAATTATCAATAGTATTCATCAGTAATAAATCAGAGATTTAGAACATATGGTAGATGATAAAACTTTTCAACCATAGTTGCAGCGGAACGAGCAATACATTAGAAGAGTCAAATAGACCATAAAGTCTATTATCTTCTTCATGTTAAAAGTCCACCAACAATGTTTTACCCTTATAACATCAATCAACAATTCTTGTCCACAATCACATGTATAACTCATAATCATAATTATAGTTCTAAATTTCTCTTCTCATCTAGAACAAAGATAATTTTCATCACTTGTCTTTACCTGAAATATCAAAGATCATGGTTATACCAAATCACAGTTCATGTTCATAATCATACTAATAATTTCATCTTTGCACTACGGGCCAAAGATATTCATCAATAACTCATCTTTGCACTACAGGCCACAGATATTCCTCAACAGCTCATATTTGCACTGCAAGCCAAATATATTATTATCTCAAAGAAATATATAATCATTTCAGAATTTATATAACCAATAATTATAACCATGTTGATCATTTCACCTTTGCACTTAAGCTAAAGATATTCAATTATAAATTCAATGGTCATGATCATACCAGTCAACAATTCAACTTTGTACAACTTGCCAAAGAGAACCCATAGTAATGATCGTACCAAAAATTTACCCATCTTTACACTCAAGTCAAAGAGAAATATCATCATTAGGGTTATAAAAATGTTATATATGATATTAAAAAAATAACATGATCAACATATAGTTTTAATCTCAAGAGTAATATTCATAAATCAACTATAATTTGGTTAGAAAAAGAAACCAATTTTGTCATGAATAGTAACTCGTGAATAGTAACCCATGAATAGTAACCCGTCGTGAATAGTAACTCACGAATAGTAAAGCGTGAATAGTAACTTGTGAATAGTAACTCATAAATAGTAACTCATGAATAGTAACTCATGAATAGTAACTCATGAATAGTAACTCATGAATAGTAACCCCGACATGAAAAAGTTCCAAATTTGATAAAAATTTCCAACCAATATTTTAGCATAATGATATTGAAGAAATAATATCATTTAAGAAGAAATAACATCCCTTACAATCCCTTAAAATTCCTTACTATCCCTTACAATCCCTTACCTCAAAAGAGTAGTACTTCTGACTGGAATAACGCTGAACGAACTTGCACCGTATAGCAACACTCAAGATATCAAAATACTCACAAGAATACACTCGATAATATAGAGAGAGAAATAGAGAGAAAACTTCAGTTTCTGGTGTGATTTTCAATTCTAACCTAAGCACCCAATTTATAGGAAATTGCTTAGAACACCAAAGCAGAAAATTTAATATAATATTAATATATATATATATATATATATATATATATATATATATATATATATATATATATATATATATATATATATATATATAAATTTTCAAGCCCACCTTTGAAGATCTGAATTCAGCACATTTTAACAACCAGTGGGCCCCACCATCTCACAAAAAAAGGTTTTTCTCAAAATAATTAACTTAAACTCCCAAAAATCAATTATTTCGGAACTTCGGAACTTCAATAATTCATAATAAATAGCCCTTTGATCAGAAAATTTGAATCTCACGAGTTTTTATAGGAAATTCAATTCTCTACAACTTTGCAGAAGAAAGTTTTTCCAAATTCCAAACAGAAATTGATCGAAATCCACAAACGGGCGATTTTACAGTCAATAATAAATTTTCGGTCAAGAATTATGTCCACCAACACACAAAACATGTGTTAATCATTTAATGTCACAAAAATACTCTTCCTCCTCATATACTCATATATCCCACATTCATTGTAAAAATATCACCATCAATATATTATTAAAATAATATATTTAAATGAATTATTTTATCAGAAAAAGATAAAATATTAATTTTCAACAATTGTCACATTAAAAAATTTTCTCCATTTATATCCACATAAAATCAATATTTATTCATCATATAAATCAATAATTAATTATACACAAATAATATTACAGAATCACAGTACTGGCAACCAGGCCGTTCCCAGGAAAGAGGGGGCTTTCCAATAAGGATCTCTCCTTACTGGCGCGCAATTAGATGACCAAACCTCTCCTTAGACAGAACTTTCTAGACATTACCAATAATGTTATCTAATAATATTATTCAGATAATATAAATTATTGCTCCGACAATAGAAAATATTGTGTAGTGACAATTATTAAAACAACAGTAATATAAAATATCAACGCAGCAATTATTGAATCAACAAAGTAATTACTGTAACAATTTTTGAGTAGTGCCTTCTTACGTAAGAATTAATAATTCAAAAATGATGTGCAATACCGTGTGCTACTGTGTAACAACGGGTATTACTTTACTTTACCCATCGGGTATTCCAACAGTATTAACGGTAACAACAACGCCGTTATTTGTAAAAACTCAATTTTTTATCGTTATCTTAATCCGACCGTTTTCAGTTATGGGACCCACAAATAGCTGCACCGTCGTACAAATATTCCACGACCAAACGAATATTCCCCGACAACAATGATTATTTTATAACCACTTGCTTATTTTGAAAATTTTTCACATTTCACCCATAACTTTAAACTTTTATTAATTTAACCAATTACTGAATAGTAATCATAAGAAAAATTGAATAGTTTATTTCATAAAATTCGTTGTCTTACAATCTCCCCTCCTTATGAAATTTCGTCCCCGAAATTTACGTACCTGGTATTTCAAAGAGTTGAGAATACCTTGCTTTCATTTCAGATTCCATCTTCCCTGTCATCATGATTTCTCCATTGCTCATCTCCTGTATTTCAGATATCATTCTAGAATACAGCTTCAAAAACAAAGGTTAATTTAACATATCACATAATATCCCAATATTATGACTGACCAACAAATAAGCTTAGGAAGGACACCCTAGCGAATGATTTACTCATCTCTCCCCTCCTAGTTCTATTCCCCGATCTCCGCCAGAGATCATATTTCTAAGCTCTGATACCAAATGTAACGCTCCCAAAATCGGTCCATTCCATCCAACCTATTCTGAGTCGCCAAATACATGGTACAAAAAATAACTACAACTTTATTACAACAATTGTCGTGCAAAATACAACAACACATATGCTGTGAGTTTGGATACAAATATATACCAAATGTGGCTCATGTCCCAACCGTGGACAGCACCTCACTATGACACCTTACACAAAGGTATAGTGAAAAACTGTTTTAAAAATTAAAACCTTTGGGAACTGCTCAAGAAAACCTTCGTACATGGGAGGTCATGCTTCTAGGTTATGATAGATATCATATGGCCACAGAATTATCCTTGGTTGACCCAATAGACATCTTGTATGATAGTGGTAAAACATCCTTTCAACGTTGGGTTCGCCTCACCCTAGTTGATTCACCAATTATAACTACTAAATGATGACTACCGTTCTATTCCTCTGTTACCCCCGCTCGACCCAGCTACACTCTTATTACCTGAAAGGAATTGTTAAACAGAAGGGTGAGCACAACTAGCTTAGTAAAGAATGTTATGACTAAAGATACATAAATTATCAATAGTATTCATCAGTAATAAATCAGAGATTTAGAACATATGGTAGATGATAAAACTTTTCAACCATAGTTGCAGCGGAACGAGCAATACATTAGAAGAGTCAAATAGACCATAAAGTCTATTATCTTCTTCATGTTAAAAGTCCACCAACAATGTTTTATCCCTATAACATCAATCAACAATTCCTGTCCACAATCACATGTATAACTCATAATCATAATTGTAGTTCTAAATTTCTCCTCTCATCTAGAACAAAGATAATTTTCATCACTTGTCTTTACCTGAAATATCAAAGATCATGGTTATACCAAATCACAGTTCATGTTCATAATCATACTAATAATTTCATCTTTGCACTACGGGCCAAAGATATTCATCAACAACTCATCTTTGGACTACAGGCCAAAGATATTCCTCAACAGCTCATATTTGCACTACAAGCCAAATATATTATTATCTCAAAGAAATATATAATCATTTCAGAATTTATATAACCAATAATTATAACCACGTTGATCATTTCACCTTTGCACTTAAGCTAAAGATATTCAATTATAAATTCAATGGTCATGATCATACCAGTCAACAATTCAACTTTGTACAACTGGCCAAAGAGAACCCATAGTCATGATCGTACAAAAAATTTACCCATCTTTACACTCAAGTCAAAGAGAAATATCATCATTAGGGCTATAAAAATGTTATATATGATATTAAAAAAATAATATGATTAACATATAGTTTTAATCTCAAGAGTAATATTCATAAATCAACTATAATTTGGTTAGAAAAAGAAACCAATTTTGTCATGAATAGTAACTCGTGAATAGTAACTCATGAATAGTAACCCGTCGTGAATAGTAACTCATGAATAGTAAAGCGTGAATAGTAACTCGTGAATAGTAACTCATGAATAGTAACTCATGAATAGTAACTCGTGAATAGTAACTCATGAATAGTAACTCATGAATAGTAACCCCGACATGAAAAAGTTCTAAATTTGATAAAAATTTCCAACCAATATTTTAGCATAATGATATTGAAGAAATAATATCATTTAAGAAGAAATAACATCCCTTACAATCCCTTAAAATTCCTTACTATCCCTTACAATCTCTTACCTCAAAAGAGCAGTACTTCTGACTGGAATAACGCTGAACGAACTTGCACCGTATAGCAACACTCAAGATATCAAAATACTCACAAAAATACACTCGATAATATAGAGAGAGAAATAGAGAGAAAACTTCAGTTTCTGATGTGATTTTCAATTCTAACCTAAGCACCCAATTTATAGGAAATTGCTTAGAACACCAAAGCAGAAAATTTAATATAATATTAATATATATATATATATATATATATATATATATATATATATATATATATATATATATATATAAATTTTCAAGCCCACCTTTGAAGATCTGAATTCAGCACATTTTAACAACCAGTGGGCCCCACCATCTCACAAAAAAACGTCTTTGTCAAAATAATTAACTTAAACTCCCAAAAATCAATTATTTCGGAACTTCGGAACTTCAATAATTCATAGTAAATAGCCCTTTGATCAGAAAATTTGAATCTCGCGAGTTTTTATAGGAAATTCAATTTTCTACAACTTTGCAGAAGAAATTGTTTTCAAATTCCAAACAGAAATTGATCGAAATCCACACACGGGCGATTTTACAGTCAATAATAAATTTTCGGTCAAGAATTGTGTTCACCAACACACAAAACATGTGTTAATCATTTAATGTCACAAAAATACTCTTCCTCCTCATATACTCATATATCTCACATTCATTATAAAAATATCACCATCAATATATTATTAAAATAATATATTTAAATGAATTATTTTATCAGAAAAAGATAAAATATTAATTTTCAACAATTGTCACATTAAAAAATTTTCTTCATCTATATCCACATAAAATCAATATTTATCCATCATATAAATCAATAATTAATTATACACAAATAATATTACAGAATCACAGTACTGGCAACCAGGCCGTTCCCAAGAAAGAGGGGGCTTTCCAATAAGGATCTCTCCTTACTGGCGCGCAATTAGATGACCAAACCTCTCCTTAGACAGAACTTTCTAGACATTACCAATAATGTTATCTAATAATATTATTCAGATAATATAAATTATTGCTCCGACAATAGAAAATATTGTGTAGTGACAATTATTAAAACAACAGTAATATAAAATATCAACGCAGTAATTATTGAATCAACAAAGTAATTACTGTAACAATTTTTGAGTAGTGCCTTCTTACGTAAGAATCAATAATTCAAAAATGATGTGCAATACCGTGTGCTACTGTGCAACAACGCGTATTACTTTACTTTACCCATCGGGTATTCCAACAGTATTAACGGTAACAACTACGCCGTTATTTGTAAAAACTCAATTTTTTGTCGTTATCTTAATCCGACCGTTTTCAGTTATGGGACCCACAAATAGCTGCGCCGTCGTACGAATATTCTACGACCAAACGAATATTCCCTGACAACAATGATTATTTTATAACCACTTGCTTATTTTGAAAATTTTTCACATTTCACCCATAACTTTAAACTTTTATTAATTTAACCATTTACTGAATAGTAATCATAAGAAAAATTGAATACTTTTATTTCATAAAATTCTGGGTCTTACAGTAGATATTTGGTATGATCATGACTATGGGTTCTCTTTGGCCAGTAGTGCAAAGTTGAATTGTTGACTGGTATGATCATGACCATTGAATTTATAAGTGAATATCTTTAGCTTGTGTGCAAAGGTGAATTAATCAACATGGTTATAATTATTGTTTATATAAATTTTGAAATGATTATATATTTCTTTGAGATATTAATATATTTGGCCTGTAGTGCAAATACGAACTGTTGATGAATATATTTGGCCGTAGTGTAAATATGAACTGTTCAGGAATATCTTTGGCCTGTAGTACAAAGATGAATTGTTGATGAATATCTTTGGCCTGTAGTGCAAAGATGAATTGTTGATGAATATCTTTGGCCCGTAGTGCAAAGATGACATGTTGTTGAATATCTTTGGCCCGTAGTGCAAAGATGACATGTTGTTAAATATCTTTGGCCAGTAGTGCAAAGATGAACAAATGTTGAGATGAACATGACCAACTGGTGATACAAATGAATATCTTTGGTCGTAGTGCAAAGATGAAGCTATTAGTATGATTATGAACAGGAAATGTGTTTTGGTGTAACCATGATCTTTGATGTTTCAGGTAAAGATAGGTTATAAAAATTATCTTCGCCCTGGATGAGAAGAGGAATTTAGAACTACAGTTATGATTATAAGTTATTCATTTGATTGTGGACCAGAATAGTTGATTGATGTTACAGGGATAAAACATTGTTGGTAGATTTTTAACATGGAGAAGATAATAGACTTTATAGTCTATTTGACTCTTCTAATGGATTGCTCGTTCCGCTGCAACTATGGTTGAAATTTTTATCATTTACCATATATTCTAAATCTCTGATTTATTATTGATGAAGGCTATTGATAATTTAATTATCTTTAGTCATGATATTCTTTATTGAGCTAGTTGTGCTCACCCTTTTGCTTCACAATTCCTTTCAGGTAATAAGAGTGTAGCTGGGTCGAGCGAGGGTAACGGGGAAATAGAACGGTGGTCTCTAGCTGTGGAGGTTCTCCCGAAGTAGTATAGAAAAGTTCATTTAGTAGTTTTATTTGGTGAATCCAATAGGGTAAGGTGTACCCAACGTTGGAAGGGTGTTTTACCACTATCATACAACATGTCTAACGACATACAACCTCGTGTCATCATAAGACAGGGATGTGCTCATCCACTTGCTGAGTATATATACGAGCACTACCTATATAATCTTGGTATTTGTTTGAAGTATAATTCTCAATTAGAGACAGTAGAGATAATGATATGTCAAGAGAAGACTCACCATTGGGAAGAATATGATAGTAATCTTCTCATTTTTCTTTGGGGTCTATTGGGTCAACCAAGGATAATTATGTGGCCATATGATATCTATCATAACCTAGACGCATGACCTCCCATGTACGAAGGTTTCCTTGAGCACTTTTCAAAGATTCTAATTTTTAAAATAGTTTTTGACTATACCTTTATGTAAGGTGTCATTGTGAGGTGATGTCCACGGTTGGAACATGAGTCACATTTGGTATATATTTGTATCCAAACTCACAACATATGTGTTGTTGTATTTTGCACGACAATTGTTGTAATAAAGTTGTAGTTATTTTCTGTAACATGTATTTGGCGACTTAGAATAGGTTGGATGGAATGGACCTTTTATGGGGTTGTCACAATACCGAATAATCCCTGGTCATAATCATACCAAGTCCATCTATACACTACAGGTCACAGATGACTTTCAACGTAATATAAACATGAGGATGATGACAATGACATAATAATTCAATAAAATAAGTTCAAGAATTAATTTATCCAAGAACCAATAATGTCAAAATTGTCAACATGATACTGCTTTGTAGAGTAAAATTCAAGAATGCTCAGAAGAATATTTCCATGAAAAGATACTGGATGAAGCGCAAATGTGAGAGCCCCGAATTCCGAAGTCCCGAATTACCGCGGATCCGGTACAATCATTCTATCACTATTTGCGAAAGATATAAACATAAATTATTTATACAATAAACGTACACATTATTTTCCCAAAATCGAGTAACCTTAACTTATACACAATTTATAAACTATCAGACATATAACATATTTATTAAACAATTCTATTACAAATTAGCTGCACATTTTATCCCAAGCTGAACTTGGCATTATCCTTTTCCTGTATCTGACGATTTCGCCTTAATCTGTAATGTTAAATCATGATATAGCATGGGTGAGCATGAAAGTTGTCCAACAAGTTTAAATTCAATAATATAACGATATATCATGATTGAAAGAGTCTGAATAATAAGCTGGCTATAATTCAACAATATAATTGTGAACTAGCAGGAACAAACTTTATGACTGAACAAGTATTATACATGAATAAATATATCTGAACTAATTGGTAATGAAGGTGATCAGCCTTTTATACCTGACTTATACATGTAATATGTACAAAGTACAATTCATGGCAACCATCAATGATTAACCATAAACTTATCCGAATGAAACAACTCTTAGTAGAGTCAAGTAAAAACAAACTTGCCTGAACCGTTGATTACCGCTACGCAATTTAATAAGCTTTGTCTGGTCGAAGATCTAATATATAAATAATATCGATATACAAGTTAGAATAATATCATCACAGTAATTAAAATAACCTAAACACATAACCCTATCAGTCTATAACACATATAAGACTCGGTATCAAGTCAAACTATTGCCGTCTGAGTTGAACCCGACCCAAATCTAACATCCCGACGGTCTAGTCGGACTTTTATCGAGTCTAAGTTCAATTAAACTCTACCTTAACACCTAACAATTATCTCAGATAATTTTAATAACAGTCAAAATATTTTTCTATGTCTCATAATAATTTTCACTTAATTATTATCATTTATCATGATTTTTCAATCATTAAACTCGTATTTAAATGAATTAAATACCACATAATCTCATTATCATTAATATTTATTTATTATCAAATATTAATGAACTACATGTCATAATATTATATTATATTTATAATATCACAAAGTATTTCTAATACCTTAAAATCACCTTTATATGATTTTTAAATAATTAAATTCATTATCCGATAATTGCTGTTACTATTAAAATATTAATATTTTCATGACAAAATATCAAAAGTTATATTTTATAACTTAAAATATTTTTATAACACTTAAACTATTTTTATATGATTTTTAAATCACTAATTCTATTTTTTCATAATTTATTTAATATATTTATTAAATAAACTAACTATCATTAATATTTATTAATTAATGAAAGTCATCACTAAATATTAAAAGTCATTGAAAATAACTTAAAATATTTTCTTTTACCATAATATTATTTTTCATGATTTTTCATGTATTAAAATCATTTTTAAATAATTTATTTAATATTATAACTAAATAAATTAAATACCATTTACATTCCAAAAATATTAAATATTTATGAAATATACTCTAAATAATTAAAAACTATTTTTCAGACTTTAAAAAAAAAATTCATAATTTATTTTGTATTTTTAATAATTAACAAACCATTTTTTTCTATTTTTAATTAATTTTCAGAAAATCAGAAAATAAATTAATTAGAAACTGTCGCTAAAAGGCCCTATAGCGACAGAACCGTCGCTATAGGTGTTCTTGGCATGTTCTTGAGTGTTCTTGAGCTTCATCGCCAATTAACGAGGTTGGTGCTTTGACCGAGTCTAGATTCATGGTTATAAGGTTTCTGGGAACGTTATTAAGTTAATGTTGTAGTACTGATGTAGTACTACAACCATAAACAAGTTGCAAGACCAAAATCCAACACAACAGGGAGATTAAGGCTGTAGAAATCGTTGTCAGAAGTTGTTCTTCATTTCTGGGTTTTCCAGAAATGAAGAACAGTTCGGGCTGGCCACTTGTGAGCTTAATAACTTGCATCCTGAGCTTGGTTAATGTGATTTCAAGGTTCCAATGTGTAGTAGAGATGTCAAGGTACATGTTTATAACAACATATCATCATAAAAACAACTAATGCTAAGAGATCATAGCTGGTCAAACTCTAACAAAAAAACACGTTCTTAAAGATATGGGTTTCCCATAAACCTTCAAGAGGCAGTTTGGTCAACTTACTTTGACCGTTATTATGCTCGATTCTGTTGTTAATCTAGGAGATCTAATAGCATAAATGTGTAGTCCTTATACCTGTCTACAACATCTAACCAACAACATTGCCAAAACAACAACCATCAGCAAGATCAGAACCGTGAAAAGGGACTGTCGGGCTTTCTGGGCAAATCTGGGTAGCCCAGAAATCCAACATCGTGATCGGTCAACTACCTTTGACTGACTATAACTTTCAATCTACACGTGATCTGGGCTTGATTCAAGTTCCAGATCACAGCCTTAACAACATACTACAAGTTTAAAACTTAAAACACAACAAACAATTAACACACAGAGATCTAGAAGCCCTGACATGTGACTGTCAGACAACATTTTCAACTTTTTCCAGATTTTTGAAAATGTTAATTTTGTGCATCTAAGTGTTATGGATCCATGATCCAACAACCCAGATCACTTATTAACACCCTAATACACAACTTTAACCAATTATTAACAACATCTAACATCAAATCATGAGATTTCTAAAATTAGGGTTTTATACATTTAAAGCTTTGATCCTTGAACTTCTGATCTCTGATCTGATATAGGAAAGTTAAAGGTTGATCTAGCCCTAACTTAACACTCATATTTACTCTCAAATCTCAAATTCTAGAGTGAAAAAAGTCTTGGACAAAATAAAAAGTAAAGTAAGTATTTTACTTAACTTTTATCTTTAATTTTTGGATTCAATGAATGTAGTGTTGCAAGGTGGCACCAAAGATCAGATATGGTAAGATATTTAACACATGTCAATATCTAAATGGATAAGTCAACAAGATTTGGCAAGTCTTTTACTTAATCATTAAGAAAAGGGTATTTTAGACATTTCACATTTAATTTTAAAAGCATTCTTGTCATTTGCCCTAACCCTTAGGGTTTAGGGTTTAAGTTAGGGTTTAGGGTTTAAACCCATTAGGGTTTAGGGTTAAAACCCTTAGATTTTGAAAATAAATTCTAAAATTTCCAAATTAGGTTTTCAAAAATAGAAAATTAATATTCCTAAATTATAATTAGAATTTTCTAATTATATTAAAATTCCTTAATCAAAATTTAAATATTGCTAATTAGGATTAATATTTCCTAATTAAACTCGCTAATTAAGCAATTATGGTCAAAATCATATATTAGGGTTTTAAAAATCCCCAGAACTGAACTTAGGGTTTTCAGAACCGGTTTCTAGGGTTTCTTATCCATTTCTATGGTTTTCTAACCAAACGTTGACGTTCTTAATATATACTTAGGGCTTGACACAGATATCGATTATCTGGTCAACCCTTGACCCTTAACCACATACTATACACATATACACAGAACATAAACGCTTATTCCCTTAATCCTGAATAATTCACTTAAATCCTTCACGGAATTTTGAAATCCTCAAAATTCCATCTTAAAAATATCAAACGCATACACTTATTTTATGTCTAGGTTCTAATTTTGAACCTTAAATCAATTAATTAAAATTTTAAAAATTTTCTAACTTCTCGGGTTGTCACATTCACCCCTTCTTCTAAAAATTTCATCCCCGGAATTTACCTCACACCATACACCTTACACAATTCATACTCATCATCCCATGCTACCCAATACACCTTCTACAAGAGTAAAAATTTTAAAATTGGGCTGAGGAGTTTTACAGACTATTGTCTGTCATTTTCGCAAAGGTTATATGGAAATTCATCCGCTAACCGTCTTAACTTACGGACATAGTGGGTAATTAGCCGGATATGCCCTGTACTTATAAAGTACTTCTGGTCTGATCTGTTTCTCATATTCGCCTTGGGCACATAAACTTCTACCTCAGTCTTAATGGATTTCGCACCAAAACAATTTGGTTCGGAAAATTTCTTTCAATGAACACTTAGAGTTTTTATAACATTAGTCTAACTGAATCGAATAGCGTAGACTCGTATCAATAATTCAATTCAATCGAATTATTTAGGTGTAGCCAAACCCCGTTGGCAAATTAAAATTTTTGAAAATATTTTTGAGAATGACGTCATGATGCCGTACTGTATTAACAGTCAATTTGAGGATGCCGTCATTATATGACTTTGTCATAACACATCATACAATAGTGGAACAATAATTTTTAGATCGAATTCACACTAAGTATTCTTGTATTTATAACTCTATCAACTTTTTATCATCTCTGCACCAGGTTACATGGTACATGAGTGATAAATAAAAAAATTTTTGATATTTCAAATCATATTCGTCTAGCTGAAACAAGTAGCATAGACTATACTTTAAACCGTTTCAAAAATGATTACGAGTCTACATTTTTTTTAAAAGCACCTAGTGCGTATTTAGCTTGATGTCCAAAAAGTTCGAAGTCTAGCATGGCTAGGAATTTTGGAAAAGCTATGTCTCCACTAATAATCATTTGCTTAAACAGTTTATCTCTTCCTATTATCCTTAACACTCCATTCACACAGAACTATACCCAGTTCGTCAAACTTACCACACTTATGAGTTCAGGAACTTGCCACAATCATATTAGTTTAAGAACTTGTCCTAGACAGACCTTTGGCATCCATTCGCTGAGGGGTTCATAAACATTTCATATAATTATGTGTCACGAACATTCCATAAGTATGAGTTTTAAGAACTCATGCTTAGCCTTATATTCTCTACCTATAACCTATCTATCTGTTATACACATGAGAAAGGAATCACCCTCTTAACATGCATATAGCAAATAGCGCGACACAAACATTTCAATGATTATCAGTGCCAGAAACTAAGTGGTTTTTACACCAAGTACAATTCCCTGCCCATAACAAGGAATCATACAACTCAGCTACTAACATGAGTCCTCAATTGAATCCCCACCTAAACCTACTCCCTTCTCAATACGAATTTCATTTAATCCATATTCATAATCCTTTCCTGAATCTGTACCAATTCATAGTACCACTGACACACAATATTCTTGCCGCAGACTTAGCTATCATTCACTTAATCCATGTCAGATCACGGGGTGATCTCATCGTATATAATACGATCCATTTCTATTCTATGATCATTTTATTTTTTGATCAACTATCGCTGAACTATTAGTATTTTAGACTTTATCTATTCACCACTACTGTTCAACTTTATTATCAGAGTTAGGGAACTCTGTAAATTATACCCTGCCGAGATTCGTCTTTGAATCATACCGACACACTAACTCTATTTGAGTTAGTACTTACCCTAATCACTGCGGTTATTAGTCTCAGGTAACCCTACCTAAGATTTATAACCAACAACTTTGATACCAACTGTGAGAGCCCCGAATCCGAGGTCCCGAATCACCGCGGATCCAGTACAATCATTTTATCACTATTTGCGGACGATATATACATAAATTGTTTATACAATAAACGTACACATTATTTTCCCAAAATCGAGTAACCTTAACTTATACACAATTCATAAACTATCAGACATATAACATATTTATTAAACTATTTTATTACAAATTAGCTGCACATTATATCCCAAGCTGAACTTGACATTGTTCTTTTCCTGTATCCGACGCTTTCGCCTTAATCTTCAATGTTAAATCATGATATAGCAAGGGTGAGCATTAAAGTTGCCCAGCAAGTTTAAATTCAATAATATAACGGTATATCATGATTGAAAGAGTCTGAATAATAACCTGGCTATAATTCAACAATATAATTGTAAACTAGCAGGAACAAACTTTATGACTGAACAAGTATTATACATGAACAAATATATCTGAACCAACTGGTGTGAAGGTGATCAGCCTTTCATACCTGACTTATACATGCAATATGTACAGAGTACAATTTATGGCAACCAGCAATGATTAACCATAAGCTTATCCGAATGAAACAACTCTTAGTAGAGTTAAGTAAAAACAAACTTGCCTGAACCTTGATTACTGGTACACAATTTAATAAGCTTTGTCTGGTCGAAGACCTAATATATAAATAATATCGATATACAAATTAGAATAATATCATCACAGTAATTAAAATAACCTTAACACATAACCCTATCAGTCTATAACACATATAAGACTCGGTATCAAGTCAAACTATTGCCGTCTGAGTTGGACCCGATACAAATCTAACATCCCGATGGTCTAGTCGAATTTTTATCGAGTCTAAGTTTAATTAAACTCTACCTTAACACCTAACAATTATCTCAGATAATTTTAATAACAGTCAAAATATTTTTCTATGTCTCATAATAATTTTCACTTAATTATTATCATTTATCATGATTTTTTAATCATTAAACTCGTATTTAAATGAATTAAATACCACATAATCGCATTATCATTAATATTTATTTATTATCAAATATTAATAAACTACATGTCATAATATTATATTATATTTATAATAGCACAAAGTATTTTTAATACCTTAAAATCACCTTTATATGATTTTTAAATAATTAAATTCATTATCCGATAATTGCTGTTAATATTAAAATATTAATATTTTCATGACAAAATATCAAAAGTTATATTTTATAGCTTAAAATATTTTTATAACACTTAAATCATTTTTATATGATTTTTAAATCATTAATTCTATTTTTCCATAATTTATTTAATATATTTATTAAATAAACTAGCTATCATTAATATTTATTAATTAATGAAAGTCATCACAAAATATTAAAAGTCATTGAAAATAACTTAAAATATTTTCTTTTACCATAATATTATTTTTCATGATTTTTCATGTATTAAAATCATTTTTAAATAATTTATTTAATATTATAACTAAATAAATTAAATACCATTTATATTCCAAAAATATTAAATATTTATGAAATATACTCTAAATAATTAAAAACTATTTTTCAGACTTTAAAATAATTTTTCAGAATTTATTTTGTATTTTTAATAATTAACAACCATTTTTTTCTATTTTTAATTAATTTTCAGAAAATCAGAAAATAAATTAATTAGAAACTGTCGCTAAAAGGCCCTATAGCGACAGAACCGTCGCTATAGGTGTTCTTGGCATGTTCTTGAGTGTTCTTTAGCATCATCGACAGTTAACGAGGTTGGTGCTTTGACCGAGTCTAGATTCGTGGTTATAAGGTTTCTGGGAACGTTATTAAGTTAATGTTGTAGTACTGATGTAGTACTACAACCATAAACAAGTTGCAAGACCAAAATCCAACACAACAGGGAGATTAAGGCTGTAGAAATCGTTGTCAGAAGTTGTTCTTCATTTCTGGGTTTTCCAGAAATGAAGAACAGTTCGGGCTGGCCACTTGTGATCTTAATAACTTGTATCCTGAGCTTGGTTAATGTGATTTCAAGGTTCCAATGTGTAGTAGAGATGTCAGGGTACATGTTTATAACAACATATCATCATAAAAACAACTAATGCTAAGAGATCATAGCTGGTCAAACTCTGACAAAAAAACACGTTCTTGAAGATCTGGGTTTCCCAGAAACCTTCAAGAGGCAGTTTGGTCAACTTACTTTGACCGTTATTATGCTCGATTCTGTTGTTAATCTAGGAGATCTAATGGCATAAATGTGTAGTCCTTATACCTGTCTACAACATCTAACCAACAGCATGGCCAAAACAACAACCATCAGCAAGATCAGAACCGTGAAAAAGGACTGTCGGACTTTCTAGGCAAATCTGGGCTGCCCAGAAATCCAACATCGTGATCGATCAACTACCTTTGACTGACTATAACTTTCAATCTACACGTGATCTGGGCTTGATTCAAGTTCCAGATCACAGCCCTAACAACATACTACAAGTTTAAAACTTAAAACACAACAAACAATTAACACACAGAGATCTAGAAGCCCTGATATGTGACTGTGAGACAATATTTTCAACTTTTTCCAGATTTTTGAAAATGTTAATTTTGTGCATCTAAGTGTTATGGATCCATGATCCAACAACCCAGATCACTTATTAACACCCTAATACACAATTTTAACCAATTATTAACAACATCTAACATCAAATCATGAGATTTCTAAAATTAGGGTTTTATACCTTTAAAGCTTTGATCCTTGAACTTCTGATCTCTGATCTGATATGGGAAAGTTAAAGGTTGATCTAGCCCTAACTTAACACTCATATTTACTCTCAAATCTCCAATTCTAGAGAGAGAAAAGTCTTGGACAAAATAAAAAGTAAAGTAAGTATTTTACTTAACTTTTATCTTTGATTTTTGGATTCAATGAATGTAGTGTTGCAAGGTGGCACCAAAGATCAGATATGGTAAGATATTTAACACATGTCAATATCTAAATAGATAAGTCAAGAAGATTGGCAAGTCTTTTACTTAATCATTAAGAAAAGGGTATTTTAGACATTTCACATTTAATTTTAAAGGCATTCTTGTCATTTGCCCTAACCCTTAGGGTTTAGGGTTTGAGTTAGGGTTTAGGGTTTAAACCCTTTAGGGTTTAGGGTTAAAATCCTTAGATTTTGAAAATAAATTCTAAAATTCCCAAATTAGGTTTTCAAAAATAGAAAATTAATATTCCTTAATTATAATTAGAATTTTCTAATTATATTAAAATTCCTTAATCAAAATTTAAATAGTGCTAATTATGATTAATATTTCCTAATTAAACTCGCTAATTAAGCAATTACGGTCAAAATCATATATTAGGGTTTTAAAAATCCCCGAAACTGAACTTAGGTTTTTCAGAACCGGTTTCTAGGGTTTCTTATCCATTTCTAGCGTTTTCTAACTGAACATTAACGTTCTTAATATATACTTAAGGTTTGACACAGATATCGGTTATCTAGTTAACCCTTGACCCTTAATCACATACTATACACATATACACAGAACATAAACGCTTATTCCGTTAATCCTGAATAATTCACTTAAATCCTTCACAGAATTTTGAAATTCTCAAAATTTCATCTTAAAAATATCAAACGCATACACTTATTTTTTGTCTAGGTTCTAATTTTGAACCTTAAATCAATTAATTAAAATTTTAAAAATTTTCTAACTTCTCGGGTTGTCACAACAAATATCCAGGATATTCTACTAATTTCATGGAGTATAGAAGCCAAAACTTTAACCAACTAAGTATAACAGAATATATGAAACTGTAAATGGATTTTTGTCTGCCATGCGGTAATCCACGTAGACAGATCATTTCAACAATTTAATAAGAAATGAATAGAAAGGATCATTCACCATGCATGTGGTAATCCACACAGACATGTTATTCCAATAGAATAATACAGAACAGAATAATAGAAGGATTTACCATGCATGCGATAGATCGCACAGATAGGTTATTCCCAACAGAATAATAAATAATGAAACCAGGTCATGCGTAAACGCACAGACAGG
Source organism: Panax notoginseng (assembly GCA_016801055.1). Lineage (NCBI taxonomy): Eukaryota > Viridiplantae > Streptophyta > Magnoliopsida > Apiales > Araliaceae > Panax > Panax notoginseng. Next base: position 136,287,564 of record CM029016.1, read on the forward strand.
ATATTCTGACAGAATAATAAAGAATGGAACCAGGTCATGCGTAAATGCACAAACAGGATATTCCGACAGAATAATAAAGAATAGAATAACAACATAATTTCACCATGTATGTGGTACTTCGCATAGACAGGTTATTTCAACATAATAATAAAGAATGGAACAACAACTCTTACGAGTATTGGAAAGAAAATAATTCTCTTTATGAATATGAAAGAATAATACCCCTTACCTTTGAAGAAACTGGATATATGAGTAGTAAAGTAGCAGAATACTTTTCTTCTTTCTCTCTCTAGAGTTTCAGTGAATTCGTAGGAAATAATGAAGGAATGAGCTTCTATTTATAGGAGAATGGACTGAATAGTAACTAATTCATGAACGGTCCAGATTGATTTACTTTTAAACGGACGGTCCATATTGATTTACTATGCAGTATTAATAAAATATTCTAATAAAACAAAATTTTTTTAAATAAAATATAATATATTCCATTTATAATCTAATAAAACGAATAACTTTATAAAAGTATTCTGTTTTATATAAAAAAAATTTACTATGCAAACACTATGCATAATAGAATATTATATATTCTATTTATAATCTAATAAAACAAATAACTTTATAAAAGTATTCTGTTTTATATAAAAAGATTTTACTATGCAAACACTATTCAAATACTATGCATAATAAAATATAATATATTCTATTTATAGTCTAATAAAATAAATAACTTTATAAAAGTATTCTGTTTTATTACATTAATAATACTAATAAAACAAAATTTATATATATATATATATATATATATATATATATATATATATATATATATAAACTTCCGCGACATCATAAAAAAATACCTTAATATATTTAACAACATTTATCATCATTATTATAATTTACAATATTAATCGACCAGATCGTTCCCATGAAAAGAGGGGGTTTTCCAATAAGGATTTCTCCCTATTGGCGCGTAATTAGGTGACCAAAACTCTCATTGGCAGAACTTCTAGACATTGTTAATATTGTAAATAATAATATTAATAACTCTATCATCTCAATTACTGATTTAATAATATATAACATATCGACAATAATTGATTCAAATAACGTGAGATACTATGCAACAATTACTGTAGCAATAATTGAACAAAACTAAGTGATTTCTCACGTAAGCATCAATAATCAATACCGTGTGCTACTATGCAACCACGCGTATTACTGCACTTTTACTACCGAGTAGTTCAATAGTTTTAACGGTAAAACTTCTGCCGTTATTTTCATAAAAATATTTTTGTCGTTTTCTCAATTCGACAATAATTCTATTGTGGGGTCCCCTAATGATTGTACCGTCGTACGGATATTCCCCGATAAAAAGAATATTTCCCGACCAAACGAATATTATATAACAACTTGCATACTTTGCAATATTTATAAATACTACCCACAACTATAACACTATCTCAAATCCACATCATAATATTAAAAAAATATTTCGAGAAAATTAAATCTTTATTCATAAAATTTGGGATCTCACAATCTCCCCTCCTTATGAAATTTCGCCCTCAGAATTTACGTACGTACCTGGTATGGCAAATAGGCGAGGATAGCTTGACTTCACCTTAAATTCTAACTCTTGAGGTATAACCTTTGAGTGTCGAATATAATACTTCTTATCCAAGATTTTAACACGTATCTCCTCATACGTTAAATCTTCTGCTATCTTGTCCAATTCCAATTCAATAATGTGGTTCGGGTCGTCCACATATTTATATAACATCGATATGTAAAAAAGAACGTTATGAACACGCGACAACTTGGCGGTAAAATGATTCTATAGGTCACCGTTCTTACTCGATCGAGGATTTCAAATGGGCCAATTAAATTGAGGGTTGAGATTTCCTTTTTTCGTTGATTATTGCTTCTAGAATAATGCCCTCTTGAACCTTCTTCTTCACATTCATCAGATTTGGGTGCGTAGCTTGAGCGGCTTTATCTTTATCGATTAAAGTCGATTATACTCGTATATTAGCCATCATCACATGGGTCCCTAGAGTCTTTAACTCTATCTCCATCCTTTGCAAGTCATACAGAATGGGTTTTTATGTTAACAACATCGCACTCGTAAACGCATACGATCTTCTACTCAACGCGTCAGCTACCACGTTCGCTTTCTCACGATGGTATTGAATGGTACGATCGTAATCTTTAACAGCTCGAGCCAACGTCTTTGGCGCATTATACGTTCATTTTGGTTGAAGAAAATATTTGAGGGTTTTTAGAAATGGGTTTTGTACTTGGGTAAATACAAAATCGATTTCACGTTCTAGGGGTAGGCTAAGAAGTCTTCAAGAATACGCCAGGAAATTTATTAACAATAGAAATATCATTCAAAACTATGACTCTCATCCAAGACTTGGATAGCACATATAATGAAGGTTTCTCCTAATGGAGTTTCAACCGATAAGTCGATGTCTAATTTCTCCGAAGTCAAATTTAAACATTGAGTGCAAGCAAAAGAGATAAAAGAATGGGTAGAACCGGTATCTAATAAGATATAGACTTCGCAAGAATTTATAATTAACTAACCCATGCTAACTTCGTTCAGGTTACTCGCTTTTTGAGAAGTCACGAAAAACGCTCTTCCTGAAACCACCGACTTTATTTTGTCCGAATTCACCTTTGGTGCCACCGTCCCAGCTTTGGTGCACGACAAAATTGAGCTAAATGACCTTCTCTTCTTGAAATTTCCACTTCTATTATCTTGGCCATGATTACCACCGAAGTGGTTACCATTCTTGGCATGATAATTTCCCCCACAATGGTTATCATTGTTCCAATGGTCGTTGCCACCGGTATGATTATTATCGTGTTGTTGGTCGTTACCTTCTGGTTAAGCTGACTCAACGGTCTCATGTGCTTCATTGTTTATCTCAATATTTTCAGATGTCATTCGCAAACACTGTCACAAAACAAGGGTTAATTGACATATCATATATTATCCCAATACTCTGACTGACCAATTAAATACCAAATAAACTTAAGTAGATCATACTAGCGAAGGAGTTCCCCGTCTCTCCCCTCCTAGTTCTTGTCTCACATCTCAGCTAGGGATTATATCCCTAAGATTTGATACCAACTGTGACGCCCCCAAAATAGGTATAAATCACCTATTCTGAGTCGCCAAAAATATGGTACAGAATAGAAATACAATCTTAAATATACAACATGAGCTGTGAGTTTTAATACAAATATTGTCTTCTAGACAGTATTCAAACTCAAAATAAGTCCTCAATACATTTATTTTCACACTATTTTATATAATAGTGAGAACTACTAATGCTATCATCTGGACCGTCACTCCGTTCCCCGACTAGTCCATGCTACGTTCTTATTTCCTGAAGAGAACAAATAAAGTAAAAGGGTGAGCTCAACTAGCCCAATAAGAAATATTATGACTAAGATAATGCAAAATAAATTATCCTTAGCCTTTAATAGTGTTAAACTGATACAATATAACAAACATCAAGTTTAACTGCAACGGAACAAGCTATCCATTAAAACAGTCAAGTAGAGAATAAAATCTACTATCTTTTATGATTTAAAAAGGTTTTTCATCACTTTTATCGCTGAGACTCAGTTTAATAAATAATCCACATCATCAAATCATCCCTGCACTACAGGCCAAGGATATTCTTTAGTATCACAACCACGAATTATCCATGCACTACGGGCCAAAGATAATCGTATTTTCATCAATGGTCCTGATCATGCCATAAAACAATTCATCTTTGAACCTTTGACCGAAGAGAATCCTTAGCCATAATCATACCAAAAACTGACCATCAATGCACTACGGCCAATGAGGACTTTTTCCACAATATTTGTAACATTACGGTCATGATTAAACCGAATAATCCCTGGTCATAATCATACTAACTCCATCTATGCACTACATGCCATAGATGACTTTCAACATAATATAAACATGAAGATGATGACAATGACATAATAATTCAATAAAACAAGTTCAAGAATTAATTTATCCAGGAACCAATAATGTCAAAATTGTCAACATGATACTGCTTTGTAGAGTAAAATTCAAGAATGCTCAAAAGAATATTTTCATGAAAAGATACTGGATGAAGCACAAATATCCTGGATATTCTACTAATTTCATGAAGTATAGAAGCCAAAACTTTAACCAACTGAGTATAACAGAATATATGAAATTGCAAATGGATTTTTGTCCGCCGTGCGGTAATCCACGTAGACAGATCATTTTCACAATTTAATAAGAAATGAATACAAAGGATTATTCACCATGTATGTGGTAATCCACACAGACAGGTTATTCTAATAGAATAATAAAGAATGGAATAACAGAAGGATTTATCATGCATGCGATAGATCGCACAGATAGATTATTCCCAACAGAATAATAAATAATAGAACCAGGTCATGCGTAAATGCACAGACATGATATTCTGACAGAATAATAAATAATAGAACCAGGTCATGCGTAAACGCATAAACAAGATATTTTGATAGAATAATAAAGAATAGAATAACAACAGAATTTCACCATATATGTGGTACTTCGCATAGACAGGTTATTCTAACATAATAATAAAAAATGGAACAACAGCTCTTACGAGTATTGGAAAGAAAATAATTGTCTTCATGAATATGAAAGAATAATACCCCTTACCTTTGAAGAAACTGGATATAAGAGTAGTGAAGTAGCAGAATACTTTTTTTCTTTCTTTCTATAGTTTCTTTCTCTAGAGTTTTAGTGAATTCGTAAGAAATAATGAAGGAATGAGCTTCTATTTATAGGAGAATGGACTGAATAGTAACTAATTCATGAACGGTCCAGATTGATTTACTTTTAAACGGACGGTCCATATTGATTTACTATGCAGTATCAATAAAATATTCTAATAAAATAAAATCTTTTAAATAAAATGTAATATATTCTATTTATAATCTAATAAAACGAATAACTTTATAAAAGTATTCTATTTATATAAAAAAAATTTACTATGTAAACACTATGCAGGTACTATGCAAATACTATGCATAATATAATATTATATATTCTATTTATAGTGTAATAAAATAAATAACTTTATAAAAGTATTCTGGTTTATATAAAAAGATTTTACTATGCAACTATGCAGATACTATGCAAATACTATGCATAATAGAATATCATATATTCTATTTATAGTCTAATAAAACAAATAAATTTATAAAAGTATTATGTTTTATATAAAAAGTTTTCTGTTTTATTACATTAATAATACTAATAAAACAAAATTTATATATAATATATATATATATATATATATATATATATATATATATATATGTATATATAATATATACATATATATATATATATATATAAACTTTCGCGACATCATAAAAAAACACACTCAATATGTTTAACAACATTTATCATCATTATTATAATTCACAATATTAATTGACCAGATCGTTCCTAGGAAAAGAGGGGGCTTTCCAATAAGGATTTCTCCCTATTGGTGCGTAATTAGGTGACCAAAACTCTCCTTGGCAGAACTTCTAGACATCGTTAATATTGTAAATAATAATATTAATAACTCTGTCATCTTAATTATTGATTTAATAATATATAACATATCGACAATAATTGATTCAAATAACGTGAGATACTATACAACAATTACTGTAGCAATAAATGAACAAAATTGAGTGACTTCTCACGTAAGCATCAATAGTCAATACCGTATGCTACTATGCAACCACGCGTATTACTGTACTTTTATTACCGAGTAGTTCAACAGTTTTAACGGTAAAACTTTCGCCGTTATTTTCATAAAAATATTTTTGTCGTTTTCTCAATCCGACAATAATTCCGTTGTGGGGTCCACCAATGTTTGTACCGTCGTACGGATATTCTCCGACAAAAAGAATATTTTCCGACCAAACCAATATTATATAACAACTTGCATACTTGGCAAAATTTATAAATATTATCCACAACTATACATTATCTCAAATCCACACCATAATATTAAAAAAATATTTCGAGAAAATTAAATCTTTATTCATAAAATTTGGGGTCTCACAATCTCCCCTCCTTATGAAATTTCGCCCTCGAAATTTACGTACGTACCTGGTATGCCGAATAGGTGAGGATACCTTGACTTCACTTTAAATTCTAACTCTTGAGGTATAACCTTTGAGTGTCGAATATAATACTTCTTATCCAAGATTTTAACACGTATCTCCTCATACGTTAAATCTTCTGCTATCTCGTCAAATTCCAATTCAATAATGTGGTTCGGGTCGTCCACATATTTATGTAACATCGATATGTGAAAAAGAACATTATGAACACGTGACAAACTTGGCGGTAAAATGAGTCTATAGGCCACAGTTCCTACTCGATCGAAGATTTCAAATGGGCCAATTAAATCGAGGGTTGAGATTTCCTATTTTTGTAGATTCTTGCTTCTAGAATAACGCCCTCTTGAACCTTCTTCTTCACATTCATCAGATTCGGGTGTGTAGCTTGAGCGGCTTTAACTTTATCGATTAAAGTCGATTCTACTCGTATATTCGCCATCATCACATAGGTCTTTGGAGTCTTTAAGTCTATCTCCATCCTTTGCAAGTCATACATAATGGGTTTTTATGTTAACAACATCGCACTCGTAAACGCATACGATCTTCTACTCAACGCGTCAGCTACCACGTTCGCTTTTCCACGATGGTATTGAATGGTACGATCGTAATCTTTAACAGCTCGATACGTTCATTTTGGTTGAAGAAAATATTTGAGGGTTTTTAGAAATGGGTTTTGTACTGAGGTCAATACAAAATCGATTTCACGTTCTAGGGGTAGGCTAAGAAGTCTTAAAGAATACGCAAGGAAATTTATTAACAATAGAAATATCATTCAAAATTATGACTCTCATCCAAGACTTGGATAGCACATGTAATGAAGGTTTCTCCTAACGGAGTTTCAATCGATAAGTCAAAGTCTAATTTCTCCGTAGTCAAATTTAAACGTTAAGTGCAAGCAAGAGAGATAAATGAATGGGAAAAACTGGTATCTAATAAGATATAGACTTCGCAAGAATTTATAATTAACTAACCCATGCTAACTTCGTTCGGGTTACTCACTTTTTGAGAAGTCACGAAAAATGCTATTCCTGAAACCACCGACTTTAGTTTGTTCGAATCCGCCTTTGGTGCCACCGTCCCAGCTGGACTTGACTTTCGTGCACGATAAAATCGAGCTAAATGACCTTCTCTTCTTGAAATTTCCACTTCTATTATCTTGGCCATGATTACCACCGAAGTGGTTACCATTCTTGGCATGATAATTTTCCCCACGATGGTTATCATTGTTCCAATGGCCGTTGCCACCGGTATGATTATTATCATGTTGTTGGTCGTTACCTTTTGGTTGAGCTGACTCAACGGTCTCATGTGCTTCATTGCTTATCCCAATATTTTCAGATGTCATTCGTAAACACTGTCACAAAATAAGGGTTAATTGACATATCATATATTATCCCTATACTTTGATCGACCAATTAAATACCAAATAAACTTAGGTATGTCATACTAGCGAAGGAATTTCCCGTCTCTCCCCTCCTAGTTCTTGTCTCACATCTCAGCTAGGGATCATATCCCTAAGTTTTAATACCAACTGTGACGCCCCCAAAATAGGTATACATCACCTATTTTGAGTCGCCAAAAATATGGTACAGATATAAAATACAATCTTAATATACAACATGAGCTGTGAGTTTTAATACAAATATTGTCTTCTAAACAGTATTCAAACTCAAAATAAGTCCTCAATACATTTATTATCATACTATTTCATAGAATAGTGAGGACTACTAATGCTATCGTCTGGACCGTCACTCCGTTCCCCGACTAGTCCCTACTACGTTCTCATTTCCTGAAGAGAATAATAAAAGTAAAAGGGTGAGCTCAACTAGCCCAGTAAGAAATATTATGACTAAGATAATGCAGAATAAATTATCCTTAGCCTTCAATAGTGTTAAACTGATACAATATAACAAACATCAAGTTTAACTGCAGCGGAACAAGCTATCCATTAAAAGATTCAAGTAGAGAATAAAATCTACTATCTTTTATGATTTAAAAAGGTTTTTCATCACTTTTATCGCTGAGACTCAACTTAATAAATAATCCACATCATCAAATCATCCCTGTACTACAGGCCAAGGATATTCTTTAGTATCACGAGCACAAATTATCCATGCACTATGGGCCAAAGATAATCGTGTTTTCATCAACGGTCCTGATCATTCCATAAAACAATTCATCTTTAAACCCTTGGCAGAAGAGAATCCATAGCCATAATCATACCAAAAATCTCCCTCAATGCACTACGGCCAATGAAGACTTTTTCCACATCATTTGTAACATTACGGTCATGATTATATCAAATAATCCCTGGTCATAATCATACCAAGTACATCTATGCACTACAGGCCACATATGACTTTCAACATAATATAAACATGAGGATAATGACAATGACATAATAATTCAATAAAACAAGTTCAAGAATTAATTTATCCAGAAACCAATAATGTCCAAATTGTCAACATGATACTGCTTTGTAGAGTAAAATTCAAGAATGCTCAGAAGAATATTTTCATGAAAAGATACTGGATGAAATGCAAATATCCAAGATATTCTACTAATTTCATGGAGTATAGAAGCCAAAACTTTAACCAACTGAGTATAAAAGAATATATGAAACTGCAAATAGATTTTTGCCCGCCATGCGATAATCCACGTAGACAGATCATTTCCACAATTTAATAAGAAATGAATACAAAGGATCATTCACCATGCATGTGGTAATCTACACAGACAGGTTATTCCAACAGAATAATAAAGAATGGAATAACAGAATGATTCACCAAGCATGCGATAGATCGCACAGACCGGTTATTCCCGACAGAATAATAAAGAATGGAACCAGGTCATGCGTAAACGCACAGATAGGATATTCTGACAGAATAATAAAGAATGGAATAACAACAGAATTTCACCATGTATACGGTACTTCGCATAGACATGTTATTCCAACATAATAATAAAGAATGGAACAACAGCTCTTACGAGTATTGGGAAGAAAATAATTCTCTTCATGAATATGAAAAAATAATACCCCGTACCTTAAAGGAAACTGGATATAGGAGTATTGAAGTAGTAGAATACTTTTCTTCTTTCTCTCTATAGTTTTTCTCTCTAGAATTTCAGTGAATTCGTAAGAAATAATGAAGGAATGAGCTTCCATTTATAGGAGAATAGACTGAATAGTAACTAATTCTTGAACGGTCCAAATTGATTTACTTTTAAACGGACGGTTCATATTGATTTACTATGTAGTATTAATAAAATATTCTAATAAAATAAAATCTTTTAAATAAAATATAATATATTCTATTTATAATCTAATAAAACGAATAACTTTATAAAAGTATTCTATTTTATATAAAAAGATTTTACTATGCAAATACTATGCAGGCACTATGCATAATAGAATATTATATATTCTATTTATAGTCTAATAAAATAAATAACTTTATAAAAGTATTCTGTTTTATATAAAAAGATTTTACTATGCAAATACTATGCATAATAGAATATCATATATTCTATTTATAGTCTAATAAAATAAATAACTTTATAAAAGTATTCTGTTTTATTACATTAAAAATCAATAAAACAAAATTTATATTTTATTATATTAAATTATATATAATATATATATAATATATATAATATATATATATATATATATATATATATATATATATATATAAACTTCTGCGACATCATAAAAAAATGCCTCAATATATTTAACAACATTTATCATTATTATTATAATTCACAATATTAATCGACCAGGTCGTTCCCAGGAAAGAGGGGGCTTTCCAATAAGGATTTCTCCCTATTGGCGCGTAATTAGGTGACCAAACCTCGCCTTGGCAGAACTTCTAGATATCGTTAATATTACAAATAATAATATTAATAACTCCATCATCTCAATTATTGATTTAATAATATATAACATAACGACAATAATTGAATCAAATAACGTTAGATACTATGCAACAATTACTATAGCAATAATTGAACAAAATTGAGTGACTTCTCACATAAGCATCAATAATCAATACCGTGTGCTACTATGTAACCACGCGTATAACTGTACTTTTACTACCGAGTAGTTCAACAGTTTTAATGATAAAACTTCCACAGTTATTTTTATAAAAATATTTTTATCATTTTCTCAATCCGACGATAATTCCGTTGTGGGGTCCACCAATGATTGTACCGTCATACGGATATTCCCCGACAAAAAGAATATTTCCCGACCAAACGAATATTATATAACAACTTGCATAATTTGTAAAATTTATAAATACTACCTACAACTATAACACTATCTCAAATCTATACCATAATATTAAAAAAAAATATTTCGAGAAAATTAAATCTTTATTCATAAAATTTGGGGTCTCACACTTGGACTTGAGATCATCATATTACCTTGTGTATGATCAATTATACTTTGACTTATTCCTTAATACCTTTAGGGTATATCAAAGGGTATGCTTGGGTATAATAAGTTGTACATGGAGATAATGTATGATCAATAAAGAATCTATCGCCTCTAGTAAAAGAAGAGAAATGCCCTATGTGATTCGATAAATGACAACCCAGTAGTCCTTGACCAAGACAGAATGAAATTAGATTGGAGTTTCTAATTTGCATTATTTGGAGCTGTGCATTTAAGAGTCGAAATACATATAATTAAATAAAATAAAACTTGACATTAATTCTGTGACGCCCCCAAAACAGGTATACATCACCCATTTTGAGTCGCCAAATACATAGTACAAAATTCAAATACAACTTAATAATACAACTGTCGTGTACAATACGACAAAACATAAATTGAGAGTTTTAAAACGAATATTGTCTTCTAGACAGTATTCAACTCAAATGGAGTCCTCAATATAATTATTACCACACTATTTCATTGAATAGTGAGGACTACTAATGCTATCATCTGGACCGTCACTCCGTTCCTCGACTAGTCCCGGCTACGTTCTCATTTCCTGAAGAGGACAATGAAAGCAAAAGGGTGAGCTCAACTAGCCTAGTAAGAAAATATTATGACTAAGATATTGCAGGATAATTTATCGTTAGCCTTGGTTTGACCAAGCAAATAACTGCTCAGCCCTGGTTTGAACTGGGAGCCGCGTAGCCATGCGTCTCCTTAGTGCAAATCAGGCACGGCCGCGCCATTCTGTAATTTTGGAAAGTGACTTCTGTGATTTCTGAAGTATGTAGCATGCTAGTATAACTTCATTATGTTAATTTTTGTTCATGATACACTGATAAGGGTAGCTTTGCATGATTAATACATATCTTAGCTTGAATTGACAAAGTGTTTTAAAATGATGAAGTCTAACGATAGATCCGAGCTATGTAATAACATACGTATAAGGTTTCTTAATTGAGTCGTATGTGTACACTTGGACTATATTTAGCAAGATTGTTTATCGAATATATTTAACTAATGAATATCCTATATGCGTATCACATTATGTTAGGATTCGAAAGTGTATTGATAAGCGATATTTTGGTAAACTACGCTTGAGGCAAGTTCTCTTACCTTACTCAAATCTATATTGAGCAAGTATCCGAACCCTACTTTACATTGTGCAAGTATTCTAACTCTTGTATTACTTTATTCGATGAATATCGTAAGCTTATCTCATTGAATGAGCTAGTATGTTAAACTCGTGGGGAAAACTATTATTCATGTGGGCTTGGTATTGCTCTTGAATATTGTTAAAATATCTATGCCATTTGATTCAGCTAGATTATATGCATGTTTATAAAATTGTCCAAACCAATTGATTGGTGCAAAAATCTAGAAAACTGAACTGGACAACCCTTAAGTGTGACGCCCCCAAAATTAGGTATACACCACCATCTTGGGTCGTCAGATACATAGTACAGAATATAAATACAACTTACTAATACAACTGTCGTGTACAATACGACAAAACATAAACTGCGAGTTTGAATACAAATATTATCTTCTAGAGAGTATTCATACTCAAAAGGAGTCCTCATTACATTTATTAACACACTATTACATAGAATAGTGAGGACTACTAACTAATACTATCATTCGAACCATCACTCCGTTCCCTCAATTGCCCCAGCTACGTTTTCATTTCCTGAAGAGAACAGTGAAAGAAAGGGTGAGCTCAACTAGCCCAGTAAGAATTATTATGACTAAGATAATGCAGAATACATTATCATTAGCCTTCAACACTGTTAAACTGATAAAATATAATAGACATCAAGTTTAACTACAGCGGAACAAGCAATCCATTAAAAGAGTCAAGTAGAAAATAAACTCTACTATCTTTTATGATTTAAAAGGTTTTTCAACACTGTTATCGCTGGGACTCAGCTTAATAAAATAATCCACATCATCAAATCACCCCTGCACTACGGCCAAGGATATTCGTGTATTCATTAATGGTCATGATCATGCCAACAACTGTCCATCAATGCACTACGGGCCAATGAGGACTTTTACCACATCATTTGTAACATTACGGTCATGATTATACCGAATAATCCTTGGTCATAATCATACCAAGTCCATCTATGCACTACAGGCGACAGATGACTTTCAACATTTTATAAACATGAGGATGATGATAATGATATAAGAATTCAATAAAACAAGTTCAAGAATTAATAACGTCCAAATTGTCAACATGATACTGCTTTACGGAGTAAAATTCAAGAATACTTAGAAGAATATTTTCATGAAAAGATACTGGATGAACCGCAATTATCAAGGATATTCCACTAATTTCATGGAGTATAGAAGTCAAAACTTAACCAACTGAATATAATAAAGAATGGAATAACAAAAGAAATCACCCCGCATGCGATAGACCGCACAAACAGGTTATTTCCAACAGAATAATAAATAATGGAACCAGGTCCGGTGTAAACGCACAGACAGATATTCCGACAGAATAATAAATAATGGAACCAGGTCCGTGTAAAACACACAGACAGGATGTTCCAACAGAATAATAACAAGACGGAACTAGGTCCGGTGTAAAACACACAGACAGGATGTTCCAACAGAATAATAATAAAAACGGAACCAAGTCCGGTGTAAAACACACAGACAAGATGTTCTAACAAAATAATAATAAAAACGGAACCAGGTCCGGTGTAAAACACACAGACAGGATGTTTCAATAGAATAATAGAAGAATGTCACCAAGTATAGGGTAGACCGCGTATACAGGTTATTCCAACAGAATAATAAGAAATTGAATAACAACAGTTCTGTTCATGAATAAGAAAGAATAACACCCCTTACCGTTTTAAAGAAGAGCTGAAATAAGAAAGTAGTTAAGTAGCAGAATACTCTTCTTTTCTCTCTCTATAGTTTCTCTCTATAGTTTCTCTGTCTAGAGTTCAGTGAATTCGTAAGAAATAATGAAGGAATGAGCTGCTATTTAAAAAAATAGAATGCATAGTAACTAATCCATGAACGGTCCAGATTGATTACTTTAATCTGACGGTCCATATTTAAAAAAAAATCTTTTAAATAAAATATAATATATTCTATTTATAGAATAACTTTAATAAAGTATTCTGTTTTATATAAACAGATGTTTCTGTTTTATTACGTTAATAATACGAATAAAACAAAACGTCATTATCACTAAATAATTCATATTATTAACTGACAATAATTGAATCAAACTGAGTGACTTCTCACATAAGCATTAATAATCAATACCATGTGCTACTATACAACCACACGTATTACTGTACTTTTACTACCGAGTAGTTCAACAGTAACAATGGTAAAACTTCCGCCGTTATTTTTAATAAAATATTTTTGTCGTTTTCTCAATCCGACAATAATTCCGTTGTGGGGTCCACCAATGATTGTGCAGATGTACGAATATTCCCTGTTAAAACGAATATTTTCCGACCAATCGAATATTATATAACAATTTGCGTACTTTGCAAAATTTGTAAATATTACCCACAACTATAACATTTTATCAAATTAACTCCATAATATTCAAAAATGATATTTATAGAAAATTTATCTTTATTTATAAAAGTTGGGGTCTTACAACCTCCCCTTCTTATGAAATTTCACCCTCGAAATTAGGGTACGTACCTGGTATGTCAAAGAGTAAGGATACCTTGATTTCATTTCAGATTCTAACTCCCAAGTCATTTCCTCAACATCGTGGTTTCTCCACAAAACTTTGACTTGAGGTATAACCTTGGAGCGTAGAATATGTTCCTTCTTATCCAAGATTTGAACAGGAACTTCTTCATATGTCAAATCTTCTGCTATTTCTTCCGGTTCTAACTCAATAATGTGGTTCGGGTCTTCCACATATTTGCTTAACATGGATATGTGAAAAATGTTATGAACACGAGATATACTTAGCGGTAAAACGAGTCTATAAGCCACAGTTCCTATTCGATCGAGGATTAAAAATGGACCGATGAATCGAGGATTGAGCTTTCCTCTCTTTCTAAATCTCGTAACTCCTTTCCATGGAGTAACACGTAAGAACACATGATCTCCTATATCAAATTTCACGTCCTTTTGATGAAGATCAGCATAACTCTTTTGTCAATCTTGTGAGGTTTTTATACGTTGTCGGATCGTTTGAATCTTTTCTGTAGTCATACGTAACAACTCCGGTCCCAACAACGTTGCTTCACCCACCTCATCCCAGCATACTGGAGAACGACATTTTCTTCCATACAATGCTTCAAATGGAGCCATGCCAATACTTGCTTGATAACTGTTGTTGTAGGAAAACTCCACCAATGGTAAGAACTTATCCCAACTTCCCTTGAAGTCAAAGACACAGAGTCTTAATAGATCTTCCAGAGTTTGAATAGTCCTCTCTGATTGTCCGTCCGTCTGAGGATGATATGCCGAACTAAATCGTAAATCCGCACCCATAGCTTTTTGTAAGCTAACCCAAAATTGTGAAGTGAATCTTGGGTCTCGGTCAGAAACTATGGATACTGGCATACCATGCAGTCTTACAATCTCGTTCATGTACATACGAGCAAGACGTTCAAGTGTATAAGTTTCTCGTATCGGTAAGAAATGAGCAGACTTGGTCAATCTATCAACAATGACCCAAATCACATTTATACCTTGAGAAACCTTAGGAGGACCGGTAACGAAATCCATGGTAATGTGCTCCCACTTCCATTCTGAAATTTCAAGTGGTTGCAATGGACCTTTTGGTACTTGATGCTCCGCTTTGACTCGTTGACAAGTTAGACACCTTGAGATAAACAGCGCTATCTCTCTCTTCATATTGCTCCACCAAAATGTATGACGAAGATCATGATACATTTTGGTACTTCCAGGATGGATTGCTAACGGTGTGTTGTGCGCCTCCATCATGATTTCATACTTTAAATCAGGGTTGTTAGGAACATAAAGTCTGGAGTTGACTCGAAGTATTCCTTCTTCATCGATTCTTGCTTCCGGCATAGCACCTTCTTGCACTTTCTTCCTCATACGCATCAGCTCCAGGTCTGTAGCTTGAGCAGGTTTAACTTTATCGATTAAAGTCAGTTCTACTCATACATTCGCCATCATCACATGGGTCACTGAAGTCTTTAATTCTATCTCCATCCTTTGCAAGTCACACAAAATGGGCCTTTGTGTTGACAATATCGCACTCGTACTTGCATATGATCTTCTACTCAATGCGTCAGCTACCACGTTCGTTTTTTCAGGATGGTATTGAATGGTATGATCACAATCTTTCAACAGTTCAAGCCAACGTCGTTATCGCATGTTGAGTTCCTTTTGAGTGAAGAAATATTTGAGGTTTTTATGATCCGTAAAGATCTCCACCTTCTCCCCATACAAGTAATGCCTCCAAATTTTAAGTACAAAGACAACAGCTGCCAACTCTAGATCATGAGTAGGATAATTCCTCTCATATTCCTTGAGTTGTCTTGATGCATAGGCTATGACTTTTCTATGTTGCATGAGAACGCATCCCAACCCTTTGCTCGAAGCATCACTGTAGATGACAAATCCCTCTGAGCCAGATGGTATTGTTAGAGCAGGTGCTGAAATGAGTCTCCTCTTGAGTTCTTAAAAACTCTGCTCACATATTCGCTCCAACCGAACTTTGTATCTTTCGAGTCAGCTGAGTTAATGGAGTAGCGATTCGAGAAAATCCTTCCATGAATCTCCGATAATAACAGCTAAACCAAGAAAGCTATGTACTTCGGTCACTGATTTAGGTTGCTCCCAGTTTGAATAGCTACAATCTTTGCCGGGTCAACCGATATTCCACGACTTGATACTACGTGCCCAAGGAATGCTACCTCCTCCAACCAGAACTCGTATTTCTTCAACTTGGCATAAAGCTTGTATTCACGAAGCTTTGGAGTACCAGCCTCGGTGTTGCTCATGATCTTCACGGCTTTTAGAATAAATAAGGATGTCATCAATAAAGACGACCACAAAGTGATCCAAATATTCCTTGAATACCCGGTTCATCATATCCATGAAGGCAACATGAGCATTAGTCAATCCAAAGGACATAACTAGGAATTTCATAATGCCCGTACCGAGTTCTGAAAGCCGTCTTTGGAATATCCTCAGTTCTAACCTTCAGCTGATGATATCCAGAACGAAGATCGATCTTTGAAAAGAATTGTGCTCCTTGCAACTGGTCAAACAGGTCATCAATACGTGGCAATGGGTACCTATTTTGATGGTGACATGATTCAACTCCCGATAATCAATACAAAGTCGCATACTTCCATCTTTCTTCTTCACGAATAGCACAGGAGCACCCCAAGGAGAAGTACTAGGACGAATAAAGCCAATGTCTAATAATTCCTGCAATTGGATCTTTAACTCCCTGAAGTTCAATAGGAGCCATTCGATATGGGGCTTTGGAAATGGGTTTTGTACTGGGTTCAAGGTCGATACAAAATTCAATTTCACGCTTTGGGGTAGGCCAGGAAGTTTCTTCAGGAATACGTCAGGGAATTTATTAACAATAGAAATATCATTCAAAACTGACGTATTTTTGTTTAGATCTCCTGTCATGAGCTAAGAAAGCTTGACATCCGTTTTTCAATAAACGAATAGCTTTATGGCTTGAGATGACAGCGATTGATTTTAATGGTTTGGTTGCTTGAATTCGCATAATAGGTCGATTAGGAATATGAAAGCTAACAACCTTACCTTACGAAAATAATCAATTTTTGCATGATGAGTAGTTAACCAATCAATCCTAGAATCACGTCAAATGCAAATATTTTTAAATGAAATAAGATCGACGCAATGTGTGGGTACCAACTTAAACAAAAACAAGACTTATAACCGTGGATGTAATGAAGGTTTCTCCCAATGGAGTTTCAAAGATAAGTCAAAGTCTAATTTCTCTCTCCGGAATCAAATTTAATCGACGAGCGCAAGTAGGAGAAATAAAAGAATGGGTAGAACCGTATCAGATAAAGTATAGACTTCGTTAGAGTTTATAAAGCTTACCCGTGATGACCTCATCGGGTTCCTTGCTTTCTGGAGGTCACAACAAACGCTCTCCCTTGCACTACCCCCCGTTTTTGACTTTTGGGACGGCCTTTGGTGTCTCCATCTTGGTTGAACTTGTTTTTGGTAAATGACAAAATCGCGCTAAATGACCTTCTCTCCTAATTATAACATGCTTTAGATGGCATCGCGTAGTTTGGACTGATGTGCCCCTCCCCTCCGCATTTGAAACATATGATAGGTGGTCGTTCTCCTTCCTTAACAACGGGTGCTGGTGCTGACGTCTTTCCATCATTGTTGAATCTCCTCTTCTTGAAATGACCATTCTTATTGTTTTGGCCCTGATTACCACCGAAGTGGTTACCATTTTTGGCCTGTTGATTCCCTCCATGCTTGTTGTCACCGCTTCGATGACTGCTCTCACTGATATTATCATTTTGTCGACTGCTCTCTTTTGGTTACGTTGACTCGTTATCGCGCTCCACTAACTGAGCCCTATTCACAACATCTGAAACAAAACACAGTTTTATGAGAAATAAGATGTTGACGTATCTCAGTTTTCAAATCTCGCAAAAACATTCGCGTCATTCGCTCTCATTATCCATCAAGTGGGACGCAAACCGGGATAACTCAGCAAATTTAGCCCTCATACTGCGACAACGGTCATACTATTCTACTCCAATTTGATGAACTCCACCATCCTTCATGTGATGAACACTTTGGGAAAGTATTTGTCATTGAACAGCTCTTGGAACTTCTCCCAAGACATCTTCAGTGCGGCAGGTTGAGTACGCTTAATCGATTCCCACCAGTAATCTGCCTCTTCTCGCAACATAAAGGCGGGCAAAGGGAACCTTTTCTCCTCGAGCATCTCAAGACATCAAATATCTTGGTAATCTGCTTTATAGCCCATTTTCCGCTATAATTGGTTTTGGCTCTCCCTTAAACTCTGTGGTC